>OW679196.1:67674810-68026231 GCA_940337035.1 Agriotes lineatus
CGACAATGGACAGAAGTGGATAAAAGGTGAAAATGTTGGCGTACTTGCGCTGTCGCGCCATAGGTTAAATAAGTTTCTTCATAACCTTTGCGAGGCTTATTTCCAACAGTTCTTTAATAGTAATTCTTGGGTTATCGAGTTACAAAAGTCAGCAAAATCAAACAGAATCCTAATAACTAATTACTAATAACACTCATGTTGCCTATTTTACGAAATGCTGAATAACCATGTTCCACTTTTTTTTTGTTAAGCGAGTTCGGTAGATGCAGTGCTGATTTCGTGTCATAGGCAAAATTTTACCCATTTCACGGATTGGGCAATTTCAAAGATTAAGCGTAACATATACAATAATAATATGTAATGTTGTCTTTTAATGATCTTCGATATAATTATATTGATAGTTAATGCTGTTTATTGGCTATTTCGCCATCCTGCAAAATTAAAAATAGTAGAAATTGAACGTTTCGAGGAATATGTCCTCGTTATCAACGAATTAGCATTTCAAATTAAAAAGGGAAACTTAGAATTTTCCAGTAAATTGCTTGACCCACTTTTGTCTAAATCCACCGAACAACACGATGCAGTCATCCTTTTAATTAAAATATTAGCGGTTTCTTTAGTTGTAGTTGATATCGATTTTTTAGATAAAAACTTTGTGTTATACCGTTGTATTTTGTGGCGCTTATACCAAGTACTTTAATAATTTTTCATTTTTCGAACTACTACTTTTTAATTAAATGTTTACGCACTTTAACCATAACTTCTAAAAGCCTGGAAGTTGCTCCGATATAATATTTTCCGCCTTCAGGGGGAGACGACATATACAATTGTTTGAAAGTTGTTCATTGAACGGTTTAGTTTTTGTAAGAATATCTAAAACAAATTGAATACTATACTCAGCAGAGATTACAACAAGAAGATAAACAAGAAAAACCCCAAGTTATGGTCTGTACAAGAACAACACAAAAAATACCAAGATGTATAATGATGGACGTAGAAAAACTAGAAGAAGTAGATGAATTTACATACAGCAAAATTAGCAGAGATGGAAGCCGTGTTTATCAAACAAGAAAATAGTTTCTTATCAAAAAGAATTTATTGACATCAAAAAACATCTCACTACAAACGAGAAAAATGTTTTTTCAATCACTTATATGAAGTGTTGCCCTTTCTAGATGTGAGCTGGACCTTTGGAATACCGGAGAGAAAACACCTAGAAGCGCTAGAACTATGGTGCTACAGAAGAATGATAAAGATAAGCTGGACAGAAAGGGTAACAAATGAGGAGGTCCTCAGACGAAAGAAAAATGCTAAAGATGATACAAAAGAGAAGCCAATTAGTAGGACATATAATAAGAGAAAAGGGCATGCTGAGCACAATTCTAGAAGGACAAGTGGAGTGAAAAAATCAGAGAGGACGACCAAGATTAAAGTATATCAAACAAATAATGAATCATATAAATGCAATAACATACAAAGAAATGAAAGAAATTGTCCAAGACAGACATATGTGCAAAACTGTGACAAATCAGTTGAAAGACTGAAAACGAAAGACAGAGAGACCGCAACACATTCATAGTTTTGAATACTGTCCTAATATTGAACCTCTTTCCAAGTCGTTTAATTTTATCACACATGCCTGAAATATAAGGTATAGTTAGGGTGTTATACTTTTGAGAGCAATTTTTCTGTATGTTCGTGATATTGTTTCGTGTATTCAGAATGTTCGGAACAACAGTTGCTGGATAGTCTTTATTTTTCAATACAATTATAATAAATTCTTTCTCTTTTTAAAAAATATATTTATTAGAGCAAACAACTTTACCTCTATATTGTTTGAGGCTTTCGCGGTTGCTCAAATTATGTTTGTTAAAAAGGAATTTCGGCTTAAATCGCGTAGATAAGCGCCCAGAATTGTCCAGCTTAATGCGCGTTGAGCGTTGGAGACTCCAGCAAGAATACCTGGGATGGCTATGATCTTTGGTACCTCGTGTTGTTAATGTACCTTCAGAACAAGGATACGTAGGCAGATTTGGCCTTGTTGCTGTTTGTGTGTTCATATTAGGTAACGTTTCGCAAGACATTGCAGCTTATATAATCAGAGTAAAATTCGCTCTAAGAACTGAAGGTCGGTATAGAGCTAGTCCTCTGTACCAGCAGTTCGGAGCGACGTAACGCTAATTGGTTGTTCATAGTGCAGCGCAGTTTGAAACCGTGGGACGTGGCCATCTGACGCACAGTGGTTGTAATGCTCTAGATCGTGTATTACGGAAGTCCACGTTTTGCTAAGCTTAAAGCCATCTTCCCTGTTTATAGTTTTTTATATTTTGTTTGGCACGTTTGATTTCTAATTCTAGTTTGCGTTTAGGGATTAAAGTGTAATTTCGTCTCAATGTGGTGGTAAATCATGAAACCGGAGTCCGTTTACTTTATTTTAATCGCTCTTAGAGAAAAATAACTATCAAGTACAATGATTAACATTTCCAAACGTCATGTACATTTACCAAAAGAGATGTAAAACCAGAGTTTAATTTAATACGATCGATGTGAACAACAAAATTATGTTAAAGTGCAATAGTCGACTTAACCTATACCCGTATTTTGCACGCCTAAACCTTGCTTGTTAATAATTAACAAATATCTTTAAACGAAAACCTATATAATATACAACTAAATATAAATTCAGACTTGAAATTAAAACTTGAACTAAACCGATAAACATACAATTGATATGATTCCTAAAGTAATAAAGAAGAAAATTATTTGAAAGTAATGTAGAAACATAGAAGTAGGTATCTAAAAAAGTATTTTTACAGGGTTAGGAGAGAGTATTTATTTAATTTTGTTCTATCCGTTATGTGCAAAAGCCAAGTACGTTAGTTCGAATGAAATACTGGTTCCTCTTTTGATAGAAAATGTTTGCGGTTGGTTTGTTACATGTTTATGTACGCTTACTAGCGATATAATATTTTAGGTTCCTAGTTAGAAACTGTAAATAATCATAAGTGAGTTATGCAATCTTGACATTATAAAATGTTAAACAATTCCTAACAATTTATAAATAACAGCAATAAATAGAAATCTGAAAAAAATCGTATATTTAAAATAGATAGCAAAACGTACAGTATACTTATTACGTAATGCCTAGGGCCCCACTGGTTCCTGAAATTGACTTAACAAATGTACATCCAGACTACATTTTGCTCACTGCTTAGGTTCTAATGAGTTAAAGAAGTTAAACTTTCCTTGAATAAAGTACCCACTGACAATCTGATATTTTGTGGACAAGCACATATCTCCTCTAAAGCAGTTTATATAATAACCTTAAGTTGGTATAGTTGACTAATTACTTTCTTTATGAAGAAGGTTGTATGAACCCTAGTGCAAATATTTGGTCTAATTTCTAAATTTCGTTGGCATCCTAATGTAAATTTTAACCTTAATCTGGCCATGCGTTATGTAAGTGTGCGTTTGGAACAAGATTCTAATTATGACTTGAATATTAATGAGGAGCGTAATGCTAGCTAATTCATGAAAAGATCGTAGTAAAAACCATTTCTATTGACACAACAAAAGAGGCCATCTCCTGTGAGAAATGCCATAAATTCTTCTTGTAAACGGTGTAAATAAAATTACATAACAAACATTTTACTTGTGAAGTGCGTGCTTAGAAATTTCGTGACCATAAACACTAATATAAAGAAATCGGTAGCCGAACATGCACAAGCATAATCAAGAACAGTCTCTTCAGGACACTAAAGCTTTGAATTCACTTCGCACAATGGATTCTTCTTGGTGCTTAATGTGTTTATTGCTGACTACTGCATGGCTTGCCAATTGCAGCAATAAAATCGTTTGTGACGTCCGGAAAATGGCAGTTAAACCAAATTTAGTTGGAACCATAAGCTGCTATTTGATAAAAATGAGGTTGCGTCATTTAGAGCGCATCGCTTGTGTTACCGCCGTGAGGTTAAGCATAATTAAATCTTCGCACAAACACCACGCAACGTCGTAAGCTGAAACTACATCAGGTACTAAAAGGGGTAATTATTTCCGGATTGTATATTTTTATTGCCGGCTGTGGGGTCATAATTATTTCATTTTATCTATTAAATGTTTAGCTTATCTTAGTTTATATTGTACGAGGACACGATAATACTGGTATTAACAGAACAGACAAATTGCTGTAATTAATACCTACTCTAGTTTGTTTTGTTCGTAAATGGAGCAGTGTATTTGTATCACTTTGTACTAAGTATAAATGCGTGAGATGTTTCATGGAATTCTTTCAATGCCTCGGTGATTTTCATATGACGTTTCGAGGTTTTCGTCCACTCTCGCATTCAGCTGACGTTAATAGTCCTGAGAAAGAATGTTTATTATTATTCGCCTGTTGTGCTCTTCATACTCTAAAAGAGAAAAATAAATCGATTATTAATATTTAATTTATTAATTAATATCTCTTTGGATGACTATTGATCGTACTTTAGACTCGTCAAGTAGTTAGGTACTATAAACAAGGCGCATGTTCATGTTTGAAACCCTGATGTGTCACAAACTGTTTTAACTGGTTGGTTGACACAATTTTTACCTTCGGTAATATCAATCAAGGAATCTATTAATTGCAATATGATTTGACTGGAAATGTATTAGGAGATAACGTAAATTGGGTTCTTTATAATCTTCCTGGAATGTTAATACTCTTTGATATATATTGAAGCTTAAATAGCTATTTTAGTGCTCGATTGAATTTCACACCATAAACATCGTTGGCGCAAGTTCAAGTGCTTTGCCCGATAGCGCGGAAACGGCTGCCTTATCTCTATTAGCGTCTAAACGGGATTTATTTAAATTAATAATTCCATTGTCAGCCTTATACTCAGGTACGTTTCTTATTAATTATCACAATGCTACCGACAGGAAACGGTCGGGGATTCATCTACATGCTTAACCAGCCACTATCTCAAGATCTATTGAGTCAACACAAAACAAGGTACAAATGCTACCTATTCCAAATTCCTTTCATTATTAATCCTTCACAAATAGTCAAATATCAGCACTCAACAACACACAAACAAATCAATTTACACCACGATACAGCAATTACTTCCCACTAAACCAGCAACAATACGACACAGCGCAGCCCACAGTGGCCTCACCCAATTCACAACCCTCAACAACTTCTTAGAATGGTTCCTACTAGCAATGACGAAATTGAAACTACTACTCTATCTCAAGCTAATCCTTGGGAAGCAGTTAAATCTACAAAACGCTGAAAATTAAGAAACAACGCGCAAGAAAACACTGACCCCAATGTAATGCCGCTTTTCAACAAATACAGCACACTAACCAACTCACAAGAAAACAACTCCAACAATAACGCAGAGGAACCCGAGAAAACACCCAAACCTCCTCCAATATTTGTCTATAGAGTTTTAAATCTATCAGAAATAAAAAAAAACTTGCTGAAGTAGTAGCAGATGAGCAATACGTAACGAAAAGCTTGATAAACAACACAGTAAAAATTTCATGTAATACACCAGGTACAGTCCGAAAACTAACACAGTTTCTACGCGACAGCCAAATAATAATTCACCATACTTACCAACCAAAGAGGAACGGGCGTTCAGAGTAGTCATTAAACACCTTCATCACTCAATTGCAATAAATGAAAAAAGCAGAAATCACCGAACTCGGGCAGACGGTCAGGAACATTATCAATGCAAGACACAGAACCACAAAAGAGCCAATTGACCTATTCTTCGTAGACATAGAACCATCCCAAAACAACAACGACATCTATACAATACACCTTCAATACAACCGTATTGTAATAGAACCACCACGAACCAGTAGAAATTTAGTACAATGCATGCGATGTCAGCTATATGGCCACACTAAAACATATTGTTCTCGACTATTTGTTTGTGTCAAATGCGGCGGCGAACACAGCACAGCAAGTTGCAAGAAGTGCAGGGACACGCCAACAACCTGCGCCTCATGTGCAGGAAACCATCCAGCCAACTACCATGGATGAGAGTACTACCACAACCTACTCAAATACATCTCAAGTCCCACCCCTAAACTCCCACAACCAGTTTCCAAACCTCCACCGCCATACGAACTACGCCAATGCAGCCCGAACATCAGAAGCTCCATCTGCAAACACAACCGATCAGTGAAACAGTTTTACTCTTAGCAAGTTCCTGGAAGAATTTAGGTTCATGTTTTCTCAATTGATTCAACAAAACAGCATGGCCTTAAACATGTTGACAATGCTAATCAGTAAACAAACCAATGGATAAATTTCTCATAATAGCACAATGGAACGCCAACGGTATGTTTAGACATAGAGACGAAATTATTCTATTCCTCAAACAAAACTTCATCGACATTACTAATAAGGGAAATTCACTTCACGGAAAAATCTCATTTTAAATTTTCAAACTATATAACATACCGCACTAACCACCCCGACAAAACTGGACACGCAGGAACTGCCATCTTAATAAAACAAAGCATCAAACACTACACTCTCTCTAAATACGAGAAGCAATGCTCCCGGCCACATCTATTACAGTGCTTTCGTTACCCTACGAACTTACGGTTGTGGCCGTCTACTGTCCTCCCAGACATAACACTAGTTAAAAAACAGGATTTCGAAAATTTCTTCCACACTCTGGGACGTAAATTCATCGCTGGAGGCGAATACAATTGCAAACACACCACATGGGGATCTCTACTAGTCACTACCAAAGGTGGAGAGCTGCTCAAGGTCACACAAGAAAACAAATATGACTACCTGTCAACGGGAACACCAATAAAACACTAGACCTTCTCGATCTTTTTATTTATAATAGAATATCGAAACCTTACACTGACATCTTTGCTAGTCTTGACTTAACATCAGACCACACACCAATTATAGCAACAATCAGAGCTTGCATTATTCGCAAGCAACTTTCCAAAAGACTCCAAAACAAATTGGGAACACTATCGCCACGCCCTTCATGAAAGCACAGACCTGGAACTCAGCCTCAAAAGTCCAAACCAAGTAGACGACACCGTCAACCAATTTAACACGCTGCTAAGAACAGCTGCTCAACATGCCACTCCCTTCATTGAGCATAAAAAACTAACATTAATATTTCAATTGAAGTTAAACAACTAATCGCTCAAAACCGCAAGGCCAGAGCTCAGTGGCTAAAAACCCACCATCCATCAGACAAAACGAAACTAAACAACCTAAATAACCCACTAAAGGCTAAGCTCAAGAACCTAAGAGAAGACTCATTTAAAAGCTTCGTATCAAACCTGAATAGGTACGACAACTCAACCTGGAAACCAATTAAATCCTCCCTAAAACCTTAGACTGCTTCTCCACGTATAAGAAGGCTACCCCACCAACACTGGGTTGGGCTAAAAGTGCCAAGGAAAAAGCAGATTGGTTTGCTTACCATTTCTCTGGTATTTTCCAATAGCACGAAGACACACTCAAACATCTAATCCCTGACAACACTCCTCCACCTGCAACTTCCTCCACCCCCGCTCCGTCAGTCACACCAAAGGACATCAAATCCGAAATCTCAGGAAGGCGCCAGGACGGGATAAAATTACACCAAGAATGCTACGTGAACTGCCAATAAAAGGAATAGTACTCATCTTCAACGCTATCCTGAGACTACAGTACTGGCCTACAGAATTCCAAAAAATCCGAAATAATAATCATCCCTAAACCAGGTAAAGATCCCAGCTGCGCAACCTTATATCGTCCAATAAGCTTGTTGTCGGTGATATCCAAACTCCTTGAGAGGCTCGTGCTAGAAATTCTTGACCCTGAATTTATAACAGCCAACTGGATACCAGACAACCAATTTGGATTTTGCAAATCGCACTCAACAATCCAACAGTGTCATCGGATCATCCAAATAATAAATACTACTTTCCAAGAAAAATTCTACTGTATAGTTATTCTTCTGGACGTTGGCCAGGCCTTTGATAGGGTCTGGCATAAAGAGCTGATTCATAAAATTCAACAAATCCTACCACTGTCATTCCACAAGCTGCGAGAATCCTACCTAAGCCACCGGTAATTTCATCAATAACGGAACTTCAATACTCTACCCAATCAATTCAGTCGTACCACAGGGAAGCGTCCTGGGCCCCTTCCTATATCTATTATTCACCTCAGACCTACCCCTCCTAAGTGGATAGATACTTTCGCTGACACCATTATACTTGCGAAACATAACGATTTAAGCACTGCATCACGTTAAGTCCAAATTAATCTTAATCTTCTCGAAGTCTGGTTCAAGAAATGGAAGATAACAGTCAACGAAATGAAATTAAGCCACGTGACTTTCACACTGAGAAAAGAGCAATGTCCACCAATCTACCTAAATAGCGTCGCGATACCCCAATCTACCTCCATGAAATACTTGGGACTTCACCTCGATAACAAGCTCACCTGGCGAAATCACGTAAACAAAAAAAAGGAACACATAGAACTACGACTTAAAAATGTCTGCTGGCTAATAGAAAGAACAACATCCCTACCACTATACAATACACTCCTGCTATACAAAACCATTATGAAGCCCATATGGACCTATGCAGTGGAACTGTGGGGCTGTCCTAGCAAGACAAACATCGCAATTATGCAAAGATGCAAATAAAAAAAAATACTATGAGCCATAACCAATGCGCTGTGGTATATATGGAGATGGTTTAAGCTTACAATTTAGCTCTGTATGCAGTGAGAACAAAGTCAATTAAAGGACAGAGTTCAAATATTTTATTTAATTGCAATTTAAACAGTAGTCGAAGTTATTAAATGCATTGGTAATGAGATGCAAGAATCATAATTAGATGGATACAGGCAAGCATCTCTTTTTCCCTTGGTCACGCCATAACTTGAGAACGACTTTACCGATTTCATTCATCGTTTTTTTAAAGTTTTCTAATACATTGTAGAAGGTTCTTACGGAAAGAAAAATTAAGAAAATTGTGCAGAAAATTGGGAAATTTCAGAAAACTTAACGACTATTTAACCTTGGCGCGTTTGACAGTTTCCGCGTATGGCAGGGCGTATGGAGGGAACGAGGCGGGACGGGACGGGACGGGACGGGGACGGGAAAAGGGACGGCGCGGGGAAAGGGACGGAGACGGGGATGACTTGGGATGGGATGGGATGACAGGAAATAATTAGTCATTATTTAACACACAAATAACGAACCTCGCGGGTACGAAATCGCGGGTAACAGCTAGTAAGTAATATAATAGGTTTGAGTATAATTGAAGCCGGGCCAAATGAAATTAAATAACAAAAGGTTGGTTATGTGCATAATGAATGAGCGTAGAGTTAGTAATAAACGGACAGGTCAGTGAAAAGCAAGCAGTCTGAAAGGTAGATGAAATCAAAGCAAGATAAGATAAGATTTGCAAAGAGCAATGGAGAACGAGAGCAACTGAAAAGAAGAAAAGACAGTGACGTGTTTAAAATTGAACTCAAGTGCCAGTGCATTTTAAAAACTAAGTGATTATAGCAGAGCAGTGATTATAAAAACGTTTTATGTGACGAGAAAGTACAATTTTTAGGTATAAGAAATATATAAAAATGAAAGTCCTGACCCACTCATCAACGCCCAGCCCAAACCGTTGGACCTAGAAAGCTGAAATTGTGCACAAAGGTTCCCTTTATGATGTATACAAGGAATAAGGAAGAATATTTCGAAATTCAACCCCTAAAGGGGTAAAATGGGGGTTCAAAGTTTGTATGGAAAAGTTATATTAAATAGACATTTCCACTTGAAACCTCGTAGGAGTACTCCTAAAAACAAATAAGCAAACACGTATTTTGTGATTTACCGATTTACCCTTAGGGGGTGAAATGAGGTAAATAAGTCTAAAAATGGATATGGGTGTCGTTATTTAGGTTTTTTGGGACGTTGATTGCAAAAATGGCATTTATTTTTAAGTCCAAGACGGTGGACATAACATAAAATTAAAACGCTAATTGGTGAAACGGGGTTTCAGAGTTTGTATTGGGAAACAATATTAAACAAACTTTTCAATTCGAACCTTCGTAGGTGTACTCCAGTAAAAAAATAAGTAATTATTTTCATAAAATCGGTTCCTTAGAATAGGGAATAAAGGGGATAATTATATATTGTCGCTTTAAAGTTGCCTTATTTCCGTAAATATACCTAATCTCTATATATAAAAGCGAAATACCATTCACTGATTAATCACGAAATCTCAGAAAGTATAAATGCTACAAACTTGAAATTTGGCCGGTAGATTCCTCATAGGGATTAGGTATCCGCTAAGAAAGAATTCTTGAAAATTCAACCCCTAAAGGGGTAAAAAAAGGGTTGGAAGATTTGTACCTTAAGCCATTAAAAAAACGACTTTTATTGTACCATGATGTCTACTCAATAAGGTATAAAACGTATTCAGCATCAGCAAGTTGTCTTTCATGAAATTTATCTTAACCAAGAATAAAAGTGTCACAAAATCCAAAACCAAATGTGGCAACCACGTTTTGTACATTAACATAAATTTATCATTTTGTATAAAATGGACAACCTAATTTGTTAATGACTGACAGCATATTTACAGGGCGAAATTTATCACCCTAATAGGACCTTCTATCGGCAAAATAACTATTGAACGGTTTATTGTAAATGACGTTATGTACGTAGATGTTTTGCTTTTTTTGTGAATTAAAAATGTGGGTATCTTCAGATAGTCTTGATTCAGAGGTTGAAGAAGTGTTAAGAAACTATTTGGAGAAAAATAAATCAAAAGCAGTGAGAAGTGTAGGTGCTAGATATATTTTTACACAGAGAGCAGCTAGGAGAATACCATCAACTGGTGCCAAAATTAATTAACAATGAAGAGAAGTTCTGCAGCTACTACAGAATGAATTCAAAGTTTTTGGAAATTTCTCTTCTGACCGTGACAATAGGAGATGGCGGGACGGGACGGGACGGGACGGAAAGGGACGGCATGGGCCGGGACGGGACGGGCCGGAACTGGAGGGAATGGGATGGGTGGGATGCGACGGGACGGAACGGGAAGGGACGGGAGGGGATGGGATGGGACGGAACAGGACAGTACGGGGCGGGACATGATGATACGGGAGGGGAGGGGATGGGATGGCATGTGATGGGATGGGAGCGGATGACAGACAATAATTAGTCATTATTTAATACACAAATGAAAAACCTGGAGAGTACGAAGTCGCGAGTAAAAGCTAGTAAGAAATAACGACAATTTTTAGATTTAAGATACATGTTATCAAATTTTTTTCCTTGATGTAAAATTCTAACTAAAACTAATTTCCTTTAAACAAATTCAGATCACGGTTACTAAGCAATGCGATGCTGTTTTGTTAAATAATGAGAAAATTGCTGTAAATTTAATGTTTTCATATAATAAAAAGTGTTTGCCAAGTCTAAATAGTTTACTATTATATTATACTAGTTACCAGGCATTTGTGGTAGTGTTTACAGAACGTTCAACGATATAAAAATTCTAAATTTACAAACCAACTTCGGCTGTGAACGACGGCATCGAGCACCTGGAATTTCCGAATGTCGACAACGGACCATTTGAGCTACATAAGCCAGGTTTCTCTATTCCGACGGCCCAGAGAGGTGTGAACGAGCATCCCAAACAAGATTTTCTGCCAGGGAAGCGACTTCAAGCGAGTTAAGACTTCAGTGTCACCTTGCACCAGCTCCGAAGCGAAAATCGGCCAGACTTCAAAGGTAGGAGTTGGCAAGTTTTGAGTGTTTGGGAGCCGGGAAGGCTAGTAATCTCCAAGAATACACTTTGCGGAGGAGGTTCATCGTGTTTCCAGTGTCCAGATTCGTCTCAATTTGAAAAAAATTGCAATGTATTAGTAGACATTGCGGTTTTGCCAGAATTTGAAGCCATTATAGGAAGCCAAGAACAAGAGACAACTAGCGTCGGTTGACGTCATACCTGAAACAAAATCCAATTAGTTGTTGCTAGACGGGAGCTTTGCTTCAATTTACCCGACGTTTCTTTGCAGAATTTCACTTTTGAATCTTAAAATACATGCTATACGCACTAACGACTTTCTATAGTAAATGTCAAGTTTGTGAGGTTATGAGTAACGAATCTAGTAGAGCAGTGGTACTAAAATAAATTGCGTTTATGAGCTACGCTGAGTCAAATATTCTAAACAAAAACTCAGATTTGAACCCAACCTGAGAGAGTAGTTTTATGTTCTTGCCGGAGCTAGCCCAGAATCTTATTGCAATTCGATAAAACATAGAAAGGGGCAATTAACCATTTTATTAAAGTATAATAAATACATTTTATTTTGATTAGCCTAAAATACTGACAGGCAAAGTTTGACACAATAAAAGTTCCGTGAGCATTGTGCTGATTTGCCCTAATTAAATTATTAATTTTATCCCATAAAACATAAAGACAGCCAGTCACTGCAATATATGTGTTATACAAAAACCTTGGCATCAGAAGACTCAAGAGATGTTGGCTCACTGATAGACAAGAAAGAGGACCCATCGCTGGAGGGGCCCTCACCACGCTAATTCTAACGAGAACAAATTACCCTATAGGATGCTCTTGTATTCTGAATGCTGATGCTAAATTCAATAAAAAAAAATACTATTTTGTGCTGATTCGTTTCTATTTTGTTCATTGATGAGCTAAGAATCCGGTACCAACACAAAAAGAATTTCAAAGAAATGGTGAATGTTCTGAATATTATCGCAGGAATATGACGCAATTCCTGGAAATAAACGGCTGTTACGCATTGCAAGAAAAAGAAGATGGTCGATGTAGTGCATTCGCATCGTAGCTCTTTTCATATCTGCTTTCAGTTGTCGCAAACAACCATAAGAAAGATTGTTCTTCTAGCAGTACTGTTGCTTGTAGATATCATTCATGCAGAATATATTGTAACATGTTGGAACTGTTAATATTTCACATTATACAGTCTAATTATTGAACTTTCCTCGATGCTTTTAAACATTTCCGGTTTTCATGACTGTTCGAAGTATTCCGCAGTTTGTCGTACCTATTCACTATTAATGAAACTCTTCGTAGATACTCTGCTACTATTCAAATTCCACTTAATAAGGTAGAACTGAGAAAGCCTAACACCGTAATATTCTCATTATTGCATCTAATTTTTCATTATAGCTCTTCAAGGGTGCAGCCAGTTTAATAATTATGTTTCTAGATTTTTACTCCGCGTTTAATTTACTGGTCGTTTTAATGACGCTGCCAAGACATACATATTTGTTGGATTTTTTCCTTCTTTTATTAACTAGTCTTTTATGCTTTGTTAGCAATTAAGGACTTCTAGCTGATGACTATAAAGTTTAAATGGCTTAGGTGAATATTCAATCCATATAGACGATTACTTTTTTTGACTTTGTCTACTACTGCTCTACCATACCACACTCATACCATATCTTCATCATGTATGATGTTACTTAATTGCTTTCCGTTTATTGCAATTTCGGTTTCTATATTCAACAGAACTAATGTAATGACAGCGATAACGTGTCATCTTTTAATACTGATTCTTATTTTAGTAGCACTTAAGAAAAATTATTATTTCCCGAACAGGAGAAGACAAAAATGCAGAAAAATATTACTCTCAAACTTCCTGCACAATAACAAATCGTGTCAGTTGGACAGAATAATCCTCCCGCTGACGCGGTCGGATTATTTAACCTGTCAAACTGACACTCTTTTATTATGGTGCAACAAGTTATCGACATATAACCCGATAATATCGAAGTACCTATAGTATTAGGTACTTCTGATAATTAATTAATAAGTAAGCAAGATCTAGTAGAATTTTGCACGACAAGGAAGCATTTATTGAATTTTAAGAAATAGATTGTAATTTACATGGCCATAACTCTAAAACTGTTTACTTTATAACAAATGTTTTGAACGAAACTTGCAGAGAATTTCATCCTCCACACTTTTTATCATAACTATTTTTTGTCGAGATGTCGGAAAGGTGATACTACTATCTAAAAGCTAATTTTGGACGCCATGAAAACAAGATGGCGGAGCGAGCGGACACACACCAAGGTCGCAAACTTAATATGTTATTCAGGGTATCAAACTGTGCTAAGTTGTTAATTTACAAATGTTCTTAATTTTGTCCGAACAAGTCCGGTTATAGCACCCTGTTGCATAGCCTATAAGCACAATGATTTAGATTTATGGGTGGTTTGTACAGGTCCTTTAGGGAACTTAAGCGACCTATTTGAATTATTCCCACCTTTGTATTATGAACTATGATTGATTAAAGACGTAGATTTTCTGAAACCTACCCTAGGGATCAAGGTAGGCTGAATTTAACTTCAAAATATTTTTTGCATAAACAATTTTGTTACAAAAAAAATTTTAAAAGCAATAATCGCAATATGGTCAAAGCAAATGGCAAAACAAACATCTAATTTGTTTAAGAGTAAAAACAAAACAATTAAGGAGTATTTTTGTTTTTATTAAAAAAAATAGACGATTACTTTATGCCACTTTGTCCACTACTTGTTGCATACCAATAATACTATCATTAAGAATCCTCAATGATATTGTTTAGTTGCTTTACGTTTATTACAACTCAGGCTTCAACGTTTAACAGCATTTTTCCGAATACGTGCTCATAGCAAATGGCATCCTATACGATATTTTCCAGCTATAGCCGGTCTCCATAGCTCAGTGGTTAAGCATTCTGGCTACTTATCTAAAGGTCGAGAGTTCGACTCTACAGAATGCCATCATTCGGAAGTGATGTAAAGCCGTGGTTCTCATGTTATTCATGTTATATTCTCATGTGTAGCATGTAAAAGATCCCTTGCGAGGGTTGGAACTCCTTAGTCTCGGCAAAACTCTAAGTAGGACTAATGTACCTGGTACTCTGTATGCCTAGACCTTGTCCACGGGGTAGGCAAAAAGGGCATATGAAGGCCTATTTGCCTGACATCAGTCCCCTACAACAAATACCGCTGCTAGTCCAGCTATTGTCTTCACTTCTTATTCCATGGCCGTACTATTTTAGTGGCCTTTGTTCTACAATACTCATTTGTTTTTTATCATATACACATTCTGTTTCTCATTTCGTCGTAGAGGATTCATTTGTGCTTGCGAGTCTTAAGCACATCTTCTAATGTTGTAGTTGCACTGCCTTAATTTTGGGATTTGTTTCTTTTATTAAGTATTCACGTCTCTGCAGTAAATGTAATTAATTATGCTTTCTACCACTGTTTTATAGATTCACCTCTTTTTGTTTTGTAATATGTTTGTCTCAGAATACTGTATTTGGCTCCTTTATATATCTCCTAGCTTGTCCCGTCTGTTTGCACTTTCTCTTCTGATGTGGTATCCTTTCTTCATGGTTAGCGATAACCACTTGGTCGGCTGTAAAGACTAGGAAGTACAGTAACTGGGACGCCCATTCATTTACATATTTCCATGGTTTAAGGATTCGTTCTAGATATCTTTCAGAGCTGAGAGGGGGTGAAACAACCTTGTATACTATCTCTTGTTGTTTAAAATGTTTTGTTAGCCTTTGTCCCACCTTCACAGTATTCTTTCAGTAGTTGCTGTAGTGTCTATGCATGATTTTACAACGGTAAATCCTTTGAATCTTTCTCGATAACTTTGCCCGGCATGTTGCCTTGAAATTTATTTTTGCGCATGTTCTTCCTAAGGTATAATTTTAACAGCTCGTTTGATCTTCTTTCTAGAATATAGATGTTAAACATGCTTTGATCCCTTTCTTATAGGTAATTCTCAGTTTTATTTATACAGTTTTTATATCCTCTTCGTTTGTTTCTAGTCGTTTTTTGTATCAGCTTCTATTTGATTTTCTTTCCGCAAATTGCGGCAAAGCCTCTGTTAATAGTTGTTCATGGCAGTTCTCCTAATCTTTCTCTCACTCATATGTACAGAGCTTCTTATTCTTCCTATGTACCTACCGTTTTAGAACAATATAGAGACAAAACACAATATTGTCTTATACTTCACCAAATGTTTATTATTTCTATCAGGTCTATTTTCTTAATGATTATGTAGCTTATAAAGTGTTGTAGACCCTGTTACATTAATGGTCTTCAATATTTTTCTGCGTTTCCTCACCTCTAAGATTTATCCGCCGTTCAGGTTTTGCTTTCAACATTTTCATCTGCTCTTAACTATTTTTAGTTTTTTCAACTCTCTACTTCTTGGCTGAATGTATTTAATTCTTTTTTAACCACCACCATTTCTTGAAGCTTGAACTTCGTCGCCATGTTATTTTGTATCTTGCCCTTTATTGGAGTGTTTTGAGATATTTGGCGCTACCTAATTTGTTTCGAAAGAAATAATTCTCTCCCTGTTGTCATTTTAGTTCGCCTTTTCCTAATAACCTATGTTAGTATCACTTAAACGTAGTATTGAAAGCAATCGCACTTTCAAGTTTCCTGAACGCCCTGATTATTTTTTAACGTGTACTATGGCTTACGTACCCTGGCTTATTTCATAATTTTATCATGTTACTGTTTCGTGTTCTCTGTTGTGAATTTCATTTGTAGTATAATAATCAAAGTAGAAAAGTGCTCGCTTTAGTTTGTGAAAATTAGTGCAACTAAACAACGAGTAAGAATAGTTTATAACAGAGTGGTATTTTCTATTATAAACAATATTTTTTAGATCTCAATGGTTTCAAGATAAATGTATGAGCTATGTGACTTAAAAATCAATACTTTTTCTAGATATCTCTATTTTGAACATGTGTTCTATTTTACATCTTCTCAATACATACTAAATTAATTATTTTCTTCAGACCTCTAGATGTATGTTCCTCTAGCATTAATATTGGCACGATTATTACCTTTATTCTGTTTTTATTTATGTGTAACTCCCCGTTTCAATTTCATTTCTATAGCGCGTTAATGCATTTGGCGCCTTATTTCGGACCACCTTATATGTTGTAGCAAAAGAACTCAATTTTATCGCAGCAGGCGTGTGTGTGAAGTGATAAACACCGACGGTTTTCGCGTTGGAACTTGTTTGGCATTTTGATTCTAGTACGCCGCTCAAACAGCCGAATAGCTGACAGAGTATTAATTTTTCATGAAGCACGCTCTCGCGGATTTGAATTACTGGGCTAAACTGAAGATGTTTTGGTTGCTTAACAAACAAAGTTGTTAGGCGTTGTTTTCGTAAGGCGCATTCTGTTTAGGTAAGAAAGCTCATCTTATTGTATTTTTTGGGCAACTGATCTTTATATTTAGGCTGGGCTCCCTTGCGTTGCCAATGATTAAAATCCCTGCAATGCGTCTTCTGCAGTAATTGGGCCGTGAAGACCCTTCGGAGAAAACGTTTCCGCGGGCTTATTTTTGCTTTTTAGTTTGTAATATTTAGGCCAGCAGCTACGGCCTAAAATTTAGCAGCTACTTGCTAGAATGAGCTAATATCGTATAGTGTGGGTTATGGTCTTATATGGGCTAAAATGTGCTCAAACAAAGGCTAAAAATTCAGCTAATTCAGTTCCCCGATTCTGCTTCCGCATGGGTTAGGAATTCCCGACATGTGTCGCTACCTTTTGTGGTTTGCTGACTTCTAACAGTGGCGACCTTGGGAGTCTCAAAATTTAGCAGCCAAATCCGGCTTAGCGTCTTTATGGATAAATGCAACACAAGAGGATAATTTCACTTACCGATGGCTCGACTTCAACATCATGTTAAACTGTAAGTACATGCTATTATCCGCTCTGTTATTTTTAAAAAAGGCATTTGCCTTAATTATGCCAGTTCTTACTAAGATCTTAGCAAATTAAACTGCATCTTTTATGACGCTGATGAGGGAGAATTGAAATAGTTGAAATTTCTGAAATGTGCATTGTAACTTATGAGCCGCGCTTTATGCGTTTTGCGTTTATGCCAATTGCGATAGCACAGGTATTGTACTGGACTTGCGAAATAAGCTATAATTAGCATTTTGTAGATTGAATATTTGAAAGTAAATTCCTATTTATGATAGTCCTACTACTTTATTTGTTGTCACATGGCCTGAGGGCAAATGCAAGTAATTCATTTGTTATTGCGATTTTTGGAATTGAGTAAATGCCCCTATTGTTATTATTTGTTTGTGTTTTCTCCTGCAACCCCTCTAGCTGAACGAGTAATCTAGGTAGCGGTGGACCACCAAAGGTAGGTGGAGTAATTTTAAGTAGCTAGCTTTGTTTTTATATGTTGTGAGTAACGACAAGGAGCTCAATTTTTATTAATCCTTCTGTTCAATTGAAAAGCCCGAAGCATTTCTTAGCCTGATCCTCACACCACGCCATATTCTGCGGCGGAGAGTTAAAACAGCTTGCCGAGGCCTTGTCAACTTAAATTTTTTGTCCATTACTGACATTTTGCTACGACCGCATTTTAGTAAGGTTTGTTAGTTTTGCAGAGGTGCAAATAATGATTTTTGGAAATGTACTCAGTGCGTATGTTTGGCAAATTAACACAAATGTGTCAGCAAACACACGCATTTACGCATTAATAAGGCGGGCAGACTCTCCCTTCTTTATACAAACAACGCGGCGCTAATTACCAAAGTAGTCGAAAATAACCTACACAAATCTATATTTGAGCTTTCCTCCGTAGGTCATATCAAGGCAAGTCTACTTTTACTACTTTAAACAACCCAACCTCTTTAATGAGGTCGTGCGTCGTGCTTTACGCCAAATTATTAATTTCCAATTCATGTTTTTTGTGTTAATATATTCCGGTAGACTTCAATAACGGTTTCGTGGTTAATGAAATTTTAATGTCGACTCTGTGTACTGGCCGGCAAGTTTGTATTTATGAATATGTTAGAGGTCTCGATCAGATGGAAAGTAGAGGCGAAATTGTGCTGAAGACGCTATTTCGTAGCCAAGTATTTAGGTCGCGTTTATTTCTCACTGTGCCACACAGCTAGAAAACCTCTGTAGATGCTGGTGAAAAATCTCGTTTGCAATTTTAATGCCTAAGATTTATGAACCAACGCTGTAAGAGAACCTCTTTGGTGCGAGTTCAGTAATTCAAGTGCATTTATTATTCCTTGATAATACTACAGTTCTTTGGCTACAAGTAGGAATACATTGAGATCGTTTCGTTGGCTCATTACACAAGTATTTTCTAAATATACATATTACAGCTGAACAATAATTATTTCTTAAAATACACATGTAGTAACTTGTTTGATACATTTTAAAATTCTTAACAGTCTAGTGGCTTTATAGGCAGGCTGAGTATGATATTTATATTTTGCGGCCATTGCTTGTTGTTCCATAAGTGAACAAACTCAGGGCTTCACCTTCTTTTCTGCTTCGTTCCAGGCGAAATTCCTTCCACTCGCATCTTCTCTGACGTAGGCTTGCTGCAACTCATTGAAACCTCTCACATTGTTTTCATCTGTGTATGCGTTGTTATCTCGAAATGGTGAGTCGTCGTAGTATTGATCTTCGTGATGATATCTACAAAACATATGCAATATTAACAAACGTTTTTCGAAGAAGCAAACGAAAATTTGTATTATAATGAAAGAATTTGTGCCTGAAGATAATTTAAGCGAACATAACGACTATCGTAAAAGAATAGGAAACCGTGCTAAAGAACCTATACACACAGAAGATAATGAGCTATTCCGACAAAAAGCAATAGAAAGCATTCTACAAAGAATTAACCCCAAAAAAATCTCCGGGAACAGATGGAATAACGAGACTAATTATGCTGTCAGACTGTCAGACTTTTTCATCCCTGATGACAGACATTTACAACCAATGCCTTAAAAGATCATGCTTTCCAAGAATATGCATGTTATCTGAAATAATTCCCATAATAAAACCAGGAAAGGAAAGTACAAAGAAAGTGTCGAAATATCGACCAATAAGTTCAATTAACGTAAGAGGAAAATTACTAGGAAAACTGATGATAGAGAGAATATTGAGATATCTCTATAGCAACAAACTATTAAACACAAATCAGTATGTATTTACCCCAAATAAAAGTAGGGTGGACGCGGCTATGGAAATAAAAAGATTCGTAGAGGAGAACATAAGGGAAAATAAAGACACAGTTCTTGTAAGTATCGATGTAAAAGGAGCTTTTAACGCAGTATGGTGCCAACTATTATAGATAATATGAGATAACTGAATTGCCCAAAAAACTTATACAATTTAGCAGTAAACTATTTTAATGACAGAACTATAGTTTTAGAAATAAACAACGTCATAGTTACCAGAATGGCAAAAAAAGGGTGTCCGTAAGGATTATGTTGCGGGCCAGGATTTTGGAACATTATGTACAATTCTCTATTAAATCTGCATTATCGAAATAAAACCAAAGTGGTAGTATTTGCGGACGACTTAATTATAGCCATCAAAGGAAAAGGTGTAATCGAAGTTGAAAATTATGCAAATATATGTAGAGAAAAATAATGCAATGGGCAAAAGACAATGCAATTACTTTTAACGAAGACAAATCTAAAATAATGCTAGTAACAAGAAAAAGAACTTCCAGGAAACACCAAATTAGTAAGTCAATAATCTCAATTTTTTAAGCATTTATCTAGACAGTAAATGGAACTTCAATCTACATGTACAACATATAACCGATAAATGCGCTAAACTAATCCACATTTCATCTAGATCAGCTAAGATATCATGGGGCCTACGACAAGAGACATTAAGAACCATCTATAAAGGGGCAGTTCTACTGATATGAACCTATGGGGCAGCAAAATGGCAAAAAGCGTTAACAAAGCAAATTAATATAAAAAGACTTGCAACAATACAACGGTTACTAATTATAAAAATATTGAAAGCGTATAGAACAATCTCGTACGAACCCTCCTGCATACTTACAGGAATTTTATTTTTTTAAATTTTATTTTGGTACTCAGCCAACAGCCGTTAGGCCAATTATAGGCGTCGCTCTACATTTTGTATATAATAACTCCGATTGTATTAAAAATAACAGAAAAAATAAAAATAAATAAAACAACAAGTATTTCTACTGACAAGGAACGCAAACCAGATAAATCCAAAATTAATACTGAAAATAGAGAACCACAAACCAGAAGAAAAAAAAGAAATAATAGAAGCAATGGAAAAGAGCAGTGAAGTGCAATAGCAAAGTAAGTGGGAAAATAGTGTCAAAGGGGAATTAACAATGTCGTTTTTCTCCACAGTGGTGGCAAGGTTAAAGATAAAAATCCCATCTTCACCAAGCGTGACAATAATGCGTAGTGGACATGATGGTCTGAAAAGCTATTTTTTTCTATTCAAAATAAGTCTTGACCCAATGTGCGTACGTAATTTAAACTAACAAACAGTAGAACATTTATTCAATGAGTGCTCTATCCTAGAACCAAATAGACTAAACTTAAGGAATGAAATATTAAAAAACGGTGACATGTGTCCTGCTCCGAAAACCTTGTCAACTCAAAAGTATCTTAAAAAAAATCTTGAGTTTATGAAAAGTATAGATTGGGATAGTTTGACCTAAAACAGCTATTGTTACTTCCACAGTTGTTATTAGTTATTATTAGTTGCTTAATATATTAGAATAAGCTACATTAAACCTCTAGATCAGCATGACAAGTTATAGGTATGAACAATATGCTTAAGTTGGTAATTAAGTAGCATGTAATATCATATGTATTGATCTACAAAACATATACAATATTAACAAACGTTTTTCGAAGAAGCAAACGAAAATTTGCATTATAATGGAATTTTGGGAATTGGGAGTGCATTAACAGCAGAAAGGCTTGAACAAAATCAGTAGAAAAATGATATAGAACAAAACATTAAAAAATGTATAATAAGGCGATTGATATATGTTAGGCAAGTAATGATTTATATAATTATTTTCAGATTTACATCAATTTTTGCACTTAGAGGTATTGTTATTTTGTTAAAGTTTTAAAATTGGTTATTATTGAATAACATTTTTAAAGTTTACCAGATTATTGGAAATCTTTGATTTCTCAACTAGAATCACTGCTATTGTATATAAGATACCGGAAAAGTGTAATATCAGTCAATCCGCGAATTTCCGAGGCAATATGCGCAATACATCAAAATTATCAGGCAATTCGTGGATTGACGGTTGTTTTGAGCATTTTACAGGGCGACTAGTATATTTTAGGAATGTTTAGGTAAATTCATCGGAACACAATTCATTGAATACAATTAATCGAAAAGCAATTCATCGCAACAAGAATTCATGGAAAGGACAATTAATCGAAATACAATTTATCGAAATACAATTCATGGAATCAACAACTCATCGAAAGGAAAAATTCATCGAAATTTCGCATTATAAAAATTTCATCAACTTAACAATAATTGTAATCACGAAAAAATCACCTTCCGAGATTTCTTCAATCTTCGCGTTTCAAGGTCCCTAGATGACGAAAAACAGGTTTTCTCAATTCCGTCTGTCTGTCTGTCTGTCTGTTGGCGGTATAACTCAAATACTATGGGTCGGAGGCAGATGATAGTTTGCATACACATCATATATTGTTATGATATACACAGGGGTGTTAAAAATTAGTTTTGGAAAGGATTAAGGGAATACAATGATTGAAAATTATCAAGATCTATTTAGACTTGAACTGGAAATGTGATTAAGTATTATGCATTTTAAAAAGTAAAACATTTGTAATAGAGTAGAGTATGGCTATTCGAAAGGCAGATGGGTTCAAAAGTGGTAATATTTTAAAGATTAAAGTTTGAAATGAATGACAAATACATAACTGTAATAGATTAAAAATTAGTAGGTGTAAATCAAATTAATATAAGATAGAGTGTAGAAAATAAAAATATGTTATAGTTAAGCACTTTGTTTCCATTATTAGAAATAACAAATTGTGAAAAATGTAACGAAAATAATATGTAGATTAAATTATTAAAAATAAACCCTATTTTATTAATAAATTAATAAATTATTATAAAATGATTATTAAAATTATAAAACTGTTTGGAAAACAGAAGTATATAAGAAAATCTAAACCTATAAGAAGAATAAAAGATATAAAACTAAGGATGAGTACCAGTATGTGGTTAATACTAATAGCAAGCAGAATTTATCTACAAATGTGAATAACTGGAGAAGAATATAAAGTCAAGTTTATTGGAAAATTACATTTAACATCAGATATTAATTGAATTGGATTACGTCAAGCTGTTCAGTGATAAGGGAGAGTTCTATGGGAGGACAATCAGTTAAGAGGGCACGTTCCAGGAAGTTGGCAGAGGCAGTAAAGGAAGTAGGTGTCTGCAGATCTGGTCTGTTGGCTGCATGCTGTGGGAAGGTTTGAGTTGCTGATTCTGGACAGTTGGAGACGTCTTGCCTGTAAGGGGGTCTTTTCATTGCGTGAAGGTGCGTGAGAGGTTGGATCGGTAAGCAGAAAGGAGCAGGTTGGTTTGCATCCTGAACGTTGTGGAGGCTAATTGAACGGTAATTACTAGAAAAAGGTAATAAAATACTATACAAGTGACTTACTTATCAAAGAATTACCTACTGTGTTTATAATTTTTTGTGTACTAGTGAAACAAACTGGTATTTGTCATTTGAATTTCAAATCTGTTTTAACATTTGGTTGATATAATTTATTTTGCCTTATGTAATTGATATTAAATAAATTAGAACATCAATTTTCATAACTAAGCAATCTAGATAAAGGAATCTAGCGCTGATTTTCAGGAGCTATCTAGAATTATAATTATTGATATTCAAAACATAAATAGGGCAATTTAAATTTGACAACAATAAAAACATAATTCAAAGACATATTAATATAACTATACCTGAATGTTCATAGCAATATATACTTGGAATGAAACCGGTACAATTTCAGCAAAATATATACAGGGTGGGCACCTTAATAAACTTTTGTTTATTTTTGTGTTAATTTTCAAATAGAAGGAAGTAATAATTTTCACCTAGGTCAAGCTTTACACTTGCCGAAAATAGGACTCAACAGGATAATGTCACAAAAGGGACGAAACGTTTTAACAATAAGAGCGTTCTGTTCAACAGATGCGAACGCCGTACTCTTTCCAATGTCTCGATGGCGCAGATGAAAACTCGATGTGGTTACGATCTGTTTCGCAGATGCGGCGGAGATCAAATCCCCCAGCGGGCAAACTTTTTTTATTTGAAAATGTATTTAATGTATTAGAAACGTGAAGATATTTTTACTCATAACTTAATTTGATTTTTAAAATTATTTAGTGTCACAATGTCGACGAGGAAAGTTCTGGGTAAAGCCTATTACATTTTTTTTTAGTTTAATTATACCGAACCAATCTTAGAAATTGCAGCATGTCGCTGGCTTGCTTAAGTCAACAGCCATTTTACACCATGGGTCTTATGGTTGCTTCTACATAAGTATTCCTAATTTCTTTATATTAAAATTTTTTATCAAATTTTGTTGGTTATACGTATATGCACGCATTACGTGTTATTTACAATATCAATTTAAAAAAATAAAACAAAACAAGTGACAAAGAAATGGTTTCCCGACTTTTACAAATATAAAAAAGAAACAACAAAAACTTCTAACTACACAAGCGACATGCAAGGGAAGTTTGGGTGGATTTGTTCGGTATAATTCAGCTCAAAACAAATTTTTTTAAAACTAAATATATTATCCTCAAAAAACTTGAAAAAGTTCCTACAATGCAAAGTTCGATGAATTTTCCTTCCGATATAGGTATTGTTGATTCGATGAATTGTGTCTCGATAAATTGCGTTTCGATTAATTGTATTCGATGAATTGTGTTTTGATGAATTGTTTTCGATTAATTTTTCTTACTACGTAGGCAATCTGAAGACTGACAAAAAGAAGTCTGCACTTCGACTTGGCAGAGCTGTTCCATGGTAAAAATTCTTAACAAAATGCGTAACTGTCAAACATATTTATTTTTCTTTATACTGCAAAATACATCTTGTACATTAGAAAAAACAAAAACATACATTCACATAAGTTACAAAAAAAATGTGTTGCAAGAAAGAGATGTATGACAACGACTGATGCATTTTAAATTCCGTTACTTAACCAATTGTACGAATTATTATGCATTTCTGAATACAGTTATACTTCATCATTCATCGTTACCCTCCATAACTAGATAACTTTGTTGAGCTATCGATAAACTAACGTTCTTTTTGGGCATTAGATGTTTAATGTCTCAAAAATGTTGTTGCATAATATCAAATTCTTAATGCTGTAACTTTTTTGGAGCACACCTAGCCCTGTTCCAATTTTGAGGAAACCTTCATTTTCAGAGATTATTATACCGATGATGTCTTTTTGATCCGCTATTCCTCTGTCTAAAGCTGTTACAGAGATAGCTACATTTTCTCCTCGATAAGCACTTCTAAACGTATTGGACAATGTATGCAGCCTTGTTACTTCCCTCGTCTGAAAGACGAAAAATCACCTTCCGAAATTTATCCAGATCTTCACGTCTCAGGATCCCTAGATGACAAAAAAACAGGTTTTCTGAATTCTGTCTGTTTGCCAGTCTGTCTGTTTGTCTGTCTGTATGTCTGTCTGTCTGTCTGTCTGCCTGTTGGTGGTACAGCTCCAAAACTATTTGTCCTAGGAAGTTGATATTTTGCATACACATTATATAAATACCTGGCACAAACCCGTGAATGATTTCAATCGAATCTTCGCTCTGGTAAGATGAGAGACCAATGCTACTGTAGATTTTTGTTCAAATAATTTTGATAATTGAGTACAAAGTACACCCAACCTCTCCATTTTTGTATGATTGTACAATGTACAACCCTGCCTAGTTAAAGTGCGGACTGCTTTTACTGTCTTCAGATTGCCTAAGTAGCAAGGTATTCCGCGGATTGCCTAAAATATGCTTTTCACTCCGTGAAATGCCTAAAGGCTAAATGTACAGGGTGCTCAACATTTGCATAATTCAAGCCCTTTAAGATACTTTATTTCAAGGGATGACAAACAAGCGCCATTATACTGCAAATTAATCATTTGTAACTATTCGAGAATAACAATGCTCTTTTAAAAGTACTGCCAATTTACATATACCACTTTAGAGGATGGAAAACTAAAACAAGAATATTCTTTAAGGCGAGTAACTTAGTGTCAATTAAAAAATCTTAAACAAGGAACATTTTAATAATATTTTCAACAAATGTTCATATTGAAGCTCGTTCCCTAAAATATATAACTCTCCATGTCAAACAAAATAAATTTCTATTAATACATGCCTCTTTGTCTGCCACTAACATTATTAACGTTTTGAACTATTTGTTCCCACAATTCCTTTTAGGGGTAAAAATTTGTTATCCTTTTTAAAAAGTGCAAATCAAGGACGACAGTTATGAATAACTACCCCACTCGATTAACTAACAGGTATTAAAATACAGAAAGGTAAGAAAATCTGCCTATTTTAGAGATTTTATGGCAATATGCTATCAGTTGTTCTGATATGTATTGCAAACATGAGAATTAGGATGATAGGTGTGATAATGATATTGCCAGGGGTTCCACTTTTTAATGTAAATATTACAAAACTTCATTCATTTAAGACACAAAGGACTTTGAACCCCTCCGCTTCGCTTTACGGAGATCTACAAGAGATCTTTTTCTTTTAACGTTGTGTATATTTATAATAAACTTTCTAATGATTTAAAAGGCTTGCCGCTTAAAATCTTTAAATTACGTTTAAAAAATGTATTATTAACTGGTCAGCTCAAGCTGGAAATTCGTTTCTAAAATAATGTTAATGCCGTGAACTGAAATTCGTCTGGCTCGACAACCCACATACTCGTTTTTTTTCTTTTAGTGTTAGTTTAGTGTTAGTTAAGTTTTGCACAGGGTTAAGTGTAGAAGCAGCAATGGACTACATCCATATGCTGAACTTCGCCCTGTTGCCCCCTCTTTTTTTTCTTTGTATACTGTATGCTAAATAAAAGCATTTATTATTATTATTCTGATTTTTTAAATGTTTTACATTTTAGATCATTTTTAAAATAAAAAAGATTAAACTATCCACAAGGTCCTACAAATTTAATTAATTTAAAAGTACTAATTTTACCATTTGCACTAATAACGAAAATATTTTTCTGGAAATTTAAGCATTAGTAATAGTTTACATTCTTCAATCGGGCAAAAGACTACAACTATTATTGTCACGTATTTTATTAACTGGCATATTTAAATTTGATGGCTAATTCACCACAATTAGCAATTTCACATAATAATCCTTAAGCATTAAAATTACTACAAGGCAGTTGGATAGTCAGGTCGAAAATACACATTCTAAATAAAAAAGAATAGAATAGATCTAGGAGGAGGTCCAACACAATGTGAAAGAGGAATTAAGCACTCAAGTAGGTAAAATAAAAAAAAATTAACACATTTCAAACACAATGGATATGATAAAAGGAAATGTCCCAGGACACAGCACATAAACTACTAAGAATAGACAATAGGAGAAGATAGAGGGGTGTCAGACGAAACCCGTAAATTAATAAAACGAATAGAACTAAAAGTGAAATGAGATATAGAGAAATACATAAACCAACAACAGAAAAAGAAGAGTGGATGGTATGCAACTGTAAAGAAATAAAACTATTGGAAAAGAAAACATGACACTTTCAATCTATGCAAAAAGGTTAAAAAAAATTTAGGCACAGAAGGGGATACTATGGGAAAACGTTAATTGATATAAAATACCAAATAACAGAATGGATATGTGATATGATGTGATGCACATATACATGAGCCCGTTAAACACAACGAGCTCGGTGAACAAGAGCAAATCCGTATGTACAGAAAGACTAGATCATGTTGAAGTGTTAGATTTTATTTAATGCTATTTATAATACAGGAGCTAACAGCAACGTTTTTTTTTAATACGACAAAAGATAATACCGAAAACGCGAATATTATAAAACAATTAGTTTCATGAGTCACGTTCTTAAACTCTTTCTGCGTGTAGGGATGATTTGACGGGACGTGCGACTCGACTACTAGTGCCATCTAGCGCTAAAAATTAACATAATTTTCGAGTTCCACTATCTTTTTTATGCTGACAAGTGAAGTTTAGTTGATCTGTGGCGTTCAGTTAAGAAATTGCAACGGTTTAAAGACGACGCTTAAATGGAAAATCATAAAATGGATAAAAACGCTATTCGTGGTGCGATTCAATATTTGTTTTTAAGAAGCTAAACACGACTGACATTTTGGCCGATAAGCAGCAAACATTGGGTGACAATGCCCCTTCGAAATCAACGATTTGTCGCTGGGTTGCTCGATTTAAACGTGGTGATTTGAGCATTGAAGATGATGAACTACCAGGACCATCAAAAACGGCAACAACTCCGGAAACAGTCGATCAAGTGCATGATATTGTTTTGAAGGATCGAAAAATAAACATTGACGAGATACCTAGGATCGTAGGCATATCAACTGAGCGCATACATCATATTTTGCACGTAGAATTGGGCATGTCTAAGCTGTCAGCAAGATGGGTGCCGCGCTTGCTGAATGCTGATCAAAAACGAGAAAGAGTGAGAACATCAAGCGACAATTTGAAGCTGTTTAACAAAAATCAGGTTGATTTTTTGCACAGCTTTGTTACGCTCGATGACACTTGGATTCATCACTACATTCCCAAATCAAAACGCCAATCTCAACAGTGGAAACATCATGGCAGTCCTCCACCAAAGAAGGCGAAGTCTTTTTTATCGGCCGGGAAAGTAATGGCTACGATTTTTTGGGATTCGAAGGAGATACTTCTCATCGACTATCTCGCAAAGGGCCAAACCATCAACGGAGCATATTATGCTGCACTTTTGGACCAACTAAAAGCAGCAATTGCTAAAAAAAGACCTGGAATGGTTCGAAAAAGGGTGCTCTTTTGTCATGATAATGCTCCTTCCCATGCTAGTCGCATTGTTCGTGAGAAATTGGATCAACTTCGCTTCCAGGTTATCCCCCACCCACCTTACTCGTCAGATCTTGCTATTTCCGAAGCTCAACCTTTTCCTTGCCGGAAAGAAGTTTAAGACGGACGAAGAAGTAATTGCTGCAACGGAGCAATATTTTGACAGCCTTGAAGAAGATCACTACAAAACAGGCATAATAGCACTTCAGCGTCGCTGGTCCAAGTGTGTTGATGTACGAGGAGAATATGTTGAAAAATAAAAAAAATGCTCTAACTCATGTCTTTCATTTCGAGTCTCACGTCCCGTCAAATCATCCTCGTAATACATGGTTGTATATAAAGGTAGTGAATTAGAAAAGAGGTTAGGTGAATTTCAATTCTGATTCAAGAGATGCTTTGGAACAAAGGCAATACTATTCAGCTTGCAAATTATGTTAGAAAGATGTCAAGCTGTTAATTTTGTTGTACTTGTTTTAGAAAGGTCAAGGGTGCGTGTTGTCCCTGTTTCTTTTTAACATACCGAGTGTTTCACTCAGAATCCTGCTTGCCGCTTAATGCGATATGAGGATTGATAGTGATATCAATAAAAAAAGCGCTTCATTTGATACTACTTTACGTGAATTTGTTGCTTGTTTAAGATAGAAATAGCTGAAAACCTGTAACAAATATTTTGAATTTAATTCACAATAAACAGACCAGCCATGATCAAATTTGTTTATGCCAAAATAAATGTAATTTTTTGTTAGTTATCAATTCACGAATTTAACTAATTACTATGAATAATAATGTTGCATATTCTAATGAAAAGAAGGTATTTATTATTAAAACATTTTTACAATGGCGTCAGTTTACGCACAGTTCGTGATTTATTCTCGGTTAAATTTAATAATCGACCTATTCCATCTGCATCAACAATTCACAAGTTTATGAAAAACTTTGAAACTCTTGTGGAAGTTTAGGGGCTCAACATCATGAATTGATCCGAATAGGAAGCATTGATGTGGATGGCTAAAGGTTCGTCGGGAGAATTTCACACAGACCTGCAGGATTAACATGTGTAATCAGACGGATTAATCGTAAAGTAAACAATTCAAGAGATGATAAATAGTTATCTGAAATAAATGAGAAGAGTTGCTCGTTGGGTCTTGTGGGGTGAAATATTTGAAGAAGTGTCAAAGTGTAATTTAATTGAAAGAAAGACAAATACTTTATTCAAAGGCTAAACAGAAAATAATAATGTCTTCAGTATAAGTAAATAAGAGGGAGAGATATTGTCATGTTCAAATAATTGCTTAACTTAGCTAGTTTGTTGAAATCTAATTGCCAAAACTTCATTATTATATCTGGTTCAAATGACTTTAAAATGTTAATTAACCTCACATAACTTAAGTCCAAATGACAGATAAAGAATTAAAGTTTATTCAAGAGTAGATGAAAGAAATGTTCATAACTAATAACAATTATAAATTATTTTTTGTAAGATATTCTAAGACGATCTTTCAGTGTACAAAATAAATATTAATAACCGAAAAGAGTTTTCAGAAGATAGTTTCATCATAGTTGATACTTTAGGTCGTCAGATATTTGTTGAGCTTTTATAAAGATCCTAGAAATGCTTTGATTGGTAAAACTTCTTTTTTCATAACAGAACTCATATGTTGTTCTGATGTTAAGAATGGTAATGAAATATGAGGAATACAGAACTTTCATACTTTCAATATAATCTTTCAAAATCCAATATACAGGTTCATTTGAAAATTGCGTAGACAAATATTAAAACAGATATTGGAAGAAAGTGTTAGGAAATCAAGCAATAAAACTAAATAGTCTTCTCCACGAACATTTATTCTAAAATTATTGGTAGTGACATGTTTCAAAACCAAACTGGTTTCATCCTCAAGCCATAATGATTATTAATAAAAGTAGTTGAAGCACATGTTATAAATGAGGTTAGGATTTTTAAACGTTGAAGACGAGATAGGAATCGTATTTAAAAACACACCACATTGGAGAAGTAACTAATTAACCAGCAAACTACGTTATAAAAATCGTGGTATTGATTAAAACTTCAAAATTTACAAATTTTAAGTTAAACAAGTAAAGGAGCGGTTGACATTGATGATGACAGCACTTAGAAAGTGTTAGTTTGTGTTAGTGTAAATCTTTGTATAAGATACCTATACCAGTTTTCTGTAACAATGGATTGCGTTCTAAATATTTCCATGTAGAATGTGATACTTTATTGTCTTTTTAGCTCCAATAGAAAAATGTAGTATTTCTACAGGGTGAGTGATAACCTCAAGTGCAGAAAACTGTAACGGCCTTGAGCATTGTGTAAAAATAGTGTCACTGAATCCCAAAAAAATCATTTTCAGTGTACCTTCTTGGAAAAGTCTTTCAGCAGCTGCCGTGCTCAGCATTAGAAAATATTTTATAAGGCAGCTCTAGGATATTAATTTCTTATCTTACAAATTTTTAATTAAGCTATTTGTACTGATTTTTATTTTAATATTATTATCAATACGATCTCAAACAATTTATAATGTTCGCTAATGTTGATATTTTTTCCTAAATCAAGCAGCGTTTAGTATAAAGAAAATAGTCAATAAAAATCAAGTTGTCTCATCGGCCAATCCTTGTTTCATTGACCTTAATAACCCACCTGTTGTACGCTCCGTACCCATACTGTCCCCCAAACCGGGGTTGAAGCTGCCTGTGTGGGGTATTTCGTGCCAAAGAGCAGGGACCCCAACCCAATCGCGCTGCTGATAACCAAGCCAATCTTGCTGAGGAACAAGAACTTCTTGGCCACGATGGCGATCAGCCCGAACACGATGGGAATCAGCGTAGAGACGTTGAATTTAAAGCCCAAGAGCAACGGCACTAAAAACTGCCTTGCGATGAGCCGACCTACAAAAGGAAGAAAACTCGTGAAGTTTGCTCGTCGATTTGGGCATTTAAATGCCGCAGCCTCAACGACCTACATTTGAGGACGCGCCGACGGCCATACCTTGAACTTGCCACTCGTTCCGGAAATCCGGAGCGAGGTCAGTGCCAGCACCTAGCGGCAAGACCCTGAACTTCGCCGGATTATGAAATTTGCACATTCGCCGTTGCCGGCGCAAGTTCAGGGAATGCAAGCTAGAATTTAGTTTATTTTACGTTTTTAATATATTGCGTTCACAATTTCTTTAAGAAATATTTAACGATTTTCTAAGCCAAGATGCAAACCTAACCTGGGTATATTCTAAGCGCACCTGTAATTTCACTGCCAAGTTCAAGGTCTCTATTTACTTACCTGTGCTGGCTTCTTTCAAATTATGAGCGGAGAGAGCTTCCGGTGTGGATCCATCACAAATTCTAATACACCGCCTGGGCTACCAGATGGCGCAACTCGCATTAGCAGGCCTGGATATATCATGCCCATGTCCCATCGCAAACTTCTACGGGAAAATACTTGCCCCACCGATTCCACAATTGTCCTGAAACCAAGGAGCACCATTAATTTTGCATATTTTAAGGGTTAGGGAGTTCATGGGGCTTCCTATGCATTTTAGTTTGTAAGTGGTACGTTTATCGAAATCTTGAAATCTCGAAAAGAGTAGGCTACCAAGCGAATAGTAACTATCGCGTAAGATTATGCAAAACCGATTTCACGGATAAGCAATTCAGTGTCAATATGGTAATAAGGGTTAAATTGTCAAGGTATTTCGAAACACCAATAGTTTCTTACCGTTATTCTTAAGATAAGATGGCAGTTTATATTTTAGTTGTGTTTACATAATTACAACTTTGATTAAATATTATCACTGGAATGTCATCAAGTGTCACAATTTCTTATGTACACCGTTATTAACTATACTGTTACAATAACCAATAACTCTTAGTTTTTGTAAAAAAAAAGTGGTGTGGCACACTCACACAACTTCCTTTTACAGTGATTTTATAATTAGTAAAACATTTGTTTTTTAATTTTTAAGCATTTGTAAAAAAAAATTCAAAAATTACAATTTCTACATAACCGTACAAAATAGAGAATTAGTTGAAGTTAACTAAAAAATCATTTTAGAGGTATTCAACTGGAAGATCACCTATCTCACATCATGTAATAAATGTAATAAAAATGTAACGTTTGAAAAAAATACAGACTAACAGACTAATAAAAAAAACATGTTGAAAACTCAATTTCGAATTTTTGGGGTGTATCCAATACTTCCTTTATTGTAAAGGGAAGTAAAAAACAAAATGAAGTTGTAAAGGCTACGAATACTTACTAATAATTGAAAAAAAAACCTTATTCGAATGAATATGCTTTGTCAGAATAAGCAGTCTTGATAAAAATTAAATAAATCAAATATAATATCAGTTTTCCTTGAGTAATTATAATAACGTAGGTCAAAAATATTTTTTTATGCACCCGTCATGAAATTTGTGCATTACTGTACAATTTTTAGGCTGGAAAGTAGTTTTTTACAGAACTATTTTGGAAAATCAGTATTTTGATTGGTTTGTAATATTTGTCGCCTGTAGCTACTACGGAAATTAACTACAAATCTCTCTAGATTTTTACGAGCAGATAGGTAAGCGCCAGGCTTGCATTAAGCAAGTCCTCGGTTCGAATCCCGCTGGGTCGGAATATTTCCGTATCCTTGGCGATTAGAATCGGGCTCAGTGAGACCATTCACAGTTGGGCACCAAATTAACCGTGCGCTACTCAGAACCACAGACCTAAGAGATAGAGTAACAAGATCAACACATCACCAAGACACAGAACTCACACAATGGTTGCTGCTCAAGCACCAAAGGCGCGCTCCAACTCTGTATCCCGAATCCGGGGCAAGTTGAGCATTGTACCGCCAGATGCAGTACATAAAGCACCAGCCTCTACACCGCAAGGTAAATGAGATTACTGATTATACATAATGTTTATTTGATATTGTAATGTTTCATTATTTAGGTATAATTAAGAAGATTCAAAGGCGCTTAAAAAATATTGTACGTTTAGTGGAATGGTAGGCTTTCAGGCTTTGCCTTCGGCATCGGTCTGAAATTTGCCTACGAGTCCTGTAGAGATGCTTTTTCCGAACTTTTTACGTAAACTACTATACAATAAACGTTTTCCAGTGGAATGCGCCTTTCTAAATATTCACGAGTCTGTCATTGACAGTAGTGTATAGTAGCAAAAGCCGTTTTCTTTAACATTGTAGGGATAAAATCAAATTAATTATATATTATAAAAATCTGTAAAAGGTTTTACCTAGAACTTCCCTAGCTCAAATTAGATCAATTTGCAAATTTAAAAAAAAAGTTATCCCGCTGGGGTTTGAACCCGCCGCACCTGCATAGCGATCGCAACCGCATCTCCGTAGCTAACGTAACTGCATCGATAAGTCCAACTGTGTCATCAAGCCTTATAAAAATTAGTGCTGCGCGCATCTCTCTTGAACAGACCGGTCTTCTTGTTGAAACGTTTTTACTTTTGTGACACTCTTCTGTATCGGTTCAGTTTTATTTTTGGCAAATGTAAAGCCTGACCTATGTGAAAATTATTACTTTCTTCTATTTTAAAATTAACCCAAAAATAAACAACATTTATTATTTAACGTGCTCACCCAGTATATATTTGTATGAAATTGTACAGATTTTATGCTAGGTAGATATACATATAATATGTATACAAAATACCGTCTTCCTCCGATAAATAGTTTTTGAGCTATACTGCCAACAGACAGACAGACAGACGGTTATAAGAAAACATTTTTTTGGTCATCTCGGGACCTTGAAACGTGAAGATCTGAAGACATCTCGGAAGGTGATTTTTTCGTGATTACAATACTTTCTTCGTCTTTCAGACGAGGGAAGTAAAAATACAAAAAATACGTAAGCAAAACCAGATAATTGTGTAATATGTAACATATATTGCTTACAAATGTATGTTCACATGCAACGACTAATTAGTAAAAAGGGAATACTTTCTCTCAAAGTAACAGGCGTTTTTAATTAACTATATTACTGAGTTTTTTCATGCAAGTACATTTTTTAGCGGAAATTACAGCAATGTTGATCTATGTTTAATTCGACGTGACGCAACCTGACGTATATTTTTTCAATAAAATAAAAAAGAAATCTATCGAAGGTCCTTCTGTATTAAATTTATGTAAATTTTTTTTTACCTGGGTTAATTGTACTAATTTATCACTAAGGGAGCTTATTTTTAGGTATAATTTGATTTTTGGAACCTTGAATTATTAATACAGATATGGTTTAATAAGTACATTCTTATTTTATATTATATTATAGTTTTCCCATATTGATTTAGATATTTATTGATTATTTAAACATTGGCTCCTTTAATTTTTTAAAATTTTTAGTTCAATATTTTAGACGAATACGGTTATTTTTTTATGTAAGTATTTGAGATATAAGGGGTATTGAAATTTAATTTTTATATATACAATAAATTTAATAAAAGTTGCGTAATTATATAATATTTCAGGAAGCTATAATATTATTTCTTATAAGTATAGACTATTTTGTTTATCTCAAAATTAATAGATGTTATTAAATTCCATTTTTACTTTCCTCGACTAGGTCGAAGGAAATATCGTAATCGTAAAAAAATATTTTCCGAGATTTGTTCAAATCTTCACGTTTTGGGATCCCAGATTAAGAAAAAAGTTTTTTTTCAATTCCGTCTGTCTGTCTGTCTGTCCGTCCGCCTTTGAGCGGTATAGCTCAAAACTTATGTATTGGAGGAAGACAATATTTTCCATGCGAATTTAATGTCTACTTAGCTCAAATCCGCATACACTGTCGATCAAATATATGCAGGGTGAACACCTTAAAAAATAACATGTTGACTATGTTTGCTTTAACTGAGGAACACATAAAAGAAAGAATTGGCACATAGCTCAGAGATTTTTATCATTGATGAAAATGGACCCAACAGACAGGGTAAACATCGTAAAAGGAACAAACCTGTGCAGCGGGGAAAGTTTCGTGTAAAGTTCTTTAGAAATTTTGTTGTAATGCTTATGCAATCCTATGATTTTTGACCTCTCTTAGCGAAAGTATCTTCAACATTTGATTTTTTGCTACTAGGTTCTGCAATTGTCGGTTTTGTTGTTAAACAAGTTTTTTGGGACTGCCACAAAAATATTCCTATGCAGCAAGTGGGTTCGGTTCCCGGAAGAAACTGCTGCGACGAAGTCTGTCCGTTACCACACTGATAGAAAGTGGCTATGAGAGCCAACTTAAAACTTGGGTGGTTTTCATAGATCCAACCCCAGCCTATGATACCGTCTGTTACTCAAAACCTCTATAACATGATTCCTTGTCAGATTTATCCACCTCTTCAAAATATTCCGTCCGATAGACTCTTTCAGGTCCATTTGAATGACGGCTTTCCTCAAGGATCCGTACTGTCACCTGCACTTTTTAACATCTTAACCGCTGAAATTTCAGATACTACCTCCCAAAAGTTTATTTATGCAGATGACATGGCAATTGCCACACAACATCGTATCGTTGGAGAAACTGAAGCCATCCTTGCTAATGATCGTGAAATTTTAGACACGTATTTTACCAAGTGGGGTCTACATCCTAATCCCAACGAAACTGAAGTTACAATGTTCCTTCTGAACAATAAGCTAGCAACGTATCAGCTTGATATTCGCTTTCGTGACTGAAACATGTTAGCAGTCCTAAATACCTCGGAGTCACTCTAGGCCGAAGCCTTACCTGTAAGACGCATTTGCGAAAGGTTGCTGCCAAACTTAAAAAAACACGAACGAATATCATTCAAAAGCTAGGTACCTAATTTACCATGGGGGGGCCAGTGCAGATATTCTTCGAACATCAGTCATAGCTTTGGTTTACTCTAGGGTGCCTTGATGTCAATTTGGAGTGTTTGTCCTTTCCAGGGTACTACGGATAGATCGTTGTTCCCTCCGACAACGATCAGGGCAAGGACAAACCGTTGTCCCCTCTCACTCTAAAGTGCTTTAGCGTGAGAGGGGACAACGATCTGTCCGTACGACAGATACGTCAAAGTAATCATCCAACTGCAGAATATTCTGCCTCAGTTTGGCTCAATAGCAAACATACGGATCTGGTAGATATTCAACTAAATCAGACAATGAGGATAATTACAGGAAGACTAAAGTCAATATCACTATCTTGCGTACCCGTAATAAGTAACATAGCCGCATCACACAGCAGATGATTAGCAGCTCTCCGTAACCAGTACCAGAAATGCGCTCGTGTGCCGACACTACCTATCCATTCCAATGCGGATTCTATAGAACTATTGACAAGAGCCTGGGAAGAAGCAAAAGTTAATAATGGTCACCTAGTACATAATCCTACTGAAGGCGTAGCAGAACAGACCATGGAGCACATAATTAGGCACTGCCAAGAAACAGCATTCCAAAGCGCTCTAGAAGACAACATGAACTGACAACGTCCGAAATAAAGTGGTTGCAACGCAACCTGTCACTATAATTGTCAGCAATTATTAACTTTATTTCATACTGATGTCAAAAAATACATTTTGCGGACTATTTATGGTATGAAAAATGGAACATTAAAGTCTTAGTACTTTAAAGTCAAATATTAAAGTTCAAGTACTTTAAAACTTATTTATGGTACAAAAAATGGAACATTAAAGTCCTAGTACTTTAAAGTAAAATATTAAAGTTCAAGTACTTTAAAATTATAAGTCAGTTGTTAACATGAAATTTCAAATGATTTACAACTTTTTATTTAAAATGCATTACACTTGTAGTTGACGCCTCGGCCGTAAAGAACTTTCTCGTCCTTTAAAATGTAACCTTTTCGTTCTAAATAAATAAACTACTATTAAGAGTTGCTTTATTTATTTATACATGCATGCATTGTTTTGTTTATATATTGTTTGTTTTATATACTATTTGTTTAAACTTATAGGTTCGTCTTCTTTTCTTAATAATAGTCTGTTTCTGTGTAATTCCGATGTAATCATACGAAATATATCGGGTGATCAAATAACTTTCACCTCTAGTGTGCTGTAGCTCTATATAAACATCATGGAGCCACAGCACGTTGAGGTGAATTTATTTGATTCCCCGATATATTGCCGTATAGTGTTATTTCAACAAATACTTTAACTCATAATAAAATGAACTGAAATCCTAAACTTAAAAATAGAAAACGAAAATTTAATAATAATAAATAAATAAATATGCACTATTGTTATTATTATTATTTCTACTATTGTTCTCTAAGCTTAGAAGTTTATTTTATTATGCGCAAAAATGTTTGTTTAAGCATTAATGTAAACAGTATTTCTTTTTATATCTTATCTACTTTACTTTTTGTTTAGAAATTGATAACCGTTTTAATGGAAGTTGTGCCACTTATTCTGGCTAAACAAATTATGCATTTAAGTATTTGTTTGCAATTAAATGTTTATTTTGATAAAAAAAAGTATTATTAAAGTGATTGAGGGTAATTTATTTAAGTCTGTTGAGGTTATGAAAATTTTATACTAGGATTATATAGCCAATTAGTCAAATTGTAAATTATTATGCCGGACTATTAATAGATTATACACTTGACAATTAAAAATTTTAGCGTTAACTTAGTCCATTCAGAAAAAATCTTTCTTCTTCTTTAAGTTTGTAATAGTGTGAGTATTTCAGAAGAATTAATAATACTCAAGAAGTATAATTCTAGTGGTCAGAACAAGGTATCACTTATGGCAGATGGGTTAAAACAAATTCATTTTTGGCTATCGTTTTAAATTTTTGATTATAAGTTGGATTTGAATAAAATAATTTTTATATTATCGGTGTGATTGTTGCTCTATATGCACATATTACCAGTCGATCTTATTTAAAATTATATAATTCGTGATGTAGTAGGTGTACCGCAAAGTAAATCTAGAAAAATCGTATTAAACTTATTAGAAAGTTATTTATTTGCAATAAGAAGTTCATTGTGCAATTCGTTGGAATTTGATTCTTCATTAAGTTATTTTTAATGCAATTAATATGTATAGATATATGTATCTTACAATTTAATTGGAATGCACTTTTTTAAATTCTAATTTATTAGTAAAGTAATTTAATTTTGAAATATCTGCTTATTGCTTTTATATGAAAAACAAATTTGGCATCCTTTTTTGTCCGGATTGATCTAATTGATTTTTTATTTAATTTTCACGACTTAAAAAGAACTACTTTAATATTTATTTCATTGTTATATAACTGTTTTAAATAGTTTTTAGTAATTAAACGTCATTTGCATTCTAATGTACTTAGTGTTAAATTAGATTACAATTACTAAAAGTTCGATTTTAGATTTTAGGTTTTAATATTAAACATTTGATGGGAGAAGCTTTTAATTGTAATATTTTTTAAAATATTTTGCATAATTACAATCGCATACGTTAATCTTAAAATTGAAAAATGTTAATTATTTAAACGATAATTAATATTTTTCAATTTTAAAATTAAAGTATGTTTACGACAAAATGATTTGTATTTTTAATTAAAATCAAAAATCATGCTTAATTAATAACTTTTGACTTAATATTCTCCTAAACTTATCAAATTTAACAAAAAGTCATATAATTTTAAAATTTTAATTAACGAAGAAGGTCTCCCATATGACGGAGAGTTCGATAATAGAAACGAAGGACTTGAACAAGGAAAAGATGACAGTTACTTCTCAGATGCAAGGTTGTTCGAAAAATGCAGCTCAAGTTACAATACCAGGATGTTCACAACAACCTCCCAGTGCTGGCAGAAGTAAGAGTGACCTCAAATATATGTTGTCAGTCCGACTGGCTTTAGTAAAGCTGAAATAAACCTGTAAAGGGGTTTACACGAAACTTCCCTCCAGCGAATTAGATCAATTTGAAAATTTTGAAAAATGTAGCCCGCTGGGGTTTGAACATCTGAGTAGCGATTGTAACCGCATCGAGTTCTCGTACTGCGCCTCTATTGAACAGAACGGTCATATTGTTGAAATGTTTTTACTCTTTTGTGACATTATCCTGTATCTGTTGAGCCCTATTTTCGGCAAATGTAAAAAATTACATGTGTGAAAATTATTACTTCTATCTATTTCAAAGTTAACGCAAAAATAAACAAACTTTATTTTTTAAGGTGCTTACCCTGTATATATTTGTCTGAAATTTTCTCGGTTTCATGCCAGGTAAATATATAATCTGTATGTTTACGAACAAAACTCAAATTTACAAATTTTTAGGTGCACAGCATAGATACTACTTTTGCGCCATAGTAGGTTTTTTTTAAATCGTTTTGGATATATGGTATTAGAAAGGTCGACCAGTGTAGCGATTCAACCCGTTTTACGGTACGATTTTTCAATTATTATTTTATATTGGTTAAATTTTTTTAGGCAGCAATTTTGCAGTGAATTTTCCGGATTTTTATCCCGGATTCTGGTCCTCAATTTACTTTTTGTGTGTTTCATGCACGAAAATAACTGTTCGAAAATGTATTTACCTTCGAAGGAGGAAGCGGTAAAAATGTTTGTTAAGTTTCGGATATTTTCGGCAGATATTGTTTGTAAAAATCCAAAATGTGCATTAAAAAAGCTTTCAATCCAGTGTCATTCATTGTCATTCATTTGAAATGGTTTCCACCTCCAATGAAAATGAGGGGAAAGTTTTAATTATGAATTTTCGAATATTGAAAAATACAAGTAGATTTCGAATTTAAGCCGTTTTTAAGTGAACTCTTAGTGAGCCGCATTAATTAGTGAAACAACTCAAACTCCCTTTTTCTAAAACGAAACCGACCAATCGTGATTCACTATTGTATAATGTCTTCGTGAGGCAATATTCAAGTTAGTACTATTATAATTAGCTAGATCAACTTGTAAATTAGGCCGGGACTTGTCTGTAACAGTGAAAATCGTTAACTTTAGACGGTTGGCCTCAAATTGAGCATCGCTTACCTGAGCCTTAATTCCACATCCTTAATTGGGCACTAGACGTCGGATTATACATCCTGTTTACAACTGAACTCGTTTAAATAAAACAACGACTAAGTTGTTTATTGTTTACTATGTAACACAAAATATCTCTTTACATTTACAGAGACAGAATTTCAATATTTCCCAAAGTACATAAAAACTATATAAACCTAATAATTAGTTAGTAATTACAATATAATATGTACTATTTATTGTTTCTAAAAATAACCCAGAGATTTAGGGTAATGTAAGCAATCTATTTCGCTATACCGATTAATTGTAGTTGTTAAAAATGTATGCTGGCGTCTTGTTTCGAGATTTTTAGTGGCAACTGTTTCGTTAACACTTAAAAACGTCCCATCCTCTAATAGGAAAACTTCGTTTGCGTTTTTACTAGGTGCAAAGATTACCAGATAATGACAAATACACAAGGGTTCATGTGTGAAGATTAGAAAGTACAGTGCACAGTTCATGGGTTTTCAACAGGTAAATAACACACCAGAGGATTAAGAAAGTGCCCAGTTCATGCACGACCTTTGTGACCCTTTAGATTTAATATAACTTAAAATATTTAAATACTTAACATAACCATAACAACTCTTTTTTCTAATGTTGCTCGGTTCGATATTGCCCAACGGAAATACAATTATTGATTAATAAATAAATCGGGTAATTTTTGGTAGGTGCTATAGGTGTGTTCACCATTGGAATTAATCTTTAATGAGAGTATTTACTGTTGAAAATTAGACCATATTTACGATTTTATAATTTTTTTTGTTTATTAAGCCGGCGCTACCAAATGGTACAATGATACGTGACGCAGGGTAGGACAAAATCCTGTCTTACATCATTTATTTCATAGAATTTCTACCAGGTGGAATAGTCTTTTGCTTATAAACGCATTTGAATTGATAGTACAAACACTATTCCCTCTCACAAACCATAGAGGTTTATAAAATTATCTTTTAACTTCTTAAATCAAATCGATTTACTATTTAGACAAAAAAATCAGAAAACAGCTAGCTTCATCCGTAGATCCGGATATAAATTTCTTTGAGCAAATAGGTAAGTAAATAATTTAATTTCAATCGTATCTACCAGGGAAAATCAAGAAATAAATTATATTATAGCATAAGAAGCCATTTCTCAGGTCTTGGAATTTAGGGTACACCCTGTCGTTAAGTGAGCCGTGGCCTACTTAACTCGGATGAGAACTTCAACAACTTTCGTTTCAGATGCGATTGAGAAATACACCTCGAGACTTCAAAAATTCTTTAATTATCGATAACAACGTTTCGTATATACAGTATACAGTTTGTTTCAGTTCCCACCTTCACTCCCCAGCATCTTCCTTATTTATTTTTTTATCGATAACAACTACCTCCTAAATAGGTTACTTTTACGATTTTTAAATAATTTTATTAAAAATCACCCGCCTACTGTGATGAAAATTAGATGCTAAAAATTTAGAAATTATAGTAGGTCTAGTTTTATCGAAAAAAGTTATTAGAGGAAGTTGCTCAGCTACACAAAAATAGTGAATCTTCAAATTTGCATCTAAAAATTATAACAATTATTATTAATACGACTTCATAAAATAAATGTGTAGAAGCCGCGTAGCGCAGTTGGAAAAGCCCTAGGCTTGCATTAAATAAGTCGTCGTTTCGAATCCCGTGGGAGTCGGAATTTTTCCGATGTCTTGGCGATTGGTATCGGGCTCGGTGAGACCATTTACAGTTGGGCACCAAATTAACTGTGCTCTACTCAGAACCCTAGACCTAAGAGATAGAATAACAAGGTCAATACATCACTAAGACGCACACCGCACAGAATGGTTGCTGGGCAAGCACAGAAGGCGCTCTCCAACTCTGTAACCCAAATCCGGGGCAAGTTGAGGATTGTGTATTTTGACATTTAGTTGTGTTTATTCTATATGTTTAAAACTATATATTTTTTATCTAATTTGAATTTATTTACAGACTTCAACAAATTACTTTAGTCAAGATCTTAGAGTTCAGATTTAACAGGAATACCGATTATGCTCTCTCGTTATATTTTTGTTCCCAAACTTTATGTATTGACTTAAAAAATAGATTTGTAACAAGGTATATTAGTAAAATAATATATGTCATAGTTCTTTATATATCTAGGTAGCAAGTGAATCTTCATCCTGTGATATACAGGGTTATTTAATTTCGTTGCTCACTATTGAAATTTCGAAGATTGTAAGCGATACAAGGTCGGTTAAATTGGGACAGAATTGCAGATTCTAATTCTGAATAGTATTGAAAAAAAAGAATTGGTTCTAGCTGCATTAGTTTTTGGGTTATGTCAAAAAAAAATTAAATAATAGTTTTTCGGTTTTTGTTATACATAGGTTATGTTGCTCAGAACTAAATTTTTTAAAGAAGAGTTGTATGATATTAGATGATCATTTATATTCATAATTTTCGAGATAATGATCCTAACTTTCTTATTTTGAGTGCACATCAAAGATGGGCATGTGCATATGGCTGCATTAAGAAGAGCAGTGAACAGTTACTGATATAATGCTCTCTACACTTATTTTCATAAATAACCCAGCTATGTGAGAAATATTTTATTTGTTTTCCCATTAAACAATTAGGGGCTACTATAAAACAATCTTTTTATATATTTCAGGTATTTACAAAAATAAGTGTAGCAAGCATTATGCCAGTGACTTTCCACTACTCTTATTAATGCAGCCTTGGGATCATAACTATCTTTGATGTGCAGTTAAAATAAGAAAGTTATGAACAATTTCTCGAAAATTATGAAAACAAATGAAAACTCACTTTTATTCTAAACTTTGGCATGTGGGTGACGTCAGGACAATGAGGGAGGTAAAAGGTGCTACCTTCGGTAATAAAAATTAGCTACAGTTAATTGAAAACTAACAGCTTAATTTCCTAAAATTAGGGGGCCAAAGCTGACCTTCTGCATAGTGAGTAGTCTTTCAGGTCCTCTGGTTTCATACAAAACTGTACTTTTATACATTTTTAAAGAAGCGGTTAAGAGCTTTCATGACGAGAAGATGCTCTTATGGACTCTTAACAAAGTTTCAACACCTTCAATTGGTTGTACTAACATTGTGAAGAAGTTATGGTATGTGATAAGTGACCACATGCTTTTTTGTTATACTATGCAGGAAAAACAAACTGGCACAACCCTTGATAGAGCTTTTAGCATAATTTGATTAGCTTAAAACATGACTTTACATTTATTATAACAAATTGATTTATAGCAATGTCTAAACAAGTTAGCAATTAAATTTTTTGATTTGAATAGAATATCATTAATTCTATAACGAAGAACTACCCGGCTTAACCATGTTATTGTTGAGATTGAAAAACTCAAACTTTTGCGCACTTTCATGAGGAGCTTCGTCGGGAGGATAGCAAAGGAGCACGGTGTAAACTACGCCAGTTTAGCATTTGAGATATTATTTAATTCTGTCATAAACAAATGCACTAACTGCATCTACTACACATTGATGCTGAGGAAAACTTCACAGTATATCGGAGGATTTTAAATCCACATGGAATGAATTTTCGGAATATCAATCACACAGCACCAAAGGCCATCTATCAATAAATCAAGATGTCTGTAGGAAATCGCTCGCTCCCAACCGGCAATATTTTCAGAAAAAGCGAATATTTTCCTCACTGAAATAGACCAGGAGGCTAAGAAGCCCTATACACATCACCGAAAAAGTGGTGACTCAAACCACATCATAATAATCGAATATAGCTGAACTCAAGACAACGCTGAAACAATAATAACCATTTAATGGTCTTTTTCAGTTTCCTACTATATAGTTTATATAAAATAATACAATATGTTAAAAAAATTAAAGTTGCCTTCAACGGGCGAGGCAGGTATTCCTCTACCATCCACATAAAAAGAATATATTTGATCTTAATTTATAATACATCTGTTTCTCAGATGAATAATTAAGTTATTCAGCGTCTTATGCCGGTGGAACTAAGAAAAGCTGGAATCTGAAGTGGAACTCTCAAGTTATGTGTGAATTATTGTTTGTAGAAAAAGTTCTCGCAATTGTTGAGTGTCTCATGATAATTTTTTGGTAATTTGTATGGTGTCTTGAATGAAAACGATGCGCTGCCACGAGTATAATAAAGAAGCTAAAACAAGAATATGCTCAATGAATTTTAAAATAACCGTGAAAACTTCCAACTGCTATATTTAATAATGGTCCAATCGGTATATAGTAAAACTGTTTTTGCGGTATACTATTTACTGGCCAGGCTTGAAATGGTTTAATCAATGCTTGTCGTGTAAATCCTAAAAATCTACAAAAAATGACCATTGTTGATCCATCAAGCGTCTCATCTTAGTTTTCACACTTGGCCGACTCCATTCAGTTTTTCTCTGTAGCCCCTAAAAGTGCTTTCCTTTTGCAAGCAAAGCAGGGAATTCTATTATCAATGACAAAGTTGGATTCCTCTCTGCTGCATTGTGGGAGCTTAAACCACAATACGATGCCCACCTACGTAACAATACAGGGTTAGTAAAAAACCAGTGCCATTTAAATTTCATAACTTTATTCATTACTACGGGGTGTATTGTTCTGTTGTGTGCAAAGTTTCATAAATAATTTCCCTATTGTATCGGCTATTAGGTCGCTGAGGAACCTTCGGCTACTGTCAGGATTTGAAGCCATGAAGAAGTAAACCGTCCTAATGCACGCCGATAAATGTGGGAGTCGCACCCTGTTAGAGCAGAACGTCAAATGGATTTTCTCGTAATACGTCGCTTAACAGGAAAGTTTTCTCAAGGGAAATCGGAGCGTTAATTGCTTTGCTTACTGACTTGTAGGCAGTTTTGGAGGTTTCAATAGTTTTTTTTGTTTTTAATAAAATTATAGTTACCAGCGCATTTATTCCAGACAATCCTATATTTAGAAACAAAAACTAAAAATAAATGTAAACAGTCTTCTATAGCTTTTCTATTTTACACCAGGAACTTTTAGAAGTTCAGATATTAATGGCAGTAAAAACTAAAAAATATTAAAATTTTTTTATCTTTACAAATATAAGATGTTAAATTTAGCATACCCTGGACCTATAACATGGATATTTTTTGAAATTCAAGCCGATCGAGTATAATGCACCTGTTTTTTGCAAGATATATTTACGAGTAGTTCTGAAGAGACCCTTAAACAATGTGTTAAAGGGTAAACATATGATTAGTTACCTGTCGATCGTTTGCCTCGTTTAGAAGTGGTTATGAGTAAAGCTGATAATTATATGCACTCAAATGTACAAAATATGCACATATATATGCATACATTTGAGTATATGCACCCAAAGTTATAATATATGCACATTATATGCTCTAATTTTTTGAAAATAACTAGGAGTTTTCCAAATAATGTAAAAATTTTAATTATTTTGTATAAGAATATTTATTTTTCTAATTTTTATTCAAAGACATCATTCATTTTAACGTTTGACTATATAAACATGGACTACCAACGCCAACTTTATGTTGTAAGCAACATAAAAATGAGATTTCCCCTAACGCCGCCAGACTATTATTCACCCATCACTCGTGAAATGGATTCTATGTTGGTTGATTCCTTATACATTGTTTCTACAGAAAAAGTGTGGTTGTTGGCAGTCCATGTTTATATAGTCAAAGATTTTAACAGAGATACGCGCACGCATTCCAGCTGCAGGAAGTAAAAGTATATATCTCAGTTGAACATAAAAATTTTATTAATAATTTAATGAAATAGTAAATTTTACAAAAAAATCTCAAAAAGTTCATACATTACAAATTATTGCTAAATATAACCAAATATGCAAAAATCCAGAAAGTATGCTCAAAATCGTATAAATATGTAAAATATGCAAAATGAAACTTGGCTTAAACGATTTGTTTTCACATAATTAGTATACATATGCAAAAAGTTTCGCCGGCATATCAATTATACAAAATATGCATTTGCATATAATATCAGTTTTAGTTATGAGTAAGTAATATCTGTCAACATTTTATATTAGGCAGCTAAAGCCCTCTGCGTGAGTAGGACGTAGGAACACGGCTTTTTTTACTCAAAATAAATCATGCATGTAGAGTTTAATTTAGACATTAGCCAATAAAACCACGATGTGTTATGTATGACACCAATTAGCTACAGGCATTAAATCCTCATCTATGATAAATAATTTCCCCCTGTTTGTACCCGCCTCCGCGTCTTTTAAATTATAGTTTGGGTATTATATGAATTAAAAATGTAAACAATCTGTATTAAAACAAATTTCAGTATAATAAAAGCAAATAAATCAATTAACAACTATCTAAAACAATCATTGTTGTAGTTACACATGTTAGAGCATCTCTTAGCGGTGCGCTGCTATAATTTTTTTTCAATTTTAATATTTCACAGCATTTAAGATCTCATATTTATGTCAACCAACATAATTGTTACTTAAATTATTTTTTAATAGTTTTGATGTAAGTCTGTTTCTATATTTAAAAAAATTCCAGTTTTCGTCAAAGTAATAACTGCTCTAATATACATCTTGGTGTTAACTTGATTATTTTCTTATACTAAGTCCTACAATAAATGCTACGAAATTCTGTGCATCTAGAAATTCTGTGTTCTCACGATGTGAATAAGAATAATTATTCCAGTAACTTATGCTGATTAATTGCAGACTTGGCAAACAGAAACGCATGACGGCTATGCATGATGTGCCTAGTAGCTTACAATAATAAATGAGTTTTGAGGAATAATATGGAATGTTATGTGCAACTGTTCTATTTCTAGAGATGTTAAATGCAAGTGAAAGTTTTTGCGTTAACGATTTTTCTAAATTATTTGCTCATTCTTTTTGTTAATAAAATACAGCTTTATAATATTTACAAATTATAAACTGTATTTTTTTAAAATTACTGGTTGTTTTAGAATTATTCGTTATTAACATTTATCTTATTTTGTCTTAATATTTTTTGTATTGGAAATACAGAGAATTAAACCTAGAATTGATCAATGTTTGTTATTATTTTTAGTTGTAAATACCGTCTGGGCATTGTATTTGAAATGTAACTTTCCTTGGCTTCTCTACTGGGACGTACAATTATGATCAGACTTATAATTTTTAATAACTAGTTGCCGTTGTTGTTCGCCTAGCAAGCTCAGTACATATGAATTCTTACTATCTCAGTTAGTGTACAGCAAGTGCCAATATCTGCTAAAACCGAAAGTTCACCTGCAACTCGAGTGCTAAAGCTAACTTCGACAATAGCCATAGGAAAACCAATTTATGTACACAAATAATTATAGATATATTGACCTCTCAAATACTCACACATAAAATAATAAAGAAAATCTGGATTAGACCACAATAATTGAATGACCATTCCGAAACACAGAGGTTTCAAAATACCGATGAATATTTAACGGGCCACAGTTCGTGGATATATACATTTATAAATCAAGTACTAATAAAATAACTGTATTTGAACTACATCGCATGTAAATCGTTAAGAAACTTAATTAGAAATGAAAATATCAGAAACCTATAGGGAATAGACGATGTTGTTCGATGGGGGAGACAAAGGGGAAGGTACTGGTATGAAATTGTTTGAAGAATGGATGATACCAGACTAACATCAGAGCTGGGCAGTAATTAATTACTTTTTAATTAAATTACTAATTAAATTCCTTTTTGTGTATTTGCCTTGAAATTGAATTACTTTTCAAAATGCGGTAATTGTAATTGGGAATTGACATTTTTGTTAAAAATTACTTGAAAATTACTTTTGAAAGTAATTAATTACTACATTCAATTACTCAATTACTTTTGCGTAATTAAATTACTCTAAAGTATTTAAATTACTTTACAAGTATTTGAATTACCTGTGGTAATTGAAATTACTCGAGGTAATTGAATTACTTTGTGGTATTTCAATTACTGAATTACTGACCTCGATTGGGTGCCAAAACTCCAAAACGCAAAAAATAAAATAAGTTACGTATTAGCAAACCGCAATAGGGTCTTCCCCGTGCAATAGAAGCCTAATTTATCTGGCGAGTCGAAAATAGCAACTATCGCATTTTGTACGACGCGTCACGAGCAGTGTTGCCAGATTTGGGGACAAATTCTTACTTCTAGGGGATCTGAAGAGGCTGTTAACAACAAACTTTAGTAAAATGCGATTAGCTACTTTTCTAGGGTTTTTACGTACAATTTGGAGGGAATATTAGCGTTAACATTATTGAATCAATTTAATTCTGTTGAAGGTATCGAACTTTAATAGTGGTTTATTGTTTGTTTTTAACTCGGTAATCTGATTGCGGATACTATGCGTCAGATTTGCGCCTCAAAATTCTCTTATCATCGCTTCAGAAGGAATGATGTTTATGTCATGTATTTGCCATTATTAATCGCTGCGAATCCAAACCGCAGTCTTTGCAATACTTAACAAAGTCGACAAATACAGTCCTGTTGACCGCCGATTAGGTTTGGATTTTGGATGCTTAATTTACTTTTTTTGGTGTGAAGTACCGACTTTCACTGATCGGAAATACGACTACCCAAAAGGGTTCTAATTTCCTCACAAAAAACATCTATTTTACAGATTTAGAGATAAAATCACCTAATTTACATTTTTTTAACGACGTAAGTAAAAAATTTTGTTGAAGGAGTTGGGGGGATTTGGCCTCTAACTCCCCTAGTGGCTAGCTTTCTGGGGAGCTCTCTTAGAATTGTTGTGCTATTAATTTGTTCCGTTTCCGGGGGTGTGCCTTGGTCGTCGTCGTTTGTGAGTTTTTGTTTATCATTGCTTATTTGTTCCGAGAGTCGCTGGTAGTTGGTTTCTGTGAGTTTTGACCTGGGTTTTTTGGAAACCCCACTAAAAGGGTTTGACTCCATTTGGGTTCAGCATTACAAAAATCCAAGCAAAGAATAACAACAACAACAACAGAAACGCAATTCTTAATATATGTACGTTAAATGTAAAAACATTACTATCAGACGCAAAATGGGTCGAACTGGAATATGCAGTCGACAAAATCAAATGGGATATCATCGGACTAGCGGAGGTTAGAAGATCGAATGAAAAAATAATAGATGCAAAAACTGGCTATATATTCTATCACACGGACAAAAATAAGGGTCAAGCAGGAGTTGGCTTCTGGATCAAAAAACAATGGAAAAACAATATAGTTGCATTCAAAGGATACTCCGAAAGATGCGCATCACTAACAATCAAACAAGGAAGCAACCTGACATTAGGAATAATTCAAGTATATGCGCCCACAAGCAGTGCCTCCGATGAAACCATAGAAGATTTTTACGAAGTAATAGACGTAGCAATAACAGAGTTAAAATCAAAAGTAACATGTATAACAGTAATGGGAGATTTTAATAGTAAGATAGGATTCCGTGAAAAAGATGAAACAAACGTAATGGGACCATTCGGTTATGGCGTAAGAAATTCGAGAGGAACAAGACTCATAGAATTTGCTCAAAAACACAAGCTTACTATAGCAAACACTTTATTCAAAAAAAGAGAAGGGAAAAGATGGACCTGGATCTCCCCGAACAAGCAATATAAAAATGAAATTGATTTCATACTGACAAACAAAAGATACATGGTAACAAATATCGAAGTGATTAACAAACTCAACTTTGCAACCGACCATAGGCTGGTAAGAATGAACTTGAAACTGGAGTTCAAAAGTAACAGATGCAAAAAAGTACAAATGTCACAATTTAATAACAAATTAAATTGGAGTAAAATATCCGAAAAATACAATTCAATATTAGAAGAAACCCAAGATAACATACATGCAACACAAAACCTTAACGTTCAACAATCATATGATAGAATATGTCAAAAAATAATTGTAGCAACAAAGCAAGCACAAAGTGAGGAACAACCGAGCAGGAAAAACTTCGATAAACTCTCTGATAGTACAAAAAATATGATTCAAAAACGGGAAGAACTTAAAAACAAACCAGATATCCAAAGTAAAATAGAATATTGCGAACTGAACAAAGCAACTAAAAGAGCAATCCGAAACGATTTACGCAGAGCAGAAAAAGACATAGTGGAAAAAATAATAGAGGAATCAGGATCCACTAGAAAGATAGGGAAAGCACTCCAAAAAGGAATTCCTTGGATTGTACAGTTAAAAGACACAACTAATAAAGTAAAACACCGGCGAGATGAGATCCTACAAACTGCTACTGAATTTTATAGAAACTTATATGCTAAGCACGGGCCGAAAGAAAATAAAATACAACTTCCACAACATACAGAAGACGACAAAGAATATCTAATACAACAAGAAGAACTAAACGCAGCTATACTAAGATTAAGTAACGAAAAATCCCCGGGAGAAGATGGGATAACAAATGAACATCTGAAGCACCTTCCTGAAAATATAAGAAAGGAAATCAACACTTTGTTTAACAGAATTTTAAAATCAGAAGAAATCCCAGCCCAATGGAAAGAGTCGATAATCATTCTAATTCACAAAAAAGGAAGCGTTCAAGACATGAATAATTACAGACCAATAAGCTTGCTCCCTTCACTATATAAACTCTTTGCAAAAATACTACAGCAAAAAATACAAGAGGATCTTAACAAAAATCAGCCTGTAGAACAAGCAGGATTTAGGCCAGGCTTCTCTACAATGGACCACTTGCAGGCGGTAAACCAACTGATGGAGAAATGTAATGAATTTAACCAACCCATACACATACTATGGATAGACTTTCGAAAAGCCTTCGACACGTTAGACCACGATTACATGCTTAATGCGTTACTCCAACAAAAAGTTAAGCACAAATTCATAAGAATAATCCACAACATCTACAATGGTAGTAAGGCAAAAATAAAACTTGAAAAAACAGGACGCAGCTTTGAGATACAAAGAGGGGTAAAACAAGGTGATCCGTTATCCCCAAGCTTGTTCACAAGTGCACTAGAACAAATTTTCCGCAAACTACAGTGGCACAACATGGGTCTGCTCATACAAGGGAAGAGAATAACAAACTTAAGATTTGCCGACGACGTGGTACTTCTCGCAGAAACTAGAAAAGACTTGGAAACTATGTTACGGGATATTCACAACAAGAGTTTAGAATCAGGCCTAGCAATAAACTTTGAAAAAACGTATGCTATAACAAATAGGAATGCCAATAACTTAAGAGTAGACGATCAACTCATACATTACGTAAACGAAGTAATATATTTAGGTCAAATTATGACATTTACCAACAAAATGGAAAGGGAAGTTGATAGAAGAATCAAAGCAGGATGGAGAGCTTACTGGTCACTAAAACATATCTTTAAAAACAACATCCCAATGTATCTAAAAAGGAAGATGTTTAACAGTTGTGTAATACCTTGTGTAACATATGGTGCCCAAACGTGGTCCCTCAATAAAAACCTTCAACAAAGACTTAGAATAATGCAAACAAAAATGGAAAGATCCATGCTCAATATTAAACAAATAGACAGAATTCCGATAACAGAGATCAGGAGAAGAACACACACAGAAGACGTAGTTGAAAAATGTAGAAGTTTAAAATGGAACTGGGCCGGCCATATATCAAGAATGGGAGATGAAAGATGGACACAACTGTTAACGGACTGGAAGCCCTCCGGCGATCGAAAACAGGGAAGACCCTCAACCAGATGGATAGATGAAATTTTAAAGAATGGAGGTTCGGATTGGAGACAAACTGCTGAAGACCGGAAAATCTGGAAGAGAATGGGGGAGGCCTTTGCCCGCAACTGGGATGGATAGGCTTAATATAATAATATAATATAATAAAAAGTAAAAAATGTAGTTTTTGTCATTACACAATTAAAATTATCGTTATTTAAAAATATCTTTTACGTTTCGCTAAGTCATTGTTAGCTTCATCAGAAACATGGGTTTAAAATGTAGGACAAAGGGACAATTACTATAACAATCTGTAAAATATAGGTACATGTTAGTGTTTGGACTTGTGAAAGAATAAGTATTCTCAATTATGTCAATTTACCTGTCTTTTGTTTTCAAAAAGTTTAAGTAGTTGGAATAGTAACATCTTTTATTGTTGATACGATTTCGATAAAACATTCTTAGTTTTCATAGTTTGTAGCTGTTTTTGTATCTGCTGTACAAATTCTTATTTCAATCAGCGGTTTTCAACTAGGTTTATCAGTCACCTGTCAACTTCCAACAGTCTCTGATCAACATCAAATTGATATTTTGTTTTAAAATTTCAAGTTACCTAATATATTTTTTGTAGCTATTTAGATTACTAGGGAGTAAAATGTATCATTCCCTCCCGCGGATGTAGTGCAATTCTTCAGCTTTAGCGAGAACAGTACCAAATCGATTGTAATCATGCAAGGGAGGAATTTACGTTTTAGTCCAGAGTTATACATTTAACACTTTTACAGTTTATGACATGACAATCTCTTGTATTCAGCTGCATTCAAAAATATTTCAATATAAAAACCAGGAGGTTAGTTGATTTGTTATTAATCACATTGCCTCCCGTCTCTAATGGCAACGGTAGTCAATGTATTATATTCCCTTCCACTGCCATTGGAAACCGACCAGGGAAACAAACGTATATTTTCAGGAAACCCCTAACAGGCGACAAAAAATGTTACTTTCGTATATAGGGGTAAAAAATATAATCTAACTGAGCCAACAAAACATACTCAAGTTGCGCCAATTGAAGCACCACGTAGTGTTCTGCAAAATCTAAATAGAAATTTGATGTCAAAAAATTAAAAAATCCAATGCTCTACCCTGTATACTTAGGTAAGTTACATATTTTTGTCATTCAGCTTCATGTTAGGCGTATTTAATAGTACATTGTTCTACAAGTTAAGAAAAGTGAGAGTTGTTCAACGTTTAATTTACGAGCGAGCGATGCAAAACGAGTGGATTAATTTATTACGAACATGGAAAAATTACTTTTAGAACATATTCAGCGTGCTATTTTTTTTAAATATAATTACAAAATGTAGCCAAAGTGAAATGCGACGTTTCTTCATATTCAAAAAAAAATTTTTTTTTGATCGGCAGTGAAGAACGTCGAACTCGGCAATGAAGAACGTCGAAATCGTCAAATAAAATACGAGAAACAGGCAATGAAGTAATGCATTGTTTTACGACTTTTTGTAGGCGGCTGGACGATAGGTAAACGTCAACCGACGTCAACATAACTTACAAAAGTTGGTTAAGATGTTGTAATTTCGCGATTTAAAAAAACAATGTACCCCACGGCACTGGAAGTTCCTTTTTATCCCTTATGTGGGGCCTACGGGCCTCAGTAACTAAATTCTCAATAGTGATCAAAAGCTCAACTTCAGTGATAATCTATGTGGAAACTAATATAAAAAAAATATATACATTTGAACTTTCAAGTCCCTATACCTTCTTACTGAAGGGACTGTGTACTAAGGTATATTAGGTTTAATCGGCTTATTATAATCTAAGGAATCTATGCCAAATCGGTGTCGAATTTTTTTTGGGACACCCTGTATAATTGTTATCTTTGAATTTATTTATTTACTTACATCTTACTTCAAAACAAACTAAAAACTTTTTGTTTTAGTGAACGGGGCAGATAACTACAAGATTTAATTATCAAGAAACCTTCAAAGGAGTATGTAGGTTACTATAGCTAACAAAACATAAAAATTAAGCATTTTTAGATTACGATTACGAATCGACACAACAGTAATGATAGTTGCAACTTGCAAGAATGTTCTACTAAATAAAACTACGTATATGACAATAATTTTTATTGAAAGTAATTGATGTTGTACAATTACAATTACTAAGTAATTGGTAATTGAATTACTATTTTCTGTGAGTAATTGAATCTCTGGTAATTAAACTACTGCATTGGACGGTAATTGGTAATTAGTAATTAATTACTTTTTAAAAGTAATTTGCCCAGCTCTGACTAACATGCATAGCGATGGAAGACTTTCCTTAAAAAAAATGTTAAACGTCCACCCGGAAGCCCACCGCAATGATGGAGCGACAGCTAGAAACCTACGTCGCAAGAAAGGTCATAAAACTAGTGTCGATTTAGACAAATATAACGATCTAACAAAAGGTCCAAGAAGAAGAAATACATCATCAATTAAATTACATTAGAAATATACCGAAGTAACTATCTCCGATGCTCAAATATTAAACTGCATCGAAGTACGCCGTCGCGATTTGATGCACAGAAACCCGGTTTTGTGATTTGTGTACTTATTTATATGTCTATTAATCGCATTTATCTATGGCCGCAAAATCTTTATAACACAGTTTGGAGCCAACGCTTATCGCTACAACTGCAAACATTTCCTGCAAAAGGTTACTTTGGATGGATATTTTCATCAACCATTGTTTTTAGTTATTTATTTCCTCTGAGTATATGCTACTCTACCTAACCTCTTTTTCTTACCAAATTTATTACCAAATATTTCCGTTTTATCTCATATACTTGTACAATTTATTAAATTATGCACTTTGATTAGCTATGGCATTTGGTATAATCTTAATTTTTGTAACTCCTTACATTGTATATCCGTTTTAAAATATATTTTTGTAGAGGTGCAATAAGGTCATTATTGGCTTTTACTTCCCAACTGGTCGGAGAAGTCGTTGCCATGACGGCGATTGAAGTAATCACCACCTTGTATTATAGTTTGATTAAGGTTAGTGTTGAAAAACTGTGAAATCCACTTTTCCAATTCCTCCTCGCGTTATAGCTCACCTTGGCAAACTACTTTAACCATGAACTCTAATAAAACGTTTCGCAAACTTCGCACTTGTAACAACGCAGTGAGTGATCTATTAATTCTTCTTGTTGAATTGTCGGTTTGTACAGTTGATGCGCTAGAGCTTATCCCAAACGTTTTTCTTTCTCTTTTTTCCTTCGTGTTCACAAATAATTTGTGTATCTTATTTTCAAACACGTTTTGACTGTCGAATGTATAGCCTTGTAAGATATTGGTTTAAATATTTTTCTAAATTTTCACCCTTTCATTATACAGGGTGTTAAGTACGTAGACAAACTTTAAAGAGTGATTCCTTGATCAATTCTAAGATAAAAAGTTCATACAAACATGGGCCCTAACGGCTTCGTTTTGGAGATACAGGGTGTTGAAGTTTAAACAGAAATTTATGTTTTTTCAAAAATCTGAAAAACGCCTAGAGGTATTGTAATGAAACTTGGTGTATGTTAGTATTCCATAAATTGGAAATGTACGCTCAAAATAAATTTAATCTATTTCCACCAGTGGCGTGCATCGGGTCGACCTCAGTTACCTTATTTCAGAAAAATCTGGTACGCCACTGTTATTTAGTCAATACGGCAAGTTTTTTAGTTTCATCCATTAAAACTATACAAAAAATGTATCTTTTATTTTTTTGATACAATAAATCTTTTTCGAGAAAAACGGAGAAATCTGTAACAGCAATTTCGTTCATTGGACGTTAATGGGACCCAAACGGCTTCGTTTTCAAAATACAGTTCAAAGAAGCTGTTAAAAACGTTATTTAATAAAAAACAATCTTACAATAGCTACAAAACTTTTTTCTAAAAAACAGTGGCGTACCAGATTTTACTAAAATAAGGTAACTGAGGTCGCCCCAATGCACACCACTGGTGGAAAAAAATTAAATTTATTTTGAGCGTACAATGCCACTTTATGAAATACTAACCTACACCAAATTTCATTAGAATACTTCTAGCCGTTTTCCAAATTTTTGAAAAAAAAGGTTTTCGTTTAAATTGCAAGACCCTGTATCTCGAAAACGAAGCCGTTTAGATCCCATGTTTGTATGAACTTTTTACCTTAGAATTTATCAAGGAATCACCTCTTAAAGTTTGTCTATGTACTTAATTAACACCCTGTATATTAGGGTGCCTATATAGTTCTCTATAATTTCTGAGTAGAGCTACTTCCTGTTAAAATGTTTGAGGTATTTTGAGTGTTAAGCTTACATTTACTGCTGGAGGACACATTTTTGCCGGTCTTTTTGCTGGATTTTACTAAAGCGCCAGTAACGAGGAGCAAGTTACGTGTTATGATTTGTTGAATTTCCTCACACATTCGACCGAATCAAGATTTGATGGTATCTTGGAAATAAAATCTGAGGTACGGATGTGTTGCCGCTCTACTTTTACGTGGTCTGGATTTTTTTAAATTTAATTTAATGCTTCTCTCCAGTAACCCTAATATTTGTTATGTTATCTACTAAAAATTTGCGAAAAAGCCGTTCATTGGCACTCCTCATCTGTCGGGCTGTAAATCACACACTGAGAAAACCATACCACCTGGTAGTACGGGTGAATTTTGTGCCGAATGTTACTTTTCCGATATAGTTAACGAGTGCACGTAACGATTATTTTATTCAATTTTTTGTTTTTGTTCTCGGAACCGCCTATTTGGATATCACCAATTTTACTTACTATATCATTTTCCGAACTTATACAGCCTTTTTTATTTTTTAGAACTGGTGATTTTTCCGAAATGTGCGCCCTTCCGGTAATTGTGCAAAAAACTTGCTTTTGAATGCGATATATAGTACCACATTTATAATTGCGCCTGCTCGGTGAACTCTTGTCGTACAATACAAGGTGAATTGCGGATAATTTTATTTTATAGTTTTTTGAATACTGTGTGATGCTTGTTCAATTAAGGCACTTTTTACTTCGCTGAATCGATCCCGTGCAAAGACTGTAAATTATTAAATTAAGGGAAACTTTATTTTAGCAGCAAAATCAAAATCTACCTAGCTGCCAGTTCAATTGTTTTTTCTTAATGGGAATAGATAAGCCTTCATCAACATACTCTTAAAGTTCAACTCTGCAAATTTTGCAGAAATAAAAGTAATTTTAACACTACCAAATACCAGCGCTCAATTTAGTATACATTTAGAAAATTATTAAAAAAATGCTTTCGTATATATGACTGCGGACAGAAATTTTAAGTTCAAGTAAAAACTCCTTGGAGGCCGGTTTTCTTCTTCCTTCAATCAGGGAATTTTGTTATCCAGAGTGAAATAGTACAAATGGTCATCTTCAACATTTTCAAAATTATCTTCCTCTTAAAAATATTAAGCCAAAACGTTATATCCATGATTGCCAGTAAATTCACTAAGTTACTGCATAGAAGTTTCTCGATCAGCTTCCTTACATAAATATTGCTTCTGTTTTTTAGAGATTATGCTTAAAAATTTCCAGAAGAAAATGTAGAGATGTCAATAAACACACCGATCCACTAAAACGGTGGCGGGCTACTTGCCCGCGGCTCATTTGCGCCCCGCCATTTTCGGCCCATTTGCGCCCCAGAAAAATTTCAGTAGTAATTAGGGTCTCATTTGCGCCCATTCTTCTAAACCCGTTAGTCATCACTATATCCGAAGTTGGTCGACTAGTGCGGGGAGACCACCTCACTAGTGATGCGGTCATGCAAGATAGTTATTACAAAAACACTAAATTTAACAATTTTTCGTATACCTGCTCTAACTTGTATCCTATTCTGTTGGTACTTTAATTTTCGTGTCTATTGAGGATTTATTTTAAAACTTGAACAATTGTTACACTGGTATCAAACATATTGATTAATAATTTACAGAAGTTCAGAAATGTGAACTACACATCCTTGAGACGTACGTACCAATAATAAGGACTTGAAAGCTTTTAGGAATTTTTGCCAGATCTAATAAAAAAGTATTGTTTATAATGATAATAGTAATAATGTCTTTCTTCTACGACTAATAATTAATACATTTTCCTTTTACTAAATTAAACAAGCAATATATCCACCCTGACCGCTACTAAGTACTCCCTCTTATTTTTCAAAGTAGATGTCGAACTATATACAAAATAAAAACTTAGTTCGTTTAGTTAAGAAAGTGTTTAATTCTATAACATTATGTTAAAAAACTAAGGACCACTGACAAGTTGATAAAATGAGCTAATCTGTACAATAATATGAATTATTAATCAATAAATTTGACATTAGTGTAAAAACTTTTACTGTTTTAAGATAAAAAAAGGCATAGAAGTTAACCCTCCAGTACCCGTTCAAAATTGTAAGACATCAGTACCCGCACCGGTCTCTCAGTCCGACACCCTCTGCCACCTCCATAAAAATAATGATATATCTTATGGCATTAGTTTCTTGTTTACTAACGTCTTCATAATCAGATATTTCATGTTCAGTGTCACTGTTCATTTCCCTAGTTTCCAATAAATTATCTTCGTCAGACGATGGCAGATCATCATAAAACGCGTTGTCGACATCCTTCTCCGCTATTATATCTCGCATCGTCTGTTCTAGTCGCGCCTGTTCTTTCTCATAAAATCTGCCATGACTATAATAATGTTTTAGCATAACAGTGTTACTAAAAATGCAGAAAATACTTCCTTCTCCTCACATTAGTCATATATCAAAGGTAAAAATAAAAACAACTCGGGTACCCGCTTCGGTCTCTGAAACCGAAATTATAAATAACTTTTAAACCACTGCACGCACGAACTCAAAACTGCATACGGATCTTCAGTGGCAATATATAAGAAGGTAGTGAAATGGGCGGTAAACTAACGCTAGAACATTAAGTAATATACTGCATCATGTGTTTGCTCGGTCTCACAGACCGTAAACGGGTACTGAAGGGTTAAGGCAGTTACCCGAAAAATTGTAAAATTTGCGTTTTTGTAATAACTCATTTGCATGCAGGAGACTGCATCACTAGTTCGCCAACTTGGATGTTGTGATGCTTAATAAGTTGCAAGCATGAGCGCAAATGAGACCATAATTATTGTTGATCACCTTTTTGGGGCACAAATGGACTGAAAATGGTGGTGGGATGAGCTGCGCCCAAGTAAGCCTGTATCACTAAAACTACTGTTCATAAGCAGCATTAACAGTTTGTATCAAAAGTGCAAAAGTTGCGACAATAAATATTTTTAAAAATCACGGCGACAAGAGATTAACAATTTTTTTTAACTTCATAATAATACTGAAATAATAAATGGAATCACTTGGTAATGTATTACAGATGTGATTCGGTTCCAGCTCCTAAAGGAGAACAAGCAGGCTATGCAGCGCATCCGCCGATCGCATCCTGCCACGTAGCTTTGCCTAATATCGCCGTGCAGCGACTGATTTACATTAAACAGCTTACTTTTGCCCATTTTTGTTTTATCCTGTATCTGTTGGGTACCACCTTTGTCAAAGGTAAAGTCTGAGATATGTGTAAATTATCATTTTTATCAATTCCTTAGTAAAAGCAAAAATAATAAAAAATTTTTGAAAGTGCCCACTCAAATATATTTCACAGAAATTTTCTCGGTTTCGTGCATTTAGAACGAATTCGGGAAAATTCTTCCTGAAAAAGTTTAATACAATGTTTTTTGTAACAAATAAGTGAAAATATTTAGAAAAATTAAAGAACTTATTATTTAGTGTCTTACTACTTTACAGAGTTGACACAACAAATCACTAAACTTTTATACGTACTCTACTCATCTGTTAGCTTTTGACGACGTTTACAGTGCCTCTGGTGTTTGGAAGCGCAATTAAACCAATAAGCGGCAATTATGAAAATGTACAACGAACACAACACAATTGCTCTAGTTTTTGTTGCAAAGTAAAAATCGCCGCACTGCGCGAAAAGTAACTTTCGACGCATCGGGAACGACTAGGAAATATGAATTTTGAAGTCATGTGCACAAAAAAGGATTTGTACGTGACATGTGAAAGGAGGGATGTGAAAGGAGGGAGCATATCATTAGTTTCCTATAAGTCCGCTAGTATACAATCAAGTAAGGTAATGAAAATGATTCCTAAGACAAAATGGAGCCACGGGTTATTAAACTTTGACTTCTACAGAAACGGCTCTAAAAAACTTATAGTTTCTGTAAGGTTTTCCTAATGATGAGTCATGGCGGTTCAAAATTGCCCTGCATTATTCTAATATAAGGATGTATTATCTAGGTGAAAATAAATAAAAAAGCTGCTATGAACATTGATTCGAAATTGCGTGTTAAGAGAGCCACTACCCTTCGAGGGGTAATAGAAGAACACGGAGTTGATTTAACTCTTTAAGGCTCCCTGGTATGACAGTATTACTATGGTGTAGAATAGTTGATATTTGTTTGAAACTTAATACTGCTCTCAAAAGTCTTGTTTCCGTTCGATCGACAGTTCTGTTCCATTCTGTAATATTATTTTTCCTATAATTCTTGTAGTTATAAAACTACCTCAATAAACATTGATGTAAATGTGCAACTGGTATGCCTGTATTTCCAGCGTACACTTTTGAAATTGTACCAAGCAATTACTTCAAAAAACTAATTAGTAGATGTATTTATTGTATATAGTTATTACTTTAATTATTGGAATGTAGTACTAGATGTTATTAGTGTAATGTAAATAGAATTGTTATACTTTAGATTAGTGCAAGGCACGTGTAAATATTTACTTTTTTCAGCAGTTTAGTATGATTACTATGATAGTAATATTGCAGATTATGTAGCATAATAAAATATAACCCTACCTACATAAATAGATAATTGAGTTTTTTAACTATACTGTTATAGTATTGACTCTACTTTGTAAGCCAATATTATAATAGTAGCTACTAAACAGCTAAACTACTCCTATCCATCCACTTCAAAATACTTTAAATAAAATATTTGCCCTAATTGCAATTTATTTAATCAAATCACTTATTTCTTTGACTAGTTCAGGTTATAACAAACATCTTATGTCAGGTGGGTACTTGCGTTAGAAAAATCTATTAAACTAACTGTGCAAAATGTTTGGTTGTTGACAAGTTATTTCAGAATGATTTTAGATCCTTCAAGTGTCACTGTCAAATTACTAATATGGCGTTGTTCTCTGAATATCATTTTTTGGCAGTGGTTTATTATGATATGTTTTTCGGACTTTTTCCACTGGAAAAAGTCCAACCGCCCTGGTGGCCTAGTGGTTAGAGTGGCAGAGTAGTAATCACAGCGATCAGCGGTCCCGGGTTCAAACCCCGGGGGAGGCACAAATTTACGTTGAAAAACGTACAATATCAGTCCTTCTCAGGACTAACCAGGAACACCTGAAGACGGGAGTAGAACAAAACTCCCGAAACGTTGTGTGATTTACACCCTAGACAGTGGAAAAAGTCCGAAAAGAACCGCCCTGGTGGCCTAGTGGTTAGAGTGGCGAAGTAGTAATCACAGCGATCAGCTGTCCCGGGTTCAAACCCCGGGGGAGGCACAAATTTACGTTAAAAAACGTACAGTATTAGTCCTTCTCAGGCCTAACCAGGAACACCTGAAGGCGGGAGTAGAACAAAATTCCCGAAACGTTGTGTGATTTACACCCTAGACAGTGGAAAAAGTCCGAACAACATATCACTAATATGACACTTAAGCTGAATTTACATTTAACCAACACATATCAGTTGTTCCAACATGCTAACATGTATGCAGCTCATTATTCCACTGTTAGTATTCATAATAATGATAATAATAGTTTTTATGTTTAATTTCACATGGCAAGATGTACAAAAGGAGGAATTACAACGTACGTTGAAAAATATTAATTATTGTTTATTAATTACATCTACCTGGTTATCAGATTGATGAGCCATGTGTTAAAAGTTTTCCTGAAAATCATCTTGAAGAGAATTTACCGGCAGTGCGATGCAAACATTGCGGCGGAGCAGTTCGGCTTCCGGAACGGCTTTGGCACACGAGATGCATTGTTTGGCTTACAAGTACTGGTGCAAAGGTGCCTGGACATGAACAAAGAAGTCTATCTATGCTTTATCGACTTCCAGAAGGCATTTGACTATGTAAGGCATGGGAAGCTGCTAGAAACCCTGACCATAGTCGGCATCGATAATAGAAACCTGAGAGCTATAGCCAACCTATACTGGCACCAAACTGCCGCTGTGCTAGTGGAGAATACAAAGTTCAACCAGGTACCTATCAAGCGTGGTGTGAGGCAGGGTTGTGTGCTGTCAGCAACCCTGTTCAACCTGTACGCTGAAAGAATAATGGCAGAGGCCTTAGAGGAGGCTACAGAAGGCATAATAATCAACGGCGAGCGAGTTAACAATTTGCGCTATGCTGATGACACGGTGCTTATTGCTTCAACAAAAGAAGAACTTTAGTCAATGCTCAATAAAGTAAATGAAGCTAGAAACGCGGGAATTTTGATAAATGTACAGAAGACCGAAGTGATGGCGGTGAGCAAAAGTTCGAAAATCAATCTACACATTGTGCTCAATGGCACGCCAATCGTACAGTGCAGACAATACAGATATTTGGGCTGTATTGTAAACAGCGTGTGGGATGTAAGCCAAGAAATTCGCAGCCGCATTGAACAAGTTCGTAATGTCTTCATTAAAATGCAAAAAATCCTAAAATGTCGAAACCTGCGGTTGGACCTGCACCTCAGGATGGTCAAGTGTTACGTTTTTCCCATTGTTCTATATGGTGTGGAAGGATGAACGCGAACTCAGTCTATGGAGAACAAAATAAACGCATTTGAGATGTGGGTATACAGACGGATGTTGCGTATATCCTGGATGGAGCGTGTCACCAATGTTGAGGTGCTGAGGCGCATGGGCGAACAAGCCGAGCTGCTGATGGCGGTAGAGAAGAGAAAACTAACATATTTCGGTGATGCGCAATGAAAGATACAGTCTTCTGCACATCATTATCCAGGGGAAGAGAGAACGAAGGAGAGCTCGCGGCAGAAGACGGGCATCCTGGCTGGAGAACCTGAGCCAGTGGTTTGGCAAGAGCACAATTTCCCTCTTCAGAGCAGCAGCCTCGAAAGTCCAAATCGCTATGATGATCGCCAATCTTTGATAGAAGTGGCAACAGAAGAAGAAGGTTATCTTTCCCTTCTCGACTGAATCCAATTCTCTTGTAGAAAACAGCACAAATATAACCAAACTATTTTGTCACATGAATTTACATCTCCAACCAGGAACCCCACTTCAGTTAGAATTCACGGTTTAACAATGAATTAAACACTGTTAAAGTATCATGCTACAGTCCCAGCAGCCACCCAGCTCTCCTAAATGGTAGATCCTTTGTATTGCATACAACTGCAATTCCAAGATGTCGTCCTCGTTACATCTACCAGCATGGAATCCAATCCTTCAATTCAATTCCACAAACACCGACACAAATGATGAATTTGTGACAGCAAGCTCAATTAAAATCCAATTCCCAGATGTCCTCGACTTAACTGCGACTTGTATGAACTCGAACCAGCAACCCCAAGTACAGGTTATAATTACTTTATTAATAACTTTATGCCAGCATACCCATTAAAATTAGTTAAGATATCTTCGTATTGACAGAAAGTGTCTATTACAGCTCTTACAATCATCCCTGCTAGAACGGACTCCTTTCCCCAGTTGCAATATTCGCTATTCTTCCTTAATCACATCAAAGTTTGTTTCATTTTAAAATTCGCTTGTATTCCATGTATTTCATTTAATTTTGTCCTCTGCACCTTTGTATATCCATCGAATAATAGACTTTTAATTATACAGGGTTTATTTTGTTAATTTAAATCGATATAAAATAATTATGTTCACATTTTAGAAATCAAAATAAGTTGTTATTCTCAATAATAAAATTCGCTATAGCAATCCTCAATTTTAATACAATGTTTTAAAACTAACATCCTGGATTACTTTTAACTATATACAATATACCTTCTTAATTAATTTGATAAATTCCAAGTAACTTATTCAAATATTAATTCAGATTATAACTTTCATAGTATTTCAGACTAACTTATAGTTTGTTCTAATTATTTACCTTTTAATTATAAATGACTCCCTGTTAACTTAACCATTCATCTTAATCCAAAGATAATAATTTTAATTTATTTGTTAGAAAATTATTTTTGTATAGCTATTCTGTTTTATTTGATTTCACCCTTGTACTATTAATAATTAGATAGTTTTTCCATCCAAAATAACTTCCTATCTAGTATATTTTTTTTTAAATCGGCAGTACTGATCTGCAACTATTACAATATATATGTATATTATACGTTATTCAGTAATTTAGTAAGTATATAAACAAATAACTCGACAATATTATGAAGTGGTATACCACTTACACCAGTGAGCATTTACAACATATTTTGTCTTGAATACTTACTAGTAGAACGGTGTACTAGCATCTTTTAAAAAACTGTTAATACATTTCTGATAAAAACATTGTTTTACTGTTTCATGACATCTCAAAGAATGTATACAAAATAAATTTAAATTTTAAGTCGAAATATTCATCAATGCTAGTTGGGTATTCGAAAATTTTTGGATAAATGTTGATATTTAAATATTTTGATTATATAAGTGGTAAATGTTTGGTATTGCTTAGTTTTTCATTAAAGCAGCATTAGAGCACGTGCTCGTTTACTTTTATCTAATATAAAAAATATTAGCATTTCTTAGTTTGCCTGATATTTACTAGTGAGTTATTTTTAAACGCAATTCTCAAGGAATTAATAAATAACAAAAAAGCATTTATTTTCCAACATATTGCGTCTTACCTTAACTAATTTAAACAATTGTTTCCGGAAAATACCATGTCGAATATTTGCGCCACACCAATTTGCGAAGCAACAGGTTTTAAAGCTTCATCCGTAGAACACAAAGACAAATCCCATTTAAAACTGACAACGTATTTTTTTATATCACAGTAACTTCAGTGCTTAAATGGGATCAAAAGAAAATTGCTTAAATGAAAATCAGCCCGCTGCGACCTTTGCAAGACGTCGCGTCGTAAAGCTGTTTTGAATATTTTACTTTATATGTCGCAGCTTATTCTTTAACAAGATACTGCAAGCTTATCCGACCTCCCTCAGTCGGAAGATATTTAATTCCCTTATCTTTATGGAAATGTTTGCTGGTTTACCTGAAGTCTCCCGGGTCCCGGTCCATGAAATTGTAAGATTCCCGCACCTGCTGTTCATCCATGGAGAAGGTCACCCCGTCCACAACGTCAAACTCGGGGTTGTTATCTATACTTTGTAATTTATTTAAAGCCCCCATGCCCAAACAGTATCCAAGGGACGCAGGTCTACTAATTAAACATTGCTTGAAGGAGTCCACCCCAGAACCCGCTTTTGCAAGGGTAGCCCGGCTCAGGTGCAGCAACACCCCAAAGCACAACGCGGCGTACACAATCATTTTTTACTGAAATCTTGGATCTCCACATGCTCTCTTTATATACGGCAATGTTACGAGCCGCTAACTTTTGACCATAGTGAAAGTGCTTTGTTTGTAATTGGGGTACTTCAGTCTAAAATTCGTATCTTTCTGCAAGCTACACATGAGTTCACCTGAGGTGGCTGAAGCGTACATTTAAAAAAAGTTCAAACGTTTAACGTTGAGCCAAAATTATATACTTTGTTCTTATGACTTTTTTCCAAAAACCGAACCCTGTTAAAGTGCAGAAATTTATTAGTGTTAGTAATGTTTAATTGTTGCTCTTAGAATTTACGTAGGCGCTCTTCTAGTGAAAAGGTCTCGGTAATAGCTATGGGAATTGAGTTTTCCAGACAATAGTTTGACGTGCACTTTCTCCTTCGGCGATGTTCACATGGCGTTTCTTTTCAGCAGTAAATCTGATACATTAACTGCAATTTTTTGAACCATGGTGTGAAAACAAAGGAAATAAACTGTTTTGCATGTTTTTGATTGGTCAAATGGATCAAGGTAAATCTTGGAGAACACAAACAGGGCAACAGAAAAGTTGCTTGCTCTCACCGATGACTTAGTTTGATAATTGGGGACATATATTTTTATGTAATTGCAAAGTAATTGTAGTAATTTATCATTACAGAATATTCAGTAGTTCAATTAATGATAGCTTTTCTGATTTCTTAAAAACAATTAAACTATATTGTCAATATTCTCACTTCGATTGATAAACTTTAATCGTCAATATATTGGAAGATAATATAAATAGAACTTCAGTGTGTTGAAGTATTAATAATGTTTAATGATGTATGAAAAAAATCGGTTGTTATAAGTTAAGACAGCGATGGCGTAATTGGCAAAAATATTAATCAATGAACAATACATTACTGTGTTAAATTTAAAATATAAAAATCAAAATATTGTTTAAAGATCTGCATAAACTGTTTTAAAATTTGAAAATTTGTTTCATGGCGTTTCAAATATTTTAGTTAGTAAAGAAAGATCACATAAATATAATCTCACACTAATTCATTTGATCTATATGTATCGTAACTGTCGATTAATATTTTGTCTTGGACATGACGTGCTCTGTTTACATGTTCATTCTAAGCTTTACGGCATTTCTTGATAATTTTACAATATCGTTTATACTGTACAGCTAATGGAATTGTTGATTTGATACTCTATACCCTTCTAGAGACCTAAGGGTTCTAATTCAGCGTTTCTTAAAGCCTGCTTTGCTCTGCTAATTTTTGTTGGTGTGTCGATGGCGTAGGTAAAATGAGCCTAACGGCACACTGTGGTAAGTCTTTTGAGCCCCGCCGTAATGGGTCAAATTATAACACGGCGGGTTATATTCCTTACACTTTTATAAATACACTAACTGTTATCCGCGACTTCGTAAGCGCGAGGTTCGTTATTTGTGTATTAAATAATGATTAATTATTTTCTGTCATCCCATCCCATCCCTTCCCGCCCAGTCTCGTCCCGTCCCATCCCGTCCCGTCCCGTCCAGTCCCGTCCCGTCAACCCCTCCCATCCCATCTCATCCCTTCCCGTCCCGTCCCGTCCCGCCCCGTTCCCTTCCCACCCCTTCTACCCCATCCCTTCCCGTCCAGTCCCGTCCCGTCCCGTCCCGTCCCGTCCCGTCTCATCCCGTCCCGTCTCTTCCCGGTCTCTTCCCGTCTCGTCCCGACCCGTCATCTCCTATTTTCACCTTTAGGGGACAACTTTGAATGACTTAGTTCAAAATTTGATCTTACAAAATTCCAACCTCTTTTTTACCCTTTTATGCGTTGAATTTTCAAAAAACCTTTCTTAGCGGATGCCTACTCCCTATTAGAAATCTGCCTGCCAAATTTCAAATGCCATTTTCGCAATCAACGTCGCAAAAAACCTAAACAACGACACCCATATTGATTTTTAGGATTATTTACCCCATTTCATCCCCTAAGGGGTTGATTTTTGGAAAATCACGAAATACGTGTTTTGCTTATTTATTTTTAGGAGTACTCCTACGAAGTTTCAAGTCAAAATGTCTATTTAATATTATTTTTCCACACAAAATTGGAACCCCCATTTTACCCCTTGATGGAAAACTTTATTTTTACAATATCGGAAACGTTTTTCAGTTATCTCTTTATTCGTTAAAATTTTGATAACCTTTACGTCTCGTAACTTCTATATTGCATTATTTTGATGATGAAACAACTTAAAAAAATTTGAAAAATAACAAAACCTGATTTTCATCGTACATAGGTGTAATTGGACATTGAAACGTAGTTTTAAATTCTAATCAACTTTTCTTAATAACAATTTTCGATATTGTCACAAATAAAGGTACCTTACTCTTGAGCAGAATTCATATTTTTTGACATTCCTCGTATACGGCTCTAAAAAATTGATACCTGATGATTGCATTTTAAGATTTGGACCATGCAGAACTTTTTATAAAGAATAACTTTGTTTCGTAAAATTAATAATAAAAAAGTTTTCCATATGGTGCGAACTTAAGCAGACACACTGTATATAATATTTTGCTTTTTAAAATTGCTAGCCAGCTCAATAACAAGGAGATCTTTCTTACTGTAATTTCTCCAATACTCGATTAAGACAAGCGACTGTTGAAATGAATCAGAAGTTGACCTGTACTCGTACTAAACTTAAAACGCCAGCTTCAAAAATTCATTCAAATAATAGATCAATTCGTTTAAACACCAATCAATAACAAATATCTGTATATTTTTTGTAAAATAAAACTAATAAGAAACCTAAATACTATCACACGAAGCGAAAAGCGGTTTTTACTACACCTTCATTTTGAAAACAATGTCAATCTATGCGCAATTAGCTGATCCTACTAAACATTGAATTTAACAATAATTAAATCATCCACAGCTATTTCTGTAACTCGTTTATGCTGCTAGTCCACTGCGTATACGCCACAGTACAGACACGCCAAACAATGATATTAAATTATTCTGAGAGCTGGTGCAACGACGTCATTATGGTTGCAGTCCTGTGCGTATATTCTACAGCGCAGTACGCGCTAAACCCATGACAGTGCGAGTACACGTTTTGTCGCGCTATAACTCACATGATGCTGCCTCTATAGACCCCTTTGTTGCTGATTACAGTATAAAATCACCCATCGGCAGTGATGACTAACGAATGCAAGTTGGGGTTTACTTGGACTTCGGCTCCTATAGCGGTAATGCCTTTACTATTATGTTGTGTAATGACATGGGCGCTGCTTTTGTTGGCGTTCTAGATCCAAATATCTGGAAAAGTACAATATGAAATAGCCCCGTTCTCCACACATACCGAAACTACTCCTTCCAAACGGTGTACTAAATCTGCCAATCAACATTTAACTTGGCAGCCTATGTTACTTCAGTTGGAGTACGCTGTTCAGTTTCGAAAGCTAACATTAAAAGCTGCAATGAACAAATAAAATTTACTCAAGAAACTTGTACATAATTGCAAAATATATTTACAGATTCTTTTATAGTTAAAGCGGGTTGATATACGAATAATTATAATGTCTTTTCGGATTTTGCTCTCAATGTTGTTTATAGTGAAGTCGTAGTAATGCCCTCCAAAGCAAGCTACATTTATCAGTCTACCCAATCTTCTACCTTAAAATAATTTCAATTTTTCTGCCATTTCTTAAATAATTTGTAATCAACGTTTGAAGAAAAAGTACTATACGCAATTCGGCAAAAGTATCTTTTATGTGACTCGGCTGGACTTATCCGTCCAGCCACGACACATAAAGTATAATTTTTGCTACTAATAACATGATATTCTATTATATTTTCATAACTTTATGTTTACCGTAACTATACCTTTTCAAATTAAAATGATAGTCATTAAGTTGGATCATATTCCACTATCGAATTTGTGCTTCTTACGTTACATTTAATACTGAAAAATCTATAAAGTTACATACTAGTGATGTAATTGTATCATGTAACTGTTAAGCGTAGTGTGTTAGTGCATTAATTAAAACAAATATTCCAGAGTGTCTTAAAATATGTGACTTATCGCTACGTGTTTTTAAATTACAAATATAATACAATGGAGTACAATCCATGGGTTATGTACTACTGCCACGTTTATCAAATTAATTTATGCCACATTTGGTTCTGCTCTTCAGTATTACCTTGAAAATGTTGAATATGGGTCTTGGAAGTTACTAAAGGTAAAGCAAAATCGCCAATATCTTACTAAATTCGGGTATAGTTTGTTCGCTACTATCGTTTTCTTACTGATACAATTCATTCCTCGCATCGGGACAACATGCATTAATACCTCAGTTTAAGCTAAATCCTTCATTCCCCTAGCTGTCTTTACCTACATTTTGGCTGTTTGTACGCAATCGTACGCCTAAGTACTGGCAATTCGTGCAATTTGGTCCACGTAGCGAGAACGTGAACGTCCTTTTGGTCTTCTTCCATCAACTTCTGATTTTACCATTACCGCTTCCGGAGACTCGTAATTTCTTGTCGTACGTGACAAAATAAATCTAAATGAACCTATATAGTGTTCGCCAATGTAAAATATTTGTAATATGAACGCATTTGTGCATTTGCTATAATATTCCCCGGTCTTTTCATCTACAGCCTAATTCATCTGTCCCTGTTTTTGCAATGGCAATTCTTCGTTTTATTTACCTCCGCAATCACCTCTTACTTGTACGTAAGTCACATCTTTAAGCACTTTTATTCCCTGTCCAGTTTTTGGAGCTGAGCAATTTTTTGTACCATGTAACTATTACCAGCATTTTTTAAATGTTAATTTTTAATCCAGTTTGCTTTAGAATCCGCTAGAAGTGTTGTGTCATTCGCATATCTACAGCTACTTCTCCACTTCTTAGTGTTTAACTGTTTAATTATCAGTAACTTGGTGGATGATCTTTTAACCGCAGGTGTTGGGTAAATCAGGGGGGATAATGCAGCATTGTATTAGTGCTTTAGTTACAGCGAATTAGTACCTAGCTAATATGCTCTTGCAGAGATGCTGATATTTTGCTTAACTTGTATAGACTAGCTATTAGGCGAACTAAGTGACTAGGTACTCTTATCTCGATCATAATTTTTACAGCTTGTCATACTTTGCATCCTCAACGCCTCATACGAAATTATGACGTAGAAAGCGTAACTATCCTGACGAGTTAACTATTATAACGACTTAATTTGTTTTTGTTTCTATATAATAGTAGAATAGATATGTTTTAGCACATTTATTTTCTCAGAGTTTCAGTGTCACAAAATATTGGTAAAACATAAGTGTATTTTTATAATTTCGTATTCTTCCATACATTAATGCATTGGTGTTGTTGTAAATATTTTGTTACACGTTTGAATCTCCTTCTATGATCTATGATCTATGAAGAAACATTCGAAAGGAAAATTATTTAAATAGTCTTTCTACGAGCATGTCCATCATGTCAAAGCTGACAACTTTTTGCACAGTTTCTAGTGTCAAACGTGACTTTAATTTTAGTGTGTGACGTAAATCACACGCTTTGCCGTGAACTGGTATGGCAACACAACCTGGAATATCTAATTTGTAAGAAAATATGTCTCACCGACTAAATTTTTTATTTCTGTCACGATCCCAAAAAATATTGTATGTAACACAGTCAAAAGATGTGATTATAGCACCTGACAAGTTTCCAGCTCGGCCTCACCTCGTAAGACGACTCATGTCGCACACCATAAACATGCATTTTGTGCTTTTAGTATTATATTCCACTGATCTATTATTTGTTGTTTGTATGTGTGATTTGAGGTATATAAAGCAGTCCATAACACCCGAGGACTCCCTCTCATGCCCTTTCCAGAGGAAATAATGAGCGGGCGTTACCATTACGCCCGCTCATAACGCCCTAGGGCGTTATGAACTGCTCTGCAGCTTTCTAAGCATAGTCAAAGTAGAAAATAAAACGTTATATGCACCACGGGCATTACTTGATGCTTACAGCCCTCGGGCACTTCTAAACCCTCGCGGCAGAGCCCTCAGGCTTGTAAACGTATCGCTCTTGGAAAGGCATAAACCTTTTCGTAATGCCCTTGGTACCTAAATAACTATTAATTTTGCTAAGGTACGAAATATTTTGCTATTTTTTATACAGTTGAAATATCTGAAATCTGAATCGCCGATTATCTCAGCCACGAATAAATGCACCTATAATATTGGTGTACAAGGAGAAGTGCGATGAAGATTAGATAACTTTACAGGTTAATTTTGCATTTAAAACGTTTTAGTTTGTAGGACTAAAAGTTTATTTACGTTGTCTAAGAGTTTTTTGCCTGTTTGTCATTAGGTATAAAATTTATGGTAACATATACACTCTTATTTTCCTTCAAAGAGAGTACATTTCAGAAAATTTCCTGTATTTTAATCGATACAAAGTTGTTCATAGAACTAATTCAAGAAAAAATATTTCTAATTTAGTCATAAAAAGCGAAGCTAGAATTTATTTAGTGCTTGTTGCACTGCTTTTAAACAGAAGTACTACACTTGGTTTCATTGAAATCGATTACACCTAATTTTTGGATGTGTAAACCTGTATTTATAGTTACCTAGTTACTCGAAGTGCCGACTAATAATAACTACATATATGAAGTAAAGCCTTGTTTACGCTAGGAAAAAAATTAAAATAGTATATTATACATCAAGGTAGCGAAGTGCAGTATTATAACCTGAGCGCATATTAGATACTGAGCGCGCAGCGCGAAGTATCTAAAGCGCGAAGGTTATAAGACGATTCGCTACCGTGGTGTATATACTATTTTTTGCACTACCAAACGGCTTAATACCTAAATTCCCAACAAATTTCGAAAATATGTTAACTGTCAACCTGACAATACAGCTCTTTAAAACGTCAAAATTAAAATAGTCATATTTGGTAACTTAGCAATTTATCAGTTACCACGGTGAAAATTGTTTATTTTACTTTCTCTCCCTTGGTGGAGAAAATCAAATTCACGACCTAAAGATAGACCAATAACGGTGCGTTCTGAGACTAGTAGTGCAAAAAAGCGTTTATTTAATATCTTAATTGTAGACGAATTCAGTGAAACCAAGTGTGTGTACCTTCCTGCATAGTAATAAAACAACAGGAGCAGCTTTAAAAGCTTACCTGCAGCATGCCGGGCATAACCTTTTATAAATCATAAAAACACCTGCTTTTAAGCTTAAACTTCTTTTTCCTGAAATTAATTATGAAGTTTACGCTTAAAAAGAACTTGCGACCATTAACACTGGCTGCGCTTAAGGCTTCTTAATTTTTGACAATTTATAGAGATAATTTATAAACGTGTTGCTTTAATGCGCAGGAAGACAGCGATTTCTAAAACTGAAACGGATTCTTTACGATCAATAAACCTCAGCTTGCATAATGTTGTTTTTCTGTTTTCATTTTATATCTGGAGGACGAATTTTGTTATGAGTATCTGTGCCTTTCTATATGTTTTCGTCAAAATAAAACAGCCCGCGGGCAGGGTAAATATAACAGGATGTATTATTTTTATACAAAATAATATTTAGAAATAAATTAAAATATAATAAATAAATACTACTACTATCAACATGCTAGTCTCCATTCGCCATGACAATAAATAATGAAATAATTCCTTACGTTATGTACAACTTCTCAAGCAGTCGAGCAATTCTAGTAATTTATCTTAGTGCTACCGAGTATTAGCATTGGACCCGTTAGCTGAACTTAAGGTTAAGAGTTCGTAATTCCAGTAGAGTCCTCTTTGTGAGCTCTGTAAGCAAGATCTTGCCCGAAAGACCTGTAATGGCCGTGATGGTCGTCGTGAGCGACGACTTCGTAAGTCGAGGAGTGCTGCTTGGAGTCCGCCAGCTTCTTCAGCCCGATGATCAGCGTTATGGTGAGAGCGATTTTAGCGATCAGGAGGGCCTTGAAAGCTACCAGGGCGAGCATCTTCAGCGCGATGGCCCCCAGCATGGCGGCCTTGAGCTTGAACAACATGAACAAGGGCATCATGTTGCCCTTTTTCTTCTTCTTGCGACCTACGACATAAAAAGTTAATTAATATATATAACATTGTTATCATGTTCTTTGTTGCAAACTTAACCGGATTCCACTTAAATAAAAAAATCCTTAAGTAGTAACCTTTAGCTTTATTTTAATTTTTACATATTAAACACAATATTTGTTTTTGAGAGTGTTTCAGACATACTACGTAGTTAAATTTTATGCTACACTGTAGTGATTTCCTATCTTTGTCATTTTTTTTTAAATTTTTGGTACTCAGCCAACAGCCGTTAGGGGCCGCTGTACATTTTATGGGGACTTCCAACCCCACTAAGGACTGTCATGATGTTATTATGACATCCGGGACCAACTATTTCCGTAACAGCCGTATCACGAGGCGCCGAGAGAAGCAGCCATGGAACTCCCATCTAAGTTTTCTTTAACAAAGATACATTGGTCTTAAGTGTTCCTACGAGTTTCCTTCTTTTTAAATTTCAAAACAACTATCAGCAAATATTTTGTGTGTAAATTCAACTGACAGTAGTGAAAATGCATTGCTCAAGACAAACGTAGAGTAACAAGGTTAATATACAGAACTAACGAAGAGAATTTAACAAAGAATGAATATATAACGATTAGTAGTCGATGTTATGAAAACCAATTCGATGGGTTCGCCAGTACCCTGCATACGTCCTGATATTGTTGAGATTTACATTATTCTATTCATCATAATTTTTTTTAATTTGTCGATCGATGGCTTTCACAAGAAAATCGAGCATTCTGGAATAAAGTACAAAAGGCGTTTCTTATGCTAGCGCATACTATTTTAATGCATTTATAAGCAGTTTTTCGCCTAATAGGTCCGCAACCGTTGATGCGTTCTGTGGGTTGAAAATAAATTCCTCGTGTCCTTTTCTTTCCCGTGGCAATTCTGGTTTAGACAGCATCGTCGTAAACCTTATGTGAACAGATTAGGGTTTTTTTTTTGAGTTTTCACGAGCTTAAATGGTTCGTATTGTTGTGCGATATTGAGGGGCGAGTCCCATATGAGGTATTTGCTATGCTTGTTATCGATGAGGGAATTTGAAAGTAGATTATCGCTACTGACCATAACACCACGTTTTAAAATTTATTAACGTGGCTGAGCTCTGCTTTTTGTATGCAGACTTGAGTGGTAAGTTCGAAGCCCGGACCTATTTCTGCTATCGGAAGTTACTGTGTGGATCCTGCGGGCATTGCTCTACGTGCAGAACAGTTCTTCGTTAAAGGGAGTTTGGTTCAGCAGCCCTTCTAAGCGTTTAATCAGGTGGGGTCAAGACCTGCGTTGGCTCCTGCAGAAATGTTTAAATACCCGAACCATAGACCCAGATGTGCTCGACTAGTAGTGTTTTATGTCTACCACAAAGCGTGCCCTGCTCGTTGAATATTTGTAATTATAACATCAGTGCGTAACTTTCGACGCTTCGCCTGATGTGGTTTAGAAAATAGAATTTATATCGTTGAAGTTTTTGTTATTGCTTTTCTAGCTAAAATTGCATGCTGGTTTGTTATCCCAGCAAGTAACATAATTCAATTAATTGTGGAAAATATGCAGGTACCTAAATAAATAGCCCTCGGTTATAAAGAAATAGGTTGTATGTGGTAAGGTGTAAAAGACTTAATTAGTCAGTGAATGTTATACAGCTTTATACAGAGATTGCTTCTATTTAGTTTTGAGTAAGCATAGTGCCGGAAGTGGGGATCCGGACTTCTGTGTTAAAACTTTGGTTTTTTGCTGTGATTGCGTAATTTAGTAGTTCGAGGCCTCAAGGAATCAGCAGGCAACGTGCCTATTGAAACAACTTGGCGCCGTATAATTTAGTTTCCACATTTTCGAAAGTTATCGGGTCAATTATCCCTGGCTAGTGCGTAACATGTTTCCATGTATTATCGGCAAGAACATGTATCAAGATCTTAGTGCTGTAAGACCTGTACCAACAGCAAGAATATTTGCTTGTGAACCTTTATACCTTTTGGTAACTTAGAGCATTGGCGGAATAGAGGACCATTATGATACGAATTTGCTTCATCAATTTGTAAGGGTTCTACATTCATACTAACTTCATCTTCAATCATTTGTCTTATATTCTTGAGACATTGCGTCGGATTGTCTACAATATTTTCGAGTAACATAAAAATTTCAGTTTTTATGAAATGTCTATCAACTCAAACAATGAAGTAACTATGTTTTGTTTACAACAAATAGTTTATAATACACAAATGATGCACAGTATTCACAAAAGTTTATCTGAAGTTCCAAGACAAGCCTCGAAATTTAGTAATTGTTCGATACCTAGCAAGGTTTCGACGCACCTCGGAGTATTATACATATACATATGAGCTTTTTTATGCTTTTTAGGTCCATCGCTTGATAGGAGTTTACATTTTCTCCGGTACTGCGCTGTCCTTTTCCAGTTAGTTATACTTTCTTCTTTAGGTTTTCTAGAATTGTTTTCTTCCATCTACCTCTGGGCTTACCTCTATGTCGATTGCTCTCTGGCTGCCTACATCACCTTTGACTATCGTGCTGTTATCTAATCTTTCGAAACATCCCGACTTCTTCGAGGTTTGATGATTTCTGTAATCCGGGTGTCTTTGAAAAATTTCGTATAGTTCTGCATTTGCACATCTCCCCAATATATCGCCTGTCTTTTTTCCTTCATATATTCGCCTTAGTATTCTACGGTGTCATTCTGCTAGTTTATTTTGCTCCTTTTTCCATGATCCAGGTGTCACTGCCATCTAGAAGTGTGGGCGGTAACAACGAGTTATATATCCTCACAGTTATGTTTCGAGATGCGTCTTTATGTTACAATTTTGTTGAGTCCTCTTGTGCACTTGTTACTTTCCATTATTCTCATACCTATTTCTAGTTATTCTTCACATTTCTTCTTTGTGCGCACCCCCAGATATACTTAGCTGTCTATCACTTAACTCCTTAGATTTTCTTTGACTGGTTGTAGTCTAAACCACTCATTTTGATTCTTCTCCTCTTTGGTTCTTATTCCTATTAATTTGCGTTTGCTTTTATTGATTCGTAAACCCCGCGTTGTACACTAAATATCACACTATTTCTGGTAGGCCTTTCCTTCTACTAGGTAGAGGCAGCACATCATGCAAATGCCATAATCTGGCGACTCTTGTTGTGTAAGGTTCCGTTTTTGTTTATTTTACTACTTCTTACCGCTTTTTCTAGTGCAACGTTAAATAACATCGTTGATAGCGGGCCCCCTGTTGTAGACTTCTTTTTATTTAAGTAGCTTGAAAAAATTCTGCTCACTCGCACTGCGTTCTGCGTCTATAGGCGTAAAATATGTAAGGACGTTATATTTGTATAGTTATCTGTTGGAATTTGTTTCATGATGAAGGTTCAGACATGTTTCATGATCAAGGTTTGGTCAGTCGTAGATCTGCTTTTCTAAAACCTCCTTGGTATTCGCTTAATACATTTTTAACATATGGCTACATTTGGTCAAGGTTGGAACTATCTTATAAACTACGTTAAGTAAAACTATCCCTCTGCAATTATGGAACCTGTGGGGTTGCCTCTTTTATCTCCCGTTTTCATAATATTCTTACTTTGTGCGGTACCTTCCTTGAATAATTCTTCAAAATATCATCTCTACCTTACTATTATCTCCTTTTATGTTTTTAATAAATTTCATTCTTTTTTCCTGTAGTATACTGATCTTTGTTAAAACCCTTTTTTGTGTTTAACTTCCTTGTAAAAGTTTCTGACTTCCTTACTTTTGTACTCCTGCTCCATTTCTTTAGTTTCTTTATGTTCTCTTTTGCGCGTTCTTTTGTTTTGTGTATGTTCTTTGATCTTCTTCTGTACCAGATTGTAGAAATTGTGGTCTCAACCCTTTTCTTCATTTATCTGTTCTAAACACTCTTGTACCAACGATTTCTTTCCTGTCTGGTATTTGCAATTTCGTAGATTATTATTGAACGATTTTGTTACTATGTCTTCAATTTTCTCACATTTTTTTCTTTGCTAGTGCTACGAGTTTCATCATTGTCGTCGTTATTTCCAATTTCTTGCCTGTAATTTTTTAATTTCCTCTTCTTGTGTTGCCTTATGTTTCTTTTTAGTTCTTCGGTTTTTGACTGAAGGTTACTTATCACTATCTGTATATTTTCTCTATAAAAATGCCAACTCGTTCTGTTTTTTTTTTGCAGCAAGATGAATTAGTTTCAGTCCGTTATCCTTATTTCTAACGTGATTGCTCCCACTTCCAGTCAGAGTTTTGTATATTTCTTCTTTTCCTTGTTTGGGGTTTTCATTCCCGATTAAATTCTTACATTTCTGCTCTTTGATACCATTTTTCTTTTCTCCTGTAGAAGCAACTTTATATACAGGGAATAGTAATAATGCTAAAAGCTACAGATTCTTGGCAATCTAAATGTAAGAATACCTATTTATGTATCAAGTTGCAAAATGAAAGCGTTTTTTACACTAGACGTAAAGTTTTCCCTACGAATGAAGCAAGTTGGGCAATACGTTGTGTGTGAAAAACGCTAATTTTGATTTTCACAGATTTTCTGTAATTTTGAGTCCTATTAATTTTTATAGTAAATAAATTTACTTACATCTACAAAGTTGTTCTAAATTTTTATATTAGCACTAGTGTCAATATAAGATCTCATACACCAACTAGTGTCAATATGAAATCTCATATTGCAACTAGTGTGAATATGTATGCATCATTTTGACGCTGACAACGACAACAAAATTTTATTATATTAGGTCAAAATTACAGAAAAATATGTTTTGAAAATATGCTCAAAAAAGGATTAACCCGATTCGGTGAGTGCTAGCTTGTTTGCTCCTTACCTTCCTCTATTGATCTTTTGAACTCCATCATTGCGGCATCCGGCACCTTGAATTCGATGGTGTGAGAGGCGAAGTAATTAAGAATTCTGTCTGCTAAGATTTTGTCGATTGCATCCTCTCGCGCGCGCGGTTCTTCCGGCAGCTCTGGAATGCTGTAAACCCTACCCGACCTGTCGATGCTACCCTCGTTTGGCTTAATGCTGAGCCCTGCGCCGATCGCTAAGCTGCTTGGAAATTTGTCTACGAAGTGCAAAGCCCTTTCCTGAAACAGCACAGTAGTAAATTAATGATGTGTATTTTGCCAAAACTAGAACTTTTAAAAAGTTCATGAAGCTAAGTTGTCAAGGAAAACCCAACCCTTAGTTAAATCAAACAATTATTAAATTGCAAAAAAACATTTTAAGTTAGTAATGCCATATGAGATCGAGATTAAAATTGTCGAACCAGCGAGGGTAGGGTAGTTAAACCTTTATTCGTCGGGGATGTTGCCCAAGGAACAACCCAATTCTAGTTTGCGAAATAAGGTAAATACCTCCGGTAGAGCTAGAGAAACAGGGTTGCTGGAACGTCAAGATGTGTCCTGAACTGCTGCGATATATGTGTGTATATAGTCGCAGTCCCTCGGATCAAACTTACCTTTGTTGATCAGTATTGCTCCTCTGAACCAATTTTACAATGTAAAATACAAATTCGATAAGTAAAATACAAGGGGTAATATAAATCTTTTTCTATTAAAAGCAACTATCAAAACATGTGAAAATTTACATGAACGGTTGTCGTAAAATTCCATTCTAAGCCCTAGGGGGCGTCAATCTTGTTTTACAAGCTACTACATTAATATGTATTTTCCAACGCAAGTTAGGTACTTAACTTAATACAACGAAAATCCGTAAAGGGGTTTACACGCAACTTCTCTCGCGCGAATTAGATCAATTTACAAATTTTAAAAAAATTATTCCGCTGGGGTTTGAACCTTCGCCGCATCTGCGTAGCGATTGTAACCTTATCGATGAGTCGTACTGTCCCATCTAGCCTTATTGAAATGAGTGCGGCTCGCCCCTGTATTTAACGGAACGGTCTTATTTTTGAAACGTTTCGACTCTTTTGTGACATTATCCTGTATCTGTTGGGTCCTATTTTCGTCAAGTGTAAAGCCTGACCTATGTGAAAATTATTGCTTCCATCTACTTCAAAGTTAACGCAAAAATAAACAATATTTAATTTTTTAAGGTGTTTACCCTGTCTGAAATTTTCATGTCAGGTAAATATACTCGTATAATCTGCATGCAAAATATCGTCATCCTCCAACAAATAGTTTTTGAGTTATACCGCCAACAGATAGACAGACAGACAAACGAAATTAAGAAAACCTGTTTTTCGTCATCTAGAGACCCTGAAACATAAAGATCTGAAGAAATCTCGGAAGGTGATTTTTTCGCAATTACAAGTAAAAATCAACATAGAGGAGGCCGTGTTGGATGCGTAGATTCTTAACGGCGTTTAGAGCAGCATGCGAGGTTTATTAGTTAAACCGGACACTATAAATAATTAAATTTCTGGATGGCTCGAATTCATTCTCACAATCGTAAGCTGATCACAGGGTTGCTGCACAACACACACAAACACCTTAATGCTCCGATGAAGACCCCTGGAATGATTAGTAAACTCCCTAATGTAGAAGGTATCAACGAAGACCCCACCAGATGAGACAGCCGTCAATAATAGAAGCAGAACTACCCTTATGGTTTCGAAGTCAATTCAAAAAGTGAGTGGCAAGGGTAGACACGGCACCGGCGCTTTAAAGCTCAAATGAAAAATATTTACGTAATTATTCTGTAGCGATGTTCTTAACTATATATCCGGAATTCTTTCGCTTGTCCTTGTGAAAAGGTACGAGAATATGAACATCGGCACGTATCGAGCTCTTAGTGATTTTCACGGGGTCTCGTTTGCACTTACAGCGTTGAGAATTTTAAACTGCTATCTTGACGCAACGGTACATCCTGCTTGGCACGTGTTTGCCAGACAGCAATAATCGTTTTTGAATTACCAGATGGGACGGCTAGGGCTGAAATATTTTGTTTCAATATTTCACGCCAAGGCCGTATTATGGTATAATTTAAGTAAGAGTTTAAGGGCGAAATGTTATTTTTCACACATTTTATTTGAACAAGTCATACTACTTATCAAGAAAATTCCTGAGGCAACGAATATCAAAGTTGATAGAAAGTGCTATATAATAATATAGGGCTTAGGAAAAACATATTTCCATATAGGTTTAGCTTGTCATTATTCTTATTATTATTGTACATATTTACAGGGCATCAACTACTATGGCTATTGGGGCCGAGATCTATGTTTTCAATTTATTTTTAAACCACTAATTTTTGCTACACTCGCAAATAAATACAATACAGAGTAAATAAACTAATTTAGTATTCAAACTCAATACAAAATTTTGTAAGCAACCATAGTAAACGCTCAAGCGACTGCTGATGAAGTGAGAGAGCGACCCCATTTTGCAAACCGTTTTTATACAATGTTGCTCATTGTATGTTTCTTTGGAATTTAATCAATGTTTACCTGCAGGGTTTTCCAGACAATCAGCAGTCCTGGATGTCACACTCGTTGAGGGATTACGATGTCTGTGATCTGTTTGCAGCTCCTTTTCTACATGATCTGCTTGGTAATGATGAAGTCACGAGAACATCCTTCGGATTAGATGTAGATCGGTACCATGACCTGGTGGCCGTAGTCTAGGGTTGTTCTTCTCCCTTGTACTTTTGCGGTTTGGTGACAGTACATTTGCTTCATCAGTTGTAGCGATTTGGACAAATGCCAAGTAATATTTTAAAAGGTACTCAACCCACCTGGTGTCGGTATAGCACTCGGTGGAAGTGCCAACCATTCAATTTGCTGTAGATTGGTATGACTTGGTGCGATTATGCTGTGACACGATAAAGTTGGAAAGTTTCTTGAAGAGGTGAGAAGCGACCTGCCGGCAGCAATCAGTAGTTATCCGCAGGGTACACCGAATCTAGCAATCCAGTAGGACTAGAACACTTTCTAGATCAGAAGGATGCGTATTCAGATCACGTCTAGGTCACCACATTAACTTGTTGCAATGTTCAAAACAACTATAGTAAATGAACACACGCGACTGCCGTTGAAGTGAGATAGTGGTTTAACTTTGCAAACCCTTTATATACCTGGCTCCCCAGTTTCTATTACATCAAAATTTGGTATGCGTTTGTCTATTTTGGTTGTCACACAATGAGAATTTCTGCATTTTGAGTCATTGCAATGACCGTAAGCTTCATTCAAAGCCCTTGCTACATGAGCAAATGTAATTCAATATTCTTGTAACATTAAAATCTAAAATATCGCACAATAAATCAAGAAAGCGATCATTCAGCTCATCTTTACTGCTGACTTCATGCTAAGAAATACTAGAAATCGTGATGAAAAGGAAGCATCTATTGTATACAGGATTGCACTGTGTCATATTTACCTTCCAAGACTATTAAATTCTAGATTAGATGGTCGTCCTCTCTCTTTTGGTGATATTTCTTTTGGAATCTCTGGATAGGTTTCATATTCAATATCACTCTCAAGTTTCACCGCTATATATAACGGGAAACTTTTTAAAACCTCTCGAAAATCCCCCGTCAATTTATTGAAATCAAAACGTCCTTTTTGATTAATTTTTGTCACTGTGAACGACGTCTTCTTTTGCAACTTTTTCAAATTACTTTTCTCTTCATTAAAGCAAAGTCTGCTCGACCGGTTTTTTTTTCTTTGATATGTTACTACTTCAGGTTCTGTAACCATAAACCTGCCATACCTAGTTCTAAATTTGCCGTAAGGAATTGTTAGAAAAATTATTATTGTACTATTTGAGGAGACAACTGGCAGCTTCACCTAAGCTTTGATTACCGATGTTTCACCCTGGTATTTACTGTAATAGCATAACCTAAGATTATTAAAAAAATATTCTTTTATAAGCAATGCCCTGTAGTTTTGAATCGGCAACTCTTGTTGCAAGTCTAAAGCAAGAACGTGTATCCATGATTTTCTTTCGTTTTCGTGTCAACATACTTCAACATGTTTTGCGCTGGTTGGGCTTTTCTCAGGATAAGTTCTTCGTGAAAGTCCCGTTCACAAGTTGCAACGTCCTTAACCTATTTGCTTTCTAGATCAATTGAAACTATGAATTCATAAAATTTTCCGCATGTGTCGCCCTTCGAAGGTTTCAGCAGACATTGAATTATTCAGCGAAATTTTTTTTTTATTTTGCAGCACCCACAGCGTTCCTATTATCGTTGAAGACAATGCTGTATTCAATAGTACATTTCCTCCTCAATTCCTATGGTATATCCTTTGGCTTTCAGTTGTTATTTTCATAGTAAGAAATAGGAGGAAGTAGACTCTGCTTGAGACATTACTTTTCTTCAATTCATCCAAACTATATATTTAGTATCTTTTCAAATTTTTTAAAAATCATTTAAAAATATTAAAATGGTGCGATTATCTATATTCAGCCATATATATGAAATAGAATTAAACTCCAAATTTGTCGCCGATTACCCAAACTATTAAATAATGGTTATATAAAGAAGTCGCTTACAACAAAAAGAAAGATGGATAACGTGCGCATCTAAAGTAAGTTTCAATTCAAAGCTGAAATAGTCTGATGATGTTTTCTCAATACAAATGCAACTAATTTTAGTGAACGAATACGTATAAACATACAAATGTTAGGTCAGATTAAAAGTTGCCTTTTTACACACGTCGAGAGGGGTAACAATTCGTGGAACTTTTTCGGGCGGGTTCAACTTAGCATAGAGACCGTGGTAGTCAGGAAAGTACCGTCAAGGCATTTCATGCGATGTGATAGCCATTTGGGAGTATTGACGGTTAGTCGAAGACACTTTGAAGTTGTCGGCTTTAATAGTCCTCAAGCTATAGCCTACCAATATTTGAGAAACTCCGATTGTCTCGCCATCAGTCGACCGGAAAAATCCGTATCTCGACGTTTATACCGATGCAGGTTGGAAAACCCAGAGCCAGTAAACCCAGAGCCAGTAGATATAGAGAGTACCGCCACGTCCGCCATGTTTGTTCCTTTGTCATATGCGTCACTTTGAGGTTTTGTAGCACAATTCCGTCAACGTGACATTTATTGGGAATCCGAAATTTTACTTAAAATTGGCAAGACTGTAAGTCTATGTCAAATTCGAAGTTAGTAGGTTAGGCTTTGTTTGTTATTTGACACAAACTGATGGAAAACATAACCTGATAACCTCAAATTTGACATAGACTTACAGTCTTGCCAATTTCAAGTAAAAATTTAGACATAACTCAATCAGTCATTGCTGATGGGAACAAAAATGGCGGCGATGGCGGCATTTTCACGGATCAAAGAATGGCGGTACTCTCTATATCTACTGGCTCTGGGAAAACCTTTATTCAAGCGCCGTCTGTTATCGAACTTTCGAATTGAAGGTTCTTTCCAATCGTTCGCATCAGCCGAGTGCGACTTTCCTGGTTCTTGCATCCATTGCCGCTAGTTGATTACTGCATCCAACTTAGTTGAACCTGTTTCACTTGATAAGTAGTGGATGTCGTAAATCGCCGCCAATTTTGAATATGTTATACTAAATTAAGCGATGAATTTTGCGAAACAGTTAAAAATTGACCGTTTATGTGGATCTAAGTTTGGAGTGCATTTCAGTTGTAGTGGAATAGGCCTTATGCAAAAAGCTGGTTATCAATATCGTTTTTCCTTGTGGACTTATACTACGGGCAAACACCTGCTTGTGGTTTGGTTTTATCGTGCGACGTTACGTCACGCGCAAGAAAGATTCGTAAAGATTGCTTTGGTTAGCATGGTTTATTACGGTTTGGGCCTTATGTTGCGGCGCTAATCAATGTATTTTTATGTGTGTATTTTATTATAGTTATCATATACCGGGTGGTTATAAATGCTTTTCCACCAAGTTTCCTTTGAAATATTTGTTGTCGCAATAATATGTTGGGTGGCACTGTAAGTCTATGTCAAATTCGAGGTTTGCAGGTTAGGTTTTGCGTCATCTGTATCAAAACTAACGCAAAACCTCGAATTTGAAATAGACTTACAGTGCGACCAACATGTTATTCATACAACAAATATTTCAAAGAGAACCTGATAGAAAAGCATTTATAGAAACCCAGTATAATGCTGTATAACCCACTGTTGAAGCTCCATGCAGTTACATGAGTTCGTAAGATCTTATAATCATTGTAGAAATTACGACACAAGGTAAGCATGTCAGAGATTTGAAGGCAAGCAAACAACCCTTCAAGATGGCTTTAGTGAAACGTCCGTGATGTCCGCTCTAAAAGAATTTTCCAATATATTTACTTTGATTATCAAAATATCCCTAATAACAAGCTTCTATATTTCCTTAATCTTTTTCAGCCAGGGGAGTGCAAATACAGTAACTGAGTGATTTTTCTCGAACTATGGCGTCTTCTATTGCATATGTGACTTGGAATATGTAACTAGGCATTTTACAACTGTATTTACATATTCTTGCTTTTTCTCTTTATTTGACTTTCCCTATACCGCTTTATACCTCTATATTATGAAATTGCAATCTATACATATTGGCCAGGTTTTCAGTCTGTCTCGCGAACAGGGTGGTGTAGCTTGAACAAGCGTCCACGTTCTATCAGCAGAGTTAAGAAACGCTCTCTCTGGTCAGAACTTGGATGGGAGTTCCACGGCTGCTTCTCCCGGCATCTCGTGGTACGGCTATCACGGAAAAGAGTTGGTCCCGGTTGTCATAATAACATCATGACAGTCGTTAGTGGGGTTATAAGTCTCAATCAAATGTACAGTGACGCCTATAATTGGCCTAACGGCTGTTGGCGGAGTGCAGGATAAATTAAAAAAAATAATTGTTTTCCTAATAAAGTTTTCTTTACTCCTAACCTCTTTCTTGATGTTCTCTTCTGATATGACAGAGATTACTTAATTTCCTGCTGTAATGCACGGATCTTCTCGGGGAACTTATTTTTTGTTTTTGTATGGAAGTTGTCCAAATTTTTCTTTTATAATTTCTTTTCTGAAGCTCTTATTTATTTCTCTGATGTATTGTAGAGGCTGGGCTGCAGAAAGTAATGCGGTTACGTATATCGTTTTCTATCTATTATATTATCGACTACTCTATCATGTATATTATTTTGCTTTACATATCCCATATGTTATTACCTTTTGCAATTATTCATATGTTTCCTAAATTTTACACCTATGCTGTATCTTCTTCTTCTTCTTCCTTCCATACAAGCTTCAACTTGTTCTTTACGATACACTTGTCCTCTATCTTTTGTAGGAACGTCGAATACTTCTTCGGCCTCTCGATTGTTGACCTTTTTCTATTTTCACAAGTCGATTGTCGTTCATTCTAGTTACCTGTCCATTCCATTGTGTTCTTCTGTTTCTCATCCAGCTTGATATGTGTGCTACATTGCATTCTTCTCTTATGTTCTCATTGCTTATTCTACCATTTCTTGTGTGACAGATTGTAATCATATCTTGCAGTCGAATTCTATCGAACGCTTTCTGTAGATCAATGATCTAATGATTTTTTTCTATTTTGCGTTTATAACAACTCCATTCTAGAAACTGGATGACGTCATTTGAATGTTAGAATAAGTCGCTATGAAATGACGTCATTTGGGTGCTAGAATGGAGTTATTCTAAACGCAAAATAGAAAACATTTTTATATTTTTAATTTATCAAATGGTATAAAGCAGCCAAATAGAAAAAATAGTATAAAACATTAGTTGCAGAAGGTCCTTCAAACACTCACTTGTTTCTCAACTCGCCGCTATGCTGCTCGTTTCAGAATTTTAAATTCATGCTTGAATAGACGCCTTCTGCAACTTGTATTTTAATATACTATTCACTGATCTATCTTATGAGAAATATTGCACCTTGCATGAGCGTCCCGTAAAAAATTATTGCGTGTAATTGTATAATGTTGTTTATTTTGTTATAGTCAGTGTTCGGGTGCGTACCTTTAACATTGTACTAGTAAATTTATACCTTTATTGTTATCTGGCGACTTCTTGTCTCCTTTTTTAAATATTTGTATGAGAATACTTGTTTTCCATTCTTTCGGTATAGTTTGAGATGTAATTATATTTTTGAGTAGTTCTGTTATTTCCTTTTCTATGTTTGTTCCTCCATATTTTATTAATTCATTTGTGATACCGTTTTCCGCTGGTGACTTTCTGTTTTTGAGTTTTAATATCGCGGCATGTACGTCGTTTAGGGTGATATTAACTTTCTCTTCATTTAACGCTATTTATCCTTGCAGTGTGTAATTATGTGTTGCATTAGGGTCTTTGAACAATTGTGTGAATTATTCGATCCATTGCTGTTTTCCAATTTTTTGTGTTCTTTTACTTCCGGTTTTTGATTTCTTATCATAGGCCACATTTGTTTTTGAAGGCCGTAAAGGTCATATTCCATCCCTTTTGTAAATCGCTCCCAATACACCTCTTGGATTTGTCGTATTCTTGCAGTTGTTTGATTCCATATTTGGTTTTAGTTCTCATATGATTCAGGGGTTTACGTTCTGTATGCTAAGTAAGCCGTTATTTGATTCGAGGCAATGCTTGTCTTCGTAGTAATTACCTTTGTTCTCCTATTGATTCTCTCGCAGCTTGTAAGATAACGTATCTAAGTTTACTCTTCTTTCGTCTACATTTTGTCATTATTCTGTATGTTTTCGTTTTATAAAGACTCTGCAATTACTTATTTTTGGTATTACATTGATGTCTAATTTTTCATAGACAATTCTTTACTCTTAGAGATCACGTACGTATGTCTTGTATTTGCGGTGAACGCTTATAAAAACCAAAGTATTGAACGAAAAGCAATAATCCTACATTAAAAATTTCTTTTTGAATATTGGAAATGACATGGCAGTGAAACATCCAGACATTTCCATATTATTATAATTTTTAAGGCCAAAGTCAGATAGCTACCAGTTCACCTCACGTGTGATGATTCTTTTAACAGGTGTCGATAAGGTGAGTTATTTTCCTATTTCACTTTATTAATTTAATTAAATTTGTTAATAAATGGCATATTTTGCTCCTTAAACGTTACGCTTATTTCCTCAAGAAAACACCATGAATTAGAACGGACGAAGTCTTCGTAGATTATGGTAAATTACTATTTTCTCAGATTTAAAGCGTGTTAATGAGCCACAACCGTTATAATATGCATGTTTAATTAGTTCTTTAAATACAACCATATGCCAATGCTTCGATCCGCAATTACCAATTGCAGGTCACACTTAACAGACGCCTTCGCCATGCTGACACAGAAAGACGTTTTAGCAGAGATAAGTACGCTAGCACCATGCTAAAGCGTCACGTCTCGCCCGAATCGTAGAGGAATCGGCATAAAATGAGAAAACATAGGGGTCATTTAGCGGTGTTTCTGACCTCGCACGAGACACCCGTCCTAAAACGTGATACTTGTTAATTGGCCATCCCCTAGATCCATTAAATTTGTTAGAGGATGTAGCTTGAGAGACGATCGCTAGCTTACAATATTGCGTCACACTTAATAAATAAAGGGTGCTTCGGTACAGTAAAAATTCAATTATTATTTAAGTTCGTTAAGAAATGTGTTGTCCGGGAATGTTACGCTTTTCGTCTTAGATACATATAGTACTATTTCCGCCAATAATACTAAAATTGACACATAATTGATAAAGTTTTGTTGAGCAAAGTCAAACATTGCATTACATCAGCCGTTGCTAGGTAATTTTAAATAAAACTGTACAGGAATAATATTCCCGTCCTAGGCCGGGAATATTTTTCTAAAAAAGACACGTTTTCCTATTTTTTTAATTACTCGGGTCGATCGGCGAAAAAATAGTATATGTATCTTGGACAAAAAGCAACATTCGCAGACCCCTCCGCTTACGCCTCGGCCAACAATATTCACAGTTGTCCGGGAATGTTACGCTTTTCGTCCTAGATACACAATGTACTAATTCTCTTATTGCAAGTGCTGCGAGTGGGAGAATTATTTGACACATTACGTGTTTAGTATAACAATCTATAGATTGAAAACTCTAAAATAAAGAAAACAAAAATTGTGGTATCAAATAACTAAAACCACCCGTTATATTTATCTGCTGTGAAGTTGCAAAATCAGCAGCACCTAAAACTAAATATTTTTGTGCTGCAAAGATTGCAGCTCAATAAAACATGGAATGTGCAAACTAAGCCTGTTCTGAATTGCTATTTAAAATTCAAGTGGTGCAAAACGGGATGCAAAACCGTGTGTAAACTGAGATGTATATCGTTTTGACTGTGAAGGGAAAATTTTGATCAATTACTAAATTTAGTAAGGTTCTGCAGCTCCTGTCCAATAACCGTCACTGCATGTATTAATATTAATCGCTTTACAAGTAGTACATATTTAATTGATGTCACAGTTAGCATCTTTGTGGAAAAGGTGTGAAGTATCAGAAGGTTTGTGATGATAAAGCTTTAGTAAGAGTTAAACCTATAGTTGAACTCACAGTAGAAGCTAAAGAGAAACAGAGCACCACGAGAAGACGAAATACTGAAAAGGGTCGTAGGATGACTCTGGGGAAAAATGCACACTCTTATTTTAGAAGTATGGAGGAGCGATAATGTCACACGAGTGGAGCCTGGGGGTAATCCGCCCCATATAGAAGAAAGAGGATAGAGCTGCCTGTGCCAATTGTAGAAGCATATGTCTCCTAAACACAACCTACAAAGTCATGTTACACTTACTACTGAAGAGGTAAATGCCATGCGGAGAGAGAAAAAGAGGAAAATGGAGGCGGGCTTCATAAAAAGAAGATCGGACACTATCCAAATTTTCAGTATGAGACAACTAGCAGAAAAGGCAAGATAATATGGATTTAATCTGCACAACATATTCTTAGTCTTTAAACAAGCATACGACAATGTACGACGCTCCTCGACACAGGAAGCTCTAGAAAGATTTGAAGTAACCGGAAAACTTTAAAACCTAATGATGGCACTTGAAGATACCCGACCCGTCATCAGTAATGTGGGGTTAAAGCAGGGAGATACTTTATTCCCAATACTGTTTAATATTATGCATGACGACTGCATCAAATATTGGGCTAAGCGAATGACCTGGTAATAGGTAGCACGGAGAATCGAAAAGTAATACACGCACATAACACCCGAAAGCAAATCTCCGAGCATTAGGGCCTCTAAATTATTGTAGAAAAAAACAAGTAGCTAAGTGTTAAACTTTCTTTTGCCCATAAAATAGACAATTCGGTGAAATTGTGAGGAAACAAATTAGACTGGAAAACTATATCACGATGTGTAACAATTACGCTCAGCATTAATATGGCGTCATTGGGCCAAGTTTTAATACACATTGTTTACAAGCAGGGAGTTTTATGCAAGCTTTGTGTTTTTGCACTTATGCACATAGTAGGTTATTAGATCGAATATCAAAACCCCACAGAATGTAATTGTGTAGAAAGCTCTGTGTTTGATTTGATCTTTTAATATACTTTTAAACTCTAAGGTGTATTAAATTGTGAACAGACAAAGGCTACATATGTCTTAAGGGGTAGTTAGACCTGGCTACTTCATTCACTTCTTATCCTATAATGCTTCATTCCTCACCAAGTGTACCCGTCTTCAGTAACCTGGTCCTGTAACTATACAATTTATTTTCCGAAGTGCGTCCTGAACGAGTGCAAGAAATAACCCACGGAACTACACAATTCGAAGGCTTGCATAAATACAAGGAGCATCGCGGACACTAAGAATAATAGATATACCAGTAGATGAGACCCCAAGCAATAGCTAACCTAGGCATGAAGGAGTAAGGACTTCCAGATACCTGGGTGCAGTAATCCATGAAGGAGCTGAGATAAAGAGGATATAAAGCACAGGAATTTTTATAGGAAATAGGGCGTACTACTCCATGCAAGACATATTTAAGACGAATGAATATTAAGAAGAGCTAAAATAAGAATGTATCTTACGATAATAAGACCGATACTTACCTATGGAAGTGAAACATGGAAGCTCATCAAGAATGAAGAAGATAGGAAGAGTTTTGGGAAGGCATATACTGCGTAAAATGTTTAGACCAACATAAGAGCAAAGAGTTTGGAGGCAGAAGTAGAACTATGAATTGCGGAGGCAATATAATGAACCAGACGTGGAAAATGTCACAAAAAGGCAAGAATGAGATGGCTACGTCATATGGAACTGATGACACCTGACAACACAACCCGCCGAGTGTTCAACAGCTAGCCAGGGATAATGCGTCTGAAAGGAAGACCACACATTACATGGATGGAAAGTGAGTATAACGACCTACACAGACTTGATGCTAGTAACTGGCAGTGAATTACTTGTTAAAGGGGAGATGGAACCAAGTTGTTAAGCCAGTAAAACCCTTTACGGGTGGTAAGAACCAAGAAGAAGGAAGAAGAAGAATACTTTGGTTAAATATTGAAGATTCAACTTCGCATGTTCTACCAAATTTACAGGTTTAGCCATTAATAGCAGTCTTTCTAATCTTCAAATACTCATAATCGTCATTGTATAATACGATCGACTGCAATCGTATAAAAACGATATGGTAATTTAGCTTATATTGCAGGTACTAATGCTCACTGTAATTTAAGGCGAAAAACACTTTGTTGAGAAACTATTGAAGGACTAAGTAACTAAACTTTCTGAGAAATATGTAAAAATGATCATTCTGAATTAACTTGAGAAGTAATATTTTGAGACATTCGGAAAAAGAAACGTAAAAATTTCCCTTCTCAGAAAGCAAGCAAAAAAGAGATTATTAACTAAGTTCACTAACATTACCTCTGGGAAATATAATTCATGTATACAATTTATACAGTTTTTAAAAACACTAGGAAACAGGTTTGAGGTCCCGTGCACACACAGCAAAAGGTCGTCAACTGTGTATAGCAATGCAACTAAATAACCTTCACGCTGTATCAACAGGATAACCGACTAGCTATCTTGTAGATCCTGAAAAACGCCGGAACTCATCGACTTCGACGAAAGGTATAGCCACGAATATTATAAAAGCGGAATCCTTTTGACGTATAGTTGGATTATTTTCTGACAATAGTTACTCTCAGCGTTCAGGTCCTCAGAAATAAAAAAATACCATTACTTGATTCTAGAAGAATTGATTGGGAAGCATTCAAACACTTTAAATGGAAGAATACGTTGCGATATATCTCTTAAAACTAAATTAGACTTGGAAATGGCAGTAGATGGTCTCACAAGAAATATACAAGGGTATTTAATAAAACTTAAATTTGTAAACAAGGAAATTTGAGGAAAAATGGCATATGACAAAATCGCCACACGGTGAAGCTAAGCGTAACAAAGGCACTAAACGATTAAAACAAGTACTGCATAATAAATAGAATGTCTATTCAGGCATACCTTGAAGGTTTATCTGCAACTGATGCAACTGAGGCAACAACGAAAAGGCAAGAACATTTGAAGAACATTTTGAAAGAGTATTTCAATATTTATATTTAGAACTTACCGAAGAATAGGAATATGATACTCTGAAGCTACTTGAAGCCTCGAATAGTATATTGTATGTTAAGAGCTGAAAGTGCATTCTTGCCGCTTGCGCATGAATATTGCTGGTTGAGACGAAGTCGAAACCAGCAATCATGCAAAAGCGGCAAGCGCACTTTTAGCTCGAAATATACATACTATTTTTTCGACGACTGAGCATATTATTAAAGGAAAATATCAAATTTCGTTTTATCGCAAAAATTAATTGACAATCAAGTTAACATTACTCGCGCAGTTTATATGACATGTGACGCGATTATTTCCACAAATGACGGGCGTTGTCAAGGAAACATTCGGACGTGGCTACCTATTTTGTTCACGCGGAAACCCAAAACGCTCGGCGAGCGGCAAAAAGATGAAAACGCACGCTCAGCGGCAAATGTCAACTTTCTGTAGTCAAATGACAGTGAGAAAAATCTACTTTCGATGTCAGTCGTCGAAAAAAAAATTTACCTATTAAAAGTTTCAAGCAAAGGGGTTAGCGGATGGCCCAACAAGCAAATGCTCGAGTTTCAGGTGGCCGGCACAGGTTCAATTCCCGGGGTAACTATAGAGGGATTTTAAAAATCATACGCTCCCCGGCTACCAGGAAAACAGCTGTTTTAGTCGTTAATTGCTAACAACGGAACTGTTCTTCAATTTTCAACGAGCAAGGCTAGCCACCTACAATCCTTAAGGGCAAAGCAACTTTGTAGATTTAAACAGGTTACTGCCCTATAATAAAAGAAATAATAAGCAAAAGAAGTAGGTATCGTCATTATGAAAAACCTTAATAGGCAAGGAAATTCAGGTTACAACTTGATAATCCACAAGCTGCTAAAAGAAGTATCTGACTGAGTATTAAGGCTAAACACCATCTTATTTAATGCAGCCCTGAGGTTTAAGGACTTGCCGCTACAACCGAGATTAAATTCAGTAGAAGTCACTTCATACAGACCTATCAGTCTGTTGCCAATAACGTCAAACGTTTTCAAAAAGTTGATATTGACAAAATTTAAAACGACGATGCAGACAAGGAAACTAATCCCAAACTAACAGTTTTCATACAGAGTTTGACAAAGTTTGACATATAGGGTTCCGGTATAAATTAAACAAAATGCTTCCCCAAGCTATATATCAATTGCTTATATTACATGTGAGCGATATTAATTGGAAATCAACATTGTGGATACGTTCACGGATGACACGGCGATTATGGCATCTCACAAGAACTCAGCAAATGCTTCTCAACTTTTACAAATCAACGTAGGTAAAATCCAACATTGGTTCAAGATCTCAAGTCTTCCAGTCGGTGTATGTGACGTTTACTCTACGAAGTGAAATGTGCCCCCGCTCTCCAACGGTAATTCTAAATAATGAACAGGTGTTACAAATAAAAACAGTAAACTATGTAGGTATCATACAGATCGTTGGATTACTTGGAGGACTCATATATGGAGGAAAAGGAAACAACTGAACCCACGGTTATACAAAATGTATTGGATTAATGGTGTCAAGTACAAGCCCTCATTGGGAAACAAGATATTGCTTTAGAAAACAAGAGTCAAGAGTCTGAAGATCTATGGCCAACTCGCCACGATTGGTGCAAAATGAAATAATCAGAAACAACCTTGGCCGTTCCACTAGTAAAAGGAAAGATGAGTGTTTATAGTGATAAGATCAGTGAGCATCTAAATCAGTTAGCATAAAATTTGTTCCGTACTCAGCCAGTAAATCATAGATTGAACAGGTTTAAGACGCATTAACTCAAAACCAGATTTGAGTAATATGTTAGTGGTTTTTAAGTGATCACTATTTGGTAAATTATCTATTAGTTAAAGATTAAAACATTCAAAGGGAGAAATCAATGGGTGAATACCTACACGTTAAAAAATGTACTTATTGTCTTCATAATAAAACGGATTGTAACGTTCTGGACTTTTTAATTCTTTAATTAAAACCCATTTTGACTAAATATTACTTTCAATTTAAATTCAAATGTCTTTGGTTCTTGCTAATTTCATGATTCTTGTTAAAGCCCCTGTTTGTCCAGTATATGATAGATGTGTTTCCACGCAGTGGTTTGAACATTAGTCTTTCCTAATGTTCTTTTTCAATTGTGTATATCCTACTTTATTTTCTCGAATGCTGACCACGCTAATCGAATACATTTTTGTACTTCAGCCTCTTGACTACCTTTCCTGCATTTTATTAAGTGCCCGTAGTCGACATATCTCTGCACATACCCCATATTAGGATTGCCATGTTCCGAATGGGGTTGCTAGATCCCCTTTAGGGCGGTTTTGCAAGTGACGGATGGGAACTGTCAGATAAGACAGGTAATCGGGGAAATGCAATACCTGGGGCCGATCAAAACTAACCAGGCAGTACGGAAGGCAACCTACTCATATAGAATTTAATTTTCAAACAAATAGCCTGCTGGACCCATTAGAAATTTACTAAGGGTTTAATATGCCGGTTTTCTCGATGACTAGGGGGATGTTCTAAGAAACAGTAGCGGAATAAAGATCAATGCAAAAGTGATTATTGTTTATTCGCCAGCACGCTCGACAAGCATAGCGTTTTAATGCCGATCTCCCTCGTCTCCTAACCATTGATAACACAATATTAATTTGACAATTTAATAGTGTGTAAAAACTAGCAATGCTTAATGCGCATATACTGATATAACACCCCTGCATAGTAATTTAATATTTTTGATTGAATTAAATTATGTCAAGGTGAAATTATGTAAAATATGACCTCTTTTAAATTATTTAAATATTGAGATTATTTATTTTACTAGCTCCGGTTGAAACGTCAACTCTCAATTCAAGTTAGGTTCATGCTTTCTTAAATATAATGGATTACTTGCATTTATTAGTTTTTCTAATGTCTAGCTTTATAAAATAATAATTATACCTTAAGGTTAATTGATGTTATGAGAAAAAAAAAATTAAATGTCACTTCTGCAACTTGCGAAAGTCAGATCGTTCATATGCAAGGTTAGCCAAATTCATTTTTCTACAATTTGTATCGTTTCAAATGTTAATAAGGGCAAATACTTATGATAAAACTAATTCTGTTTATTTTACATATACCTGATTGCTTTTACTTAATTGGGTTGATCCAATACTCCTGTCTAGTCATGCAAATGCAACTAGCTTATTCAGGTGCTTCCATTTGTAAAACCAACGAAAATTCTTGCTCTCTGCAACTAGCTACCCTAAAGAACCACTTCACCTAAATCCTCTACTTGCTCAATCGGCAACCCAACTGTTACGATGGATAGACTCACACAGCGATTCCCAACAGAAAACAGCTCTCCTTTGCCTTTCCAGATCATCCAAATTAAAATGGTAAAGATGTATTCACCTCAACAGCAACTCCAACAAAGCTCATCCAAATCAAGCTGATACAGATGTATTTACTCAACAGTAATTTCACTGAAGCATATCCAAAACAATACAGTTGCACATGTATCCACCTTGACAGCAACTCCAACGCAATTGAACCAATTATCTCAGGTCCAGATGTATCTAGCCTACCAATCCTACTATTCTTAATTCTTCTTCAAGTAGTAAAATGGTACCATTCTTCATATTATAGTTTGTTTAAAATTCTTATATTTGACTTAGTTTATATTTAATTTTGTCTTATACACTACTTTACACTATTCCAATAATATTAATATAATGTTTATAAATGCGTTTATTATCAAATTTTCTTTATTCCAAATTTTAGTTGTACATTTTCGATTAAAAAATTTGTTGTAATTTTTTAAAATTAAAAATTCCCCATAGTAATACTAATACATCAGTTTTTTAAATTAACACTTCTAGATTACTTATTAGTACAATTTATTTATATTTGATATTTTTAAATGACTTTTAAAAATATGAATTCAGCTTATAAATTTCACATTAATTCAAACTATCTTATAGTGTGTACTCATTGTTATTTAAATTTAATTATGAATTGCTCTCTGATAACACCAAACAACCATCCAAAGAACTCAAAGAATCATATTTTTAATTGATATGTTGGAATCTTTTCTGAATATTAAATGTATTACCGGATTTTAATTTTTATCTGTAACTTATTAAATAAATTTCTAATAATTATACTGTTATTTTACTATTAAATTCACTTTTGTACATTGTAATAAACAGATACTTTCTTATTCTCTAATTAATCCCTAGTTATGATTAGCTTTCACAAAATAAACTGCCAGGCTTGAGATGCTACCATACCAATATTTTCCAATTATTATCCTTATTAATAAAAGCTTACAGAATACTTTACGATTTTTTCTTAATTTTAGTTTTGTATTTCTATTATATGTTATGCACAGCAATTTTTATCACTTTGGTTACCATGTTTACCTCACGGTAAGTTTATTCGAATAAATTCCTTTGAAAGTTGCGAGTTTCTTTTAAAATTTTCTATATATTTAATATAAAAGGAATGTTTAATATTCCTATAATGGTGTTCAATAAAAGCTGTGCTCAACACGAAACTGGAATACAATAGCAAAAAAAAAATTTTTTTGGCATTTAGAAAAACCAATTTTAAGTTTACTACATACAAAGTAAATATGAGTACATCTTTATAATGAAGAGTGAAATTCAAAACTAAAATGTAGCATTGTATCTCTTCAAATTTTAGAACCATTAGAATATATTTTATTTGTCTTGTCTACTTAAAAAAAAAATTGCCAAATATTCACAAAAATTGAGTATGTCGATAGCTTCAAATTAAAAAGATATGATTACAACATTGATGCACAAATATCTTTTTTGATTAATAGTGTTTGTTAGATCAAACTGCTAATGCAACGGTATCATTCAATTAAATGTTAAGAAACTATAAAATCTATTCTACTTTCAATGATAATTTATAGATTTATTTACCAAAGCTCTATTTTCTAGAATTCAACTTATCGGCCAATGTTAAAATGTTAGGAGCCTTGGGAAGTATTTATTTCACCTTTAACATCCTGGTCAATTAATTGTTTGCGCAATAACTTATCATTGTGTGATCGTTGTTAATTTTCAGGACAAATTTAACGACGTCAAATGTTTACTGTGGTACTTCCCTCACAAATTTATTCTCGTGGAATTTTAATCTCGAGAGAACTTTCGATATCAAAACACCAACCAGCAACAAATTACAATTCTATGTATTTGTAGCGTAGCTGCAATTTGAAAAAGTTGTAAGATTTGTGTAATCATTAGGAACATAACAAAACAGCCTTTCAATCTTAAAATCTACGATGTCATAACTCATATTACATAGTTGAAGTAACACAGTATATACTGTATCATGAAATTTTCATAGCCAAGCTCTGGATATGTAGCTATTTTTCTTGGATAAACAACATGTGAGCTCAAATTTACTATTTAACAGTTATTTTTACATTATCAATGTTTTGAATACTCTTTATTGCTATCCCATAATGTTAAAAAACCTGATACTATCAAATTCTGTTTATTTTTTGTTGTAGTGGACCGTATTTACAGTATTAATCTCTGGATTATATAATTAATTCGATATTTAACCGCTAACTTTTGATATTTCCTGGGGCAACACAGATGTGCCAAATAAAACAAACAAGTTCCTTGCACATAACTTTTCTTGTAAATCATGCAACTTAACTGTTTATCTAGTTTGAACGTTTATTGTAAACTGACAGTTGTTAACCGAATATATCGAACAAGATTTAACAGAAAATCGAGTCTGTTGTGCTTTTACATAGATCTCTTTAATTAAGTACCTATTTTTGTAGCTATCCATCGTAACTGTTTTAATTAGACGAATTGTTACATTTTATTACACATAATTAATAAATAATTACACCTTTATTTAAATGTTAACGGTAATTAAACATACATTTCTATCCTATTGGAGATATGCTTAAAAGCTGCCTGTCATCTATTTACCGTTTATAATAGATTGTTGCATTTCGAACACTGCTTATATTCTGAACAGTTTATATTTTCAAAGTATCGAGATTAAATGAGTTAATTGTGCATACGTCGGCATTAATTTTCTTTGGCCTGGTTTGTTGCCCTCTATATGACCATAAAAGTATAATGTTATTGTGCGTTGTTAAATTAAATTAATTGTCGAACTTGTTTAAATTCTGATACTTTTATGGCTTGAATCACAATTGTTCTACATACAAGTTGTATGTAATGCATACTGGTAATGAAGATAATACAAATTACAACGCTAATATTAATTCTTCCCCTTTTTACACTTTTTCCTGGTACCTGGAATCCTGAAAATTCTCATTTGTTACTGTTTCGTATTCCTAACAAACTTATTTGATCTTATAGTGGAAGAAAATAATTAAATATGTTATGTTAGAGCGATGGCATAACTCAAATATTTTTCTAATTAGAAGAGGATTACAATACCTTACATTATTTCAAACCAAGATTCGTACTACGACCTTAGGCTTGGCAATCCAATGGTGTGCCACTATACCATCTTGACAAGGTATTTATTCCAGAGCTTAAGGTCTATTACTGGTTTATTTATAGTATCAATAAATACAAATCCACGAACACATACGAAGAAGATCGAAAAGCTTTTTAATGATTTTCATTGACATTACACACAAACTATTGAAGAAATTGCTTTAGTAGGTCATGTTGTCCTCGAGTTATCACGTTTACATCCAACCTATGTGACGTAATCGATTTTTATTAATTTTACGACTTTTCTTTAACTTCATATCGTTTGCTGTTGTCTGTATAAAGTTTTACAAGACCTTTCCATATAACTTTAGAATTCAGAAATAGCAGAAATGTAAAATCAGGCACTAAAAGAAGTTCTATTGGTTCTTTGTACCGCAGGTGTATTAGCAGATTGTTGACAAGATTAAGTTGTACAATATAACAGTTGCGCAATTTTTATTCACCTTAGTTTTGTCTGAAATTAATAATACCAGACTTCTGAATATTTAAAAAAGTATTTCTATTGGTATAAAATACATTTCATTGGCATTTAAATAGTGTTGTGGGTTGACTATCAACGGATAGTTCAAATAATATATTCGGGAAAATGGTGGAGGAGCCAGGTTTTACAAAAGTTCTTTTGAAAAATATTTGGGTTTTGCTTTTGTATCTGCTTAGTATTAAACTAGAACAGGTTACAACAAGATTATATGTTAGTACCAAAAAGGCAAGTAAATAAACGCTTCCTTTCACTTTGTGTTGCTAAAGGGACGGTCACTTTTCGTAAATTAGGTTAATCTACGATTAATGAAGATATTCCTAACCCCCAGCAAGTCAAGCAAGGCTAATTGCAATAAATCCTGGTAGATGACTATGTGGCCAATTAATGAATAGAAACGGGAACAAATCCCGTGGGTTAGCGTGTTAGATTGCGGCAATGAACTGGCATTGGCATAGGGGCGACGTGGCACTTCGGACCACCGATTACTGAAATTTACATATTTCGCAGATATTCCCCTAAATGGGACACATTACTAAAACGGACTTATTACTGCGCTCAAATCCGAATTCGGATCTGGTAATTTGTTTCCATTAGTCTTGCAGTTGCATTGCCTTAATTCGTGACACTTTTAAAGGACTTGTTGGATTACTACTCTGATAGGAAGAATTAGGTTTAAAATCTATATACACACAATTTCTTTGAAGAAAATAATGTAGGAACAACTATGATTACTAATCTACAAAATTATCAGTTCTTACAACGGCAGTGCGTAAGTTAGGCCTTGCTAATTTTTTAAACAAACCTTGGAATGGGTTGTATCCATTTAAGGATTAGTCTGATACGTGCAGTATATAGACACTTGTTTAGCGTTAGTACATATTAGTTTAGTTATTAGTTATTACTAAGTGCTGAATCTTCTCGTGAGAAACTTTAATGGAAGCTTACACACGGTGGTGTCAAGGAATACAATTCCATCAAAATCTGCTTGAAAACGATTCCGAATCTTAATAAAAAGTATACAATCTTATCTCACACAGTATTAACTATAACATTATTCAGACGAAATTAAATATAAAGTAAATCAAATTTCATGAAAGTAGCTAAATCGATTATTGATTCGAGAATTATGATAAATATAATTATTTAAAGGTGAAGGAAATTATTTAAGCAGCTTACTACTTTCTGACTATAGAAATAGACATTCAAAAAATTAAAAGCCAACTAGATATATCTCTTTTTTAATCATTCTGTAGTTTAACACTTCGTATAATTGAATATCACTAAAACATTTTAGTATTTCCCCCTTCATAAGCAAAAATTCCTTTCAGCAAGTGTTAAAAGTTAGTTGTTAAGTATGTTAAAGTAAGTTTTCAATTAAATTCCATAATTTTTTGGCCCCGGAATGTGCTTAGACCAAGTCCACATATTTCAGAGGTACCCTGTATGCATATTCATTCTTTACATTTATCGTTTTTAGCTATATATTTCTTTATGATTACATTATCCATATTCCATAAATAACTGTATGAAATAGCAGATTTAGTTTTATATAATTTAGGATGCAGTTGAAGTTAAAATAACGTTTATAGCAGAGCACGCTAATGATACATTACGGAACTAGTTTAGACAAGTGACAAGTTTTACTGGACGAGTATAGCTGGTTTGAGACGATCGTCAGCGATTACTTAACCAACCATACGAGTTCAGTAAACCACTTTTCTATCGCGTTCTGTGCACCATTTTTCACATTTCATACAGAAATGTAATATATTAATTTTTTATATAAAAGTGACATTAAATTACAATTAAATAACCAAGCTACGTACAACTCGCCTTTATGTACCGAATCACAATAATCAGTTGATGTTCAGTCAATTTCTGTTACTTAATAGCATTTAAGTAATTGTATTTTTGATATTTCTACGGATAAAACATAAATACTTTTCATGTTTAAAGCCATTGCCATGATGTGATGGTTGCTCTATTACAAAGTACTGCTTTACTAAATGACTTTTAATACTGAAATATAGTTCATGTTCATAGTTCATTAAATTGGTTTTTTTGCATGACTGCAAATTAGTTTTGAAACTGTATACAGGTTAAGTAACAAAATGATTTGTTCTTGAACTACAATTTATTCTACATTCAATCTGCCAATAGATTTGTTAAATAATTACTGAAAGCTACAACCGCTTACAAAAGGCAAAATCTCCTGCTCTTTACATATAGGTTTTGTACATACCGTGTGGTTGGTCATACCTCTGAGCATAGGCAATTTACATGGCTTATCACGGTTACGCATATTCCTGCTTACCATTTTTATAGAAAAAAATTGTAGTGGTAGTAAATTAAAGAAAATAATTATCCGCGTCGTTTAGTATTAAAAACTTATTGGGTAATATTAATCGTGCTTAAAAATATTAATTTTAAAATTTAGATATTCCCAAATATAGACGAGGAAAATATCTAAATCTTAAAATTAATATTTTTATGCACGATTAATATTACCCAATAAGTTTTTAATACTAAACGACGCGGAACATTGTTCTCCTTAATTTAGTACCACTAGAATTTTTTTCCATAAAAATTTTGAGCAGGAATATGCATAACCGTGATAACCCATGTAAATTGACTATGTTCACAGATATGATCAACCACCCGGTATAAGTTTTGTAATGCTAGTTCTACAATTAACCTTTTGACGCCCCTTGATATCTCTGTTATATTAATTTTATAATTGTAACTTTCAATAACAAATAAACGAATGTTTTTGTCTTGATTTCATTTTCTTTATTGTAATCTGAGCGTTTCTACTTTGATCAACTGCAAAAAATATACAAAACTACAGCTCTTTATTTGTATGTAAGTACATTAATGTTTCTTAATGTTCTTCAGTAATTCATATTCATACCAGGTATAGGACAGGCTGATTAATTATTAAATTAGTATGAGATATTATCAAATCTATATTTATTTTATACTGTGTTGTAACTGTTGTATCCACCACAAATTTTATGTTGGAAAACGGGATGTGTTTTAATAAAACTTGAAAATGGGGTGTGGCCAACACATGACTTTCTTTTACAGCTTATAAAAATGAAATTTTCCTTTTTTGTCAAAAACTAAATATTTCATGCAAAAACACTTTCTAAAGTAGTGGACAAGTACATAATATATAATAGAGTTTTAAAAGGAAATATTTCCATTATCATTTATTTTGCGATTTTTCAAATACTATACTTGGCAAGGAATTACAGTTAATGCTCTGTAAATATTTGTAATAATAGTATCAATACTTGGCACAAACACCTTTTCAAAAATAGGTGTTGATAAAAAATGTAGAGAGTTTTAAAGGAAAACATTCCCATCAATTTTTGAATTTCTAAGACATTTTTGTAAAACATTGATTTTGGGAATTTTTAAAAACTATACGTGGCAAGTAATTGCAGTTGATGCTCTGTAAATATTTGTAATAATAATATTAATACCTGGCACATACAAGTTTTCAAACAAAAGGTGTAGATAGTGTACAGAGTTTTAAAAGAAAATATTCTCATTATCAATTTTTGGGTTTTGAAGAAATATTTGTAAAGCCTTTTTTGAGATTTTTCAAAAACTGTACTTGGCACAATTTTAGTTGATAGGAAATATTTGTAATAACTGTTTTAATACTTGGCACAAAAAACTCTTTAAGCAAAGGCTGTATATAAGTTTACAGAGTTTGAAAGGAAATATTCGCATTATCAATTTTTGAACTTTGAATAAATTTTTGTAAAACAGTTATTTTGAGATTTTTCAAAAACTATAATTGGTAGAGCAATTGTAGTTGATGTTCTGTAAATACCTGTAATTATAGTATTATTATTGGTCACAAAAGACTTTTCGAACAAAAGGTGTAGATAAGTCTATAGAGTTTTAAAAGAAAATATTCCCCTTATCAGTTTTCGAATTTGATGACATATTTGCAAAACATACATTTTTAGATTTTTCAAAACCCTTGCTTGGCACAGCAATTGTAGTTGATACTCTGTAAATATTTGTAATAATAATATTAATACTTGACATCAAACAATTTTCAAACAAAAGGTGTAGATAAGTGTGCATTGTTTTAAAAGAAAGTATCCCCATTATCAATTTTTAGCTTTTGAAGACACTTTTGCAAAACATATATTTTGATATTTTTTAAAAGCCAGCAATTGTAGTTGATTGTAAATATTTGTAATTATAGTATCATTACTGGGCACAAAAAGTTTTTCAAACAGGTGTAGATAAGTGTGCATTGTTTTAAAAGAAAGAGTTCGCATTATCAATTTTTGGCTTTTGAAAAAATGTTTGTAAAACATTTATTTTCAGATTTTTTAGAAACTATAATTGGCACAGCAATTGTAGTTAATGCTCTGTAAATACTTTAATTATAGAATCATTACTGGTCACAAAAAACTTTTCAAACAAAAGGGATAGATAGGTGTACAGCGTTTTAAAAGAAAATATGTCCATTATCAGTTTTTAGATTCTGAAGAAATATTTGTAAGGCCATTATTTTGAGATTTTTCAAAAATTGCACTTGGCACAGCAATTGTAGTTGATAGGAAATACTTGTAATAAATGTATTAATATTTGGCACAAAAAACTCTTAAAACAAAAGGTGTAGCTAAGTGTACAGAGTTGGAAAGAAAATATTCCCATTATCAATTTTTGGATTTTGAAGAAATTTTTGCAAAACAATTATTCAGAGATTTTTCAAAAACTACAATTGGCAGAGCAATTGTAGTTGATGCTCTGTAAATAATTGTAATAACAGTATTATAACTAAGCACCAAACAATTTTCAAGCAAAATGTGTAGATAAGTGTATACAGTTTGAAAAGAAAATATGTATTCCCCTTATCAATTTTAGGATTTTGAAGACTTATTGGTAAAGCATTTATTTTGCGATTTTTTAAAAACTATACTTGGTACAGCAATTGTAATTGATGCTCTGTAAATACCTGTGTTAATACTTGGCACAAAAGACTCTTCAAACCAAAAGTGTAGATAAGTGTACAGATTTTTAAAAGAGAATATTCCCATTATCAATTTTTGAATTTTGAAGGCATATCTGTAAATCATTTATTTTGGGGGATTTTCAACTATACTTGGCACAGCAATTGTCGTTGATGGTCTGTAAATATTTGTAATACTGGTAATAATACTTGACATAAAAGGCTTTCCGAACAAAAGGTGTAGATAAGTGTATGGAGTTTCAAAAGAAAATATTTCCATTATCAATTTTTGAATTTTGAAGATATTTTTTAAACATATATTTTGCGAGTTTCTAAAAGTTATACCTGGAACAGCAATATTATAGTTGATTCTTTATAAATATTTGTAATAATAGTATTAATACTTATCATAAAAAGTTTCGGGACAAAAGGTGTAGATAAATGCAGAGTGTATGATCTTCTTCTACGAAATGTAATTTCTATCAACAATTACAAATAAATATAGAAACAATTAAAGAGTTTGTCCGATTTTAACCAAACGTTGTTGGCGTCTTCGAATTTATATTAGAGCGCAGCACAAGCAGACTCACAGACTGACAGACTCAAAAACTCACACGCTTATAGACAGACATACTTCGAAACTACTTTTTCTGAATCAGGAGATACAAAAACGGACATTTCCACAATAATATTGAATGAAAGGATTATGATTACTGAAGGTACTTTGTTGTAAAGAATGCTTGGCACGTTCGTGCGGGCACCGTTTTTCTAATTTATTTAATTGTGCGTTCTAAACGTTTTGTATCTATCTTTCCATGAACTTACTATTATAAAAATTTCAAAAAAAATACTTCTGGTAAGATAACTATACGCATAGAAAATAATAGTATCAATACAAGCAGTGACTGTTAGTACAGCAATATCAAAAATAGCTATATAAATGTAAACATTAATATAAAGAGTAATATTATACATATTCTTTCACAGATTGACTTGTTTCCATTAAATCTTTATTTCTTGAAATGTGTTTAGAAAATCTTGCACCCCAATTGGAACAACAACACTTAACTTCTAATATCGCTTATAGCGTATTTAATGCTTAGTTAGGTTTCTTCTGAAGTCCAAAACTTCTTCACCACTGTAAAAACTGCAGATTTCTATGCAACAAACTCACGACGAGACAAGCCATAACGTTTGTTGCTACTAAACAGCAAAAACGCCATCTAGTATTAAGGAGAGAAAAGACAAGGTTAGAAAGGTTACATGTCCAATGCATTTTCCGGTATAGTTTTCAACACGGAATAAACAAATCAAATACGGTACAGTCTCGCATAATCCGGGACGTCTGGTCACTGTAAACTACGTTAACAAACAGATTAATAAAATTACAGGGAAGAACCTTGGTTGCTCAATAAAGTTTGCAAGAAAAGCAATTTTACAAATTCAAGCTGGGATTAAAAATGTTCTTAATTGAAATAAAATTATGAAATAGAAAATCTTTATATTTATAAACAGGGCAAATCGAATGCACACAACAAATATATGCCGATATATAAGCACGAAAAGCAACCAACATGAAATGACGGACAGCAACCTTTCTCGGTCAGTCGAGCTGCGTACAGCAAGCTTACCAACAGCAATATTCTTTTGAAATGTAGCGCTTATTTGTGGTAGGAACTTCTATTGAAGCTGTTATTTAAACGTAGTACAGTAAAAAAAGAAGAAATTATGAACGGCCGATATTTCCTTTAATAACCTTATGCAGACATCCATTCAAAACGCCTTAAAAAATGTTGTTTAGAGTTGTTAAAGCAGGAGGCTATAAAATATTAATCTGTACAAGCATATCCATAAAGGTTGGAAATATTCACACTATTCACAGTTGTGGAATTTAATTTTTAATCAGTGGTGCTTTTTTGTTATCTAATTAAATTAAGTATTTTTTACTTAAAGGTAGACGATCCTATTCCGGTTAAGCCGACTGGCTTAATGTTTTGGCTGTGAAAAAAACGGGGTACAAATTGTAGTCCCATAAATAGAAACATCAGAACCTTCTAGCTACACCACTCCTAATTTAATAAATTTACATTCAAGCAATAGGTACCATAAGAATTGCACAATAGGAGATTATATTTAAAGTAATTCAGATACTTTATTTATACAGTGTGTCCGCGGATTGAGTTCACAGAAGGTGTAAATGACAATTGTTTTTGAGTTAGATGCTAATATTCTCGGAATCACTTCTTCTTGTTCTCAAACTAAGATTTGGAGAAAATCAATCAAATTAATTAAAATACAGGGTGTTTTTAGAGTGGAGTTTTAAAAAATTGTCAAGAGCAAACTACCATTATTAGAAGAGATAACAAAAAAAGTATTCAGGAAAGTTGTTTAGAGTTGAGGGTAATGTCAGACTCTCAATTTTCAGACAAATCGGCCTACTTTGATTTGTATTTTATTTTTGTTTTGGAGTTGTTATACCAACATACTTTTTATGGTGGCTGTAGGAGGCACTGTTACTGGTTCACGAACTAAGATGTTTAAAAAACAATAGAGTACCTCCTACGGCCACGGTATGTTGGTATAAAAAATCAAAAAAAAAATTAAAAATTAAAGTAGGCAGATTTGTTTGAAAATTGAGAGTCTAACATTACTCTTAATTGTAAACTACTTTTCTTATTACTATTTTTGTAATCTCTTCTAATAATGGTAGCTTACTATTGGCCATTTAAAAAAAAACTATTCGAAAAACAGTCCGCGGACGCACTGTATACACTACAGCCAATCACAGTGCGATATTAACCTAGCCTACATGGTTTTATATCAATTAAACTAATTAAGCTTTCATGTAGGTTGTTGCAGCGTGTAACCATAGCAATAGCTTGCCCTGGGTAACGAATTTCATATTAAATAAAATATAAATAAAATGTTATTTCATCCTGCATTTATAAAATAGTTTTGTTGAATTCCACTGGAGATTTTTATTGGTCAGTTTACTCAAATTAGCTGAAAGCAAACTAAAACTCGTACATGAACCGATAAATTCAAATCTTATGTTGTAATATAACAATAAATAAAATATAAGCCGTTAAAGAAGGTTGAAATTTTAGTTCAGACCAGTATCATTCTGCAAATTATATGCATCGTAGTCTACATCTGTCATGAATAGCTAAATTAGGTCGATATTGATGGTGATTACCTATTGTACCGTTGCAGGCAGCATACCTATTGTTTCTAATTAATTTGAGTATAAAGCAAATAGATTTACTCAACCAACAGCCATTACAGCACCGTCATGCATCAAAGTGACAGAACTGAAAGATGATTTTATAAATAAAACCTGTCATCAATTTTAATGAATAAAAAAATCCCGAAAAGCAGTTATTGAAGACTATAATAGAAAAGACGATAGCTTCCTGAAGAATGCAAAATAATTGTAACTAAAAGCATTTGAACTATAGGATAGGTTGTTGAAAGGACATCAAACGGAAAAACGCCTCGAAAGAATAGCGAAAAATCCAGAAAATTATGTAAATTTATGCATACCTTAACACATAGTGTAAATTCTTTTGCTCCGCATCGCTCTACGAACTTTAGGGCCTCCTCCATGTATCCTTGCTCAACCTTCGCCGGCGAGTCTTCAGCAGAAGCTCCGAGCACAAACATAAGCACAATAGCGAGCAATTTCATGATGGTGTCCACACACTCGACTGCAAGAACTGCGACGTCTTGGCTCTTCGCGTCCCGGTTTTATCAAGAAGGAGTTACCAGTGAAGAAGTAAATTATAGGCGGTTGTAATTTTTACGTTATCCGTGCTAGTTTATGTTCCGCCTATGCGCTAGTTAGCGATGTGCATTTTGTGCGTAGTTTCGATCTGCGACAAACAAGACTGGTCAAGGGGAAAATTGCATGCGTTTCGCGGGCAACCAAATTACCGACAACTGGTGCTTGAGATTTTTATGTACAGCCAGGCCTGAGGATAACTTGGAGCAGCTCATGAATTCGTTTAATATTTCATGAACGCCACTGTAAGGACCCGGTTGTAAATCTCTTAATTTCTAGCAGGTTTTTCAGGAATGGCCAGAACCGTCGACAGGGTCCTGCTGTACAGAGGCTAATTAACTTTTATAAGCTGTCTGGAAACCGGTTTTGTGGCTGCAGGAACAATTACTATTGTTTTAAAGAGGTGCTTACATTTACTGCTGGAATCGTACTTATTAAAATGAAACTTTATGCGATCAACACCTCCTTATTATATGTAAAAGGAAAAAGCTTCTTGAGGATACATTAGTCTCACAGTCAGAACGTTCAAATTGGTACAATTAACACATTTACAGCTAATCAATATTCCCTCCTAATTTTAATTCAGCAAACAGTAATTAGTATCGCGAAAGGAAGACTCTCTGTAAAAGGCTTTGTGCAAATACTTCACTAGAAACAAATCCTGCATTAGTGTATTGACATAGTTTTACACATGCTATTGGGGATCTAATTTTCAAGGTAGTGGTAATATTTTGGTGGAGGTGCAGAATATACAGTTATTAGAGCAATTTAGCCAACTACTTTCTGTGCAAATTTTAGGCTTTATTACTGTTTGTTGTGATAAGCACCACAAGAATTTTTTAAAATTTCGTAGTAGAATCGTGCAGAAAAATAACTGCACTAATTAAAAGGCATAAACATGCTAATGATGTTTAAGCTAGCGTCACTTTATATTGCAGTTCGTGTTGTTTTCAGCAGCTCAACATCAGACTACTAAGAAGATAAAAATAAATAAAGCTTAATTTAGGAATGTGGCAATTATACCAACTGCTAGATGTAAATATATTTTATTTAAATGGGCTGTAAGGTAACAGTTAAGAATCCTTTGATAATCAAACTAACATATGGTCCGACTTGTATCACGACTTTTATTATTGTCCAAGCGCCAACGGTATTTTTACCTACATACACTGACACTTTGCAAATATATGCGTTAGCCAGTCGCACCTACATCAAACAAATAATTCATTTCAAGCGCACGCAGAATAATAGGTCCTTATTGCAATAAAGGAATTTTTGCTATGACATACAAAATATTGTGCGACTGACATGGTTTATTTTTGCTAATCAAGGACTTTTGATAAAATTGGGGGTAACATTATCGAAAGTGTCATTAATGTTTATAAAAGAGCAGCTGCTAAACTTTAGTAACACACTTAAAGCTAGCACAACATTTACATTGAAAAACTACTTAAACACAACAACCGATTTTACTAAAATGGTCAAAGGTGGACTTTTATATTCTGACTTTCGTAAATTGGCAAAAGTAGTGAAGCGTACATAAATACTAGAATGGTTCTAATTTTGCAACCTACAAATTTTGTTATTCGCACCCTCTAAAGTAATTCCAACACCAAAAAAAAAAAAAACCAACCCATAAAAATTTTGAGCCCAATCGAACAATATTAACACGTACCACCGAGCCTCAGAAGTTACCGATATCTAACGAATCGGAAGTCCTATCAGAGTTTTGATAAGAACATAAATAAAAGGAAATTTTATTTTCTACAATTTTAGTTATATGCAATTTCTCCGCAAACCTACTGGATGTTAAAAAAAGGCATAAAGTATTAGAACAACGTAAAAATTCCAGAATTTTCTTCTTTCTATTTTTAATTTGAAAACGTAGGGCTATTACAATTTTGAAGTAAATTGCAATCCTTTATTCAATTCTAGGCTAACTTTGATAATAAAAGTAAATAGATCTTGTGATATATAAATGTTTGAAATTCAGTAACAACAATTTTTAACTTATTTTACGAATATTGAAATATTGTTAGAATCAGTTATTTAAAAAAAGTCTGTAAAGGGGTTTAAATCAAACTTCCCTCGCGCCAATTAGATCACTTTCAAAATTTAAAAAATCTGTAAAGAGGTTTACACGGAACTTTCCTCGCGAATTAAATCAATTTGCAAATTAAAAAAAAAATTATTCCATAAATATACCGGGTGGCCATAAATATCTGATATCACATTACCTTTGGAATCAACACCGCTTTATTAAAGTGATGAATCCAACTAAACTAAATGTCATTAATGTCATCACAACTGAAATTTCTATCTGTCAAAAATTATTACAGATTGAAATAAGTAATGGGGTTAGAACAGGAGATTTTTATAATCGAGTCGTAGGCTCAACTGCAGAATCCGGCACACATTCCCCTCCTCTTATTGCATTGTATTACATTACATAGGTACCAATACTTATGGTAATTGCAATATAATGCTAACCAACATTTATAAGTAGCTAATTCCATGGCTACCGGGATCTCAGAGATTTATGGCCACCCGGTAGTATGATCTTCCTAATTTATGCATTCAACTATAACTCACTTAAAAAACAAATGTCAAGTTTGACATTTACAATTTAAGTATAATCCTAGTTGCATTCATAAAGTAGGAACAATTCTATAACTATACTAGATGAAATTAATTTTTTATCATACTATAGTTAAATTGACTTTAGGTGAAAGTGCAAAATTAATTATTGAATAAGTAGTTGTGTTTTGGCAAAAAGCGCGGATTCCGACTAAGGCAAACCATCATTCTGTACAAAAGCTAGAATCATTATACCTTGAATGCAGGAGGAAATAAAAGAACGGACTCGAAAAAGAAAGAAACAACAATTTGTTGAAAAATTAGACGACCTGTTCGATATCGCACATGCAAACGCTCTCGAATTAATAGAGGTAGAAGAAGATAAACAGTTTTTGCTTCTTCAAATGAAAAAGGGTGACCAGGTAGTATGCTTAGTGTAGATATCAGCTTACATCAACAAGAAAAAACAACTGAACAACGACTGGAAAGAGAAGACACAAGGAGAAAACGAACTTACGAAGAGATGGAAAATTTAAGTATGTGTAATTGTTTACATAACGTCACAAAAGGTATTGCGGAAAGAAGTATTAAACTGATCGAAGAATATAATAGCTTAATTATTAAAAAAGAGGACCAAAGGTACTAAAAGCAGTACTTGCGACAAGTGGTTAGTGATTATCAGCGTCAACATCCGGATTCCGGTAAAGCTTCTTTAGCAAAAAAAATTAACTATTGTGATATGTATTTCATTATTTTACATATAGGTAACTTGCTATATTTCTTTTATTCTTAAGTTTGTAAATATAATTTTTTAAATTTATGTAAACAAATATATTTGCTTAATTCCATTATATATTTAATTATTAATATAAAAAGAACCTATTTTCCAAGAATTTTTTACTTTTTTATAATACTTAAGGCATATTTTTTGAAATTCCAATAAACTTAGGAATAAATTGCTTATTTGTAGCAAGTTAAATTTTCTTTTATTTATTTTATTATCAAAATTTCGATACGACTTACTGTTCGCGCGATATTAATTGATAATGAGTGAATTAAGCTAAATTCTGTAATTTGGAAACCTCCGGGGCTCGATTGGGCTGACATTTTTTATAGGTTTGTTTTTTCGGAATTAGGGGGCGAGAACCAAAAAAATACGAAATTTCTTTTCCCTAAGTATAACATACTAAGTATAACGTAGAACCACCCTAATAAATGCACTAAAAACACCAGCAATTCTATGTATCCTAGCAAATTTTAGAGAATACTATCATTTGCAAGAAATCCTCAATAGTACACAAAAATCTACAGAAATCCCCAAATATTCAGTAGTTATATCCCTAGTACATTCTGTATATTCGAGTATTTCTCGAGAACGCAAAGCGTTCAAGAGAAATACTAGAATTATACAGAATGCAAGCGGGGAATATTGCAAGACTATTCCTCGAAGAAATATCATCCTTTGTATACCACACTATTCATTTTTAAAGAGTTTTCAGTTTTCTTTCTGAAATTTCTTGTGTACCTAGCTGGTTTGCTCTTCTTTCCGCAAATACTCGATATTGCACTTGTGCAAATACCCGAGTATTGCACTTGTGCAAATACCCGAGTATTGCACTAATGCAAAATATTCGCTGTATCCGACTCTGATTGGTTAAAATTTTGAAAATTGGTTGCTGGGATTGGTTTATATTATCTGAGGGGAATTGTCTTAGAAATCACCAGACATCCTTGAACATTTTTAGAAATTAGCAACCCCAAGATATTCTATGTGTGTCCTTAGAAATTCCCATTGTATCATTCAATTGATACAATGTATTAATAATAAATCTTCCAATGTCTCAAATATTTCAAGCAATAAGTTTCTACTATTTGACAGTTTAATGTTATAAACATTAAAAAAATGGAAGGAACATTTCTGGCAGATAAAACATCATTTTTCGCCGATAATGGACGGAAACATGATTCTGACTAGCTACAGAGAATGGATAGGGGTTAACTTGCCTCCGAAAGGATGAAAATTAAATTAAAGGGCGCCAAGTGGCTCCAACTGGTACGTTGTCTGCGGATTCCTCAAGGCAACGAGCTACTAAATGACAGTTGTAGCAAAATAACATACAACACAGGTAAAACCCAAGTTTTAACAGAGATCGCATAATGATAATAATGCCAACCTTGGAGGTAATAATAAGTAGGATATAAATAACAAATCGTAATTACTGGCATAAACCGCCGAGAACACTTAATTGTATAACAAATATCACAAAGTAATGAATAGCACAGATCTTGCAAGGAATGGCTTATTCTAACCCATAAACTGATATAGAAGAATAAATCGATGTATAATGCTGCTGAGAACAAGGGTCATACAATTTATTATTACATTAGGTAGTAGCGCCAAACAAATATTCAAGTTCGCGAAATTTGCCACAATTTGGCATTAAAATGATTCACACCTTCATAAATACATATTTCTTTATAACCGAGGGTTAATTATTCAGGTACTTGCATATTTACCATCCGCTACTGATTTTTGTTAATTTCTGATATAACACACCAGCATACAATGTTAGCCAACAATACACGGAGCTTTAACTACTTCGGAAAATATGTAAACGTTGATTTTTAGCCCTGAAAAATCTATCAGCAAGGAATCTTGCACCGCGAACTAAAAGAATGTAAAAGGGTGAAGCTACGTAGCTACACTCAATACAATACCATGTACGCGAATATAAATGGAATATGACTTCATATATCTAAACCACAATTGGTTAATCGGCCAATAATTTCGCACTAAAATAATATTTATAGCTGTTTAACTAACAGGCTACGCTGCGTGGTACACATTTTGCTGCTTGAACCACATCTTAATTGATGACTAGGATGCCTGAAGATCTCCTTCAGGAACTAACTCCGGTTTTGATCTCGCCTGGCTGAACGCCCTGAAGGCTGCTGGATCAAAATACCTCTATCGAATAACTGCTCTGGACATAATCTCGGAAACTTCTTTGTGGCGTGATATAATTTAATTCTTATTTGGGTATTTCGCCACTCTGAAAATTAAAAATATTAAATAACGAACTTTTCGAGGGACAATCAGAGTGACAAAATACCCAAATAAGAAATGAATGCCCTGAACATGCCCTCCAAAGTAGTCACTCATGTTTTCCCCAAAAAAGGCCAACAAAATCGTAATTTGGAAGTTAATCCACAAAAGATAAAAATGATTACCAGAGCTCTGCCACATATTGCTAAGGTAATTTTATTATGGCTAAACTGGCTAAATAAAAATTGTCTCTTTTACATTAAATACAACATATTATCATGCGTTATGCCATTCATTAATAATGTATTAATCGCCATCTGATTAGGATGTCTTACGTTACTTCAAATATTTGAGCATTTACCAAATCGTAGTAGTTGTCACTTTAAATTATAACATTGAATTAAGTTAAACGAAATCCTGCCAATATCGTTTTTTGAACCAATTTGCTATTCTTAGTCTGATTAAATTATAAATTACTTAGCAATAACGGTTTATAAATCTATTATTTATTTATTTATTTATTTAAAGTACCAGTGTTTAATCCTAATAATACTTCTATCTGTACCAATTAATAAAGTACCAATTCTGTCCATGTTGTATTTCCATTTAATTAACCTTTATTTAATAACAATAAAGGAGCCAGAATTGCCACAGGTTGCATACCGTCTCAAGATATAGCTTTAAAAATTTCAACTTTCCCACTCGAGGTGTTAGGTCATGGAACGTTAAACGATTTGATAAATTCCTTTATCGGTAGCACGACTAGCAAAACTCCTCGTCTAGGATTCGCCCCCTCAATATCGCACAGCGATGCGAACATTTAAATTTTTGAAAACTCCAAAAAAAGTACAAGCTCTCAACACACGGCGTTCGTTTTGTATGATCGAACTAGAAGTGCACGAAAGTGTTAGAACAATTTTCTGGAGCTGTGCTTTCCAAATTTTGAGCCTAAATATTAGCATTTTCAAACTCAAATTCGTAAGTTCAGTGATGTAATCAAACCTTAATTCTATATAAACCTTATTTCCGCTTAGTGAAATATTAACGCTTCACAGCTTATTTTAAGACCTTCAATTTAGTTCTCGCATGCTGCATGGGTGATGCCATCTGCTTTTATCGCATATTAATGAGTTCCTGGTTCCAGTTAGGCGATTGTATAGTCAATAAGAAATTCCCCTTTGTAAGCGAAATTATGTTTCGTCATTTCGTCCCGGGACAACCCTATGCTAACGAGTTAAATCACGCCTGCGTGGTCCCATTCAGCACCCGCATCTTTAGCAAAAGCATCACTCAACGTCCAGGCCTGAATTGGTTAAGTGGTGTTGGGCGTTGTGTCCGCGACGCCAGCTTCGATTAGCCTGGCGCCGCGTAATGTCGAAATTGTTGCAAGTTGTGAAACTACCTCGTCGCCGTCAATTCGAGCTCAGTGCATAGTAGTTAGAGATGAAAGTTTAGCCGAGTCTTCTGTACCGTTGGAGCTAGCAACTCCATTAACACTTATGGTGGATTATATTTGGAATTCTCAACCGTGTGGTAAACCTACCAGTAGAACGAAGACCCGATACCCTACCGCCGTCTGATTGTTTGCCCGGGTTTCGTTCAAGTCAACCCTCATCTTGGGGATGTTATACCGCTCGCATTCGCTCGATTATGGCCTCTTTCAAGTGGTTTCCAACAGTTTCCTGTCGTTCTGTTCGTGGCATTGGCTTGAGATGCGGCTTGACGTTGGAACTGAACCAATACGTACCGCCTGCATTTTCTCAAATCAAGGTATTTGTCGATTTATTAGTGTTTCTACAGTCTATAAATTTACAGTGAAATGTTTTCCCGTCAAGCTATGGTTTTGTTGTTTAAAGTCTGAGATGTCAAACAGACACTACCGTTTTTAAAATGAATTATTAGCCTTATCGTCAAATTTTACTGTTGATATGTTGTTTTGCACTGTAAAGTCAAGTAACTATTGTCGTTAATAAATTTTGTTTATGCAACGTAGTTATTTGAACCAAATTGAGAGATAATACTGTTTTGAATGTAGCTATGTCAATTGCTATCGTTTTTGTCAGTTGTGTGTAGTTTAAACGTTACCATTTAACCTAACTAACCGATTATTTGCAACTGTAACCAGTAAACATCTTCATGTTTATTGTTAATCACATATTTTATTATTTCAATAGAGTTCATTGTTAATTATTCATCTACGTCTTTCATTGGTGTTTGCATGCATTTTTGTGTTTTGTTTAATGTACAGGAAACCAGATGTATTGTAAGCAAGCTACCTCAAGCTGTGCCGCCAAGGGAGAAGTAGAAAGGTGAATCACTTATTTCCACATTCAAGAGTGCGTTCACCTGTGCTGTGTTGTTGTTGTTTTCCCGATCTAGACCGCATGTGGTGGAGCACCATTTATTGAACATCTTTTATCTCGTTACCGGAGTACAGCCCGAACTCAAGGGTCGTAAAAAACCTGCCCTCTCGACTGAGTTTTCCTAGCCGGAAAACCTTTTGTTACCGCCATAGTAACAGAGTTATGGCCGTGTATGCTAGGTATATTTCCCGATTATGTCGTAAAGTCGTGTTTGTGTGGTAACAAAAAACAAAAAAACCCGTCGAAAAATGTCTCCAATTACCTAACCCATCAACGGTTGTGAAGCTATGAGGCAATATATTGTCTGTATTACATTTAAATGCTCTTAGTAGAATCATTGTCATGATCCTGAATAAATTATATTTGGTGCATATTCTGCATCTTCGTCTGCACCTGATTTTTTTTCCGAAAAGGTTTAGGTATCGGTGCTGCCGCCATTAATTATGCTTATTTCAGAATCTTATTCGCTTTCTGTAGAACACTCCTGCAAAGCCTGATATATCTTTAATTTATTTTTGGAATTCGCTTGCTTATCAAGTGATGTGTTTGTTTGTTTGTTTGTTTGTTAATGGACAAGGTCTAGGCATGCAGAGTACCAGGTAACTTAGACACCGACTGCTTTGGTCATATGGTGAAAGTCCTATTGACGCTTTCCGGGTATTTTTTCAAGAGCCAGCGCAACGAGGATTTCTTTATTTAAAGAAACTATTCTGACTATTTTCCTCTACTTCGGCAATCGATCCAACTTGTAGAAAGTCCTCTTTAATAGTATCCTCACTGTTATCAGTTACGTCTTCTGCTTTAATCATTTCTGAAATAATACTACTGGTATTGCCATTAAATTCTAACTGACGTTGTCTTCTACACTCATTCCCAAATTTTGCGTTCGAATTACGCATCATTTATAGTATTTAACATTACAAGCCAGGTAAAACAGGTTTTACTGGCGATAGGATTGGGATGACTGGCGAGCCGTTAGGCGAGCCTGTCATATCCTTGAGCCAGTAAAAATGGTTACCTGGCGTGTATTGTTGAATGTTTTATTTGTTCCTCACTTGTAAATAACTAGAAATTCACCATTTATTCAAAATGTCAAACTGACAAGCAACTAAATTAATCAATATGACACATACTAAGGAAGACAACTCTGGCTTTGCACGCTATCATTTATCTATGAGCACGCTTGTAAAATATAACTGGCTAGCCAGTAAAAAATTTACTGGCTAGCCAGTTATGAAACATTTTCAAGGTGAGTACAGTGACTTGATAAATTGATGTTTACAAGTGAGGAACAAATAAAGGTATTTTCTATTTTCAATTAATTTGATCAAGTTATCAGAAAACTCCTTATCGGGGCTAGAATTATTCTCTGTATGTAACCGAGAAAATATTTTCTTTTCTTCTCGTGGAAAAACAAAAACCCCTTTTAGCTGGTTTCCAGTTCACAGCTTTAATGGCGCCCAACCGTTTCTTAATGTCGCTTATATTATAGCTAATTACAGTCAAGGTAGAAACGTATATCGTCTTAAAAATGCATTTTTTCGAAAATTAACAATGATGTATTAAATAATGAACATTTACTTCCAGGCACATATAAATATTTCTTCTGATGAATTTAACTCCAACACTATATTCAGGATTCAACAGTTATCATTTTTGACAAAAACAAGCTTATTCATAGCAACTAGATGTGTTACTAGTTTTAGATTATATTTGAAGTACTAAATTATGTACTATTAAACAGTTCTTATACCTATTTACTTATTAAATAATAAAAGAATGTATATAATGCGCATAGAGAGCTATTTACTGACTTCGTGCTCTTCCAATTTTGTACTCAGAGATTTATTTTCTTCACGTCGTCGTATTTCAAGGATTAAAGTAAGAATCTGGGTTACAATTATTAGAACAATTACAAAAGTCGATTTATCTGAGGTGCGATTTTAAATTCTTCACAGCTATGTTCATGAAATATAATCAATAATATATAAACATTTAGAGTGAGTTTAATCGATAACGAATAATACAAAAGCAGTGCTTAATACGTTATTCTGGTTTACTAATTAATTATTATTGGAAAATCACCGTGGCTTGTATTCATTAAAAGTATATAAAAGAGCAAAACACCGTTTGAACTATCAATGTTTCCGTAGTAAAGTTTGTGTTATAGGATAAAGCGAACGATCAACACGCTGCTTTCAAATAAAATTAATGGAAAAGCTAAATAATTTTTCAAGACATCAATAAAACAAGACGTAGATTGAGGTCCACCACGTGGGGTCTAGCACTTGCTAACGGGACTTTGACTTGTTTACTATGAAAAACTTGTAACATATCAATAATAACATGCTTCATTCGTAATAGTGCCACAAATAATTTAAGGGAAACATGCCGAAAATCAGTAAAATCGCTGCCATGTCAATAGGTTAAAGTTGTACCAGTTCAGACTGAGAATCGTTGAAAATAGGTGCTTGAGAGACGAAGAGTTTTTATATTATAAAGAAGCGGTATTATAGACACTTAAGATGAGTAGAAAATATGTCTACGTTTTATGGTAAGTTGTTAACGTGCAATGAATGGATGCACTTGGTTGTATAGGAATCGATACGAATGGGCCAATTTTCAATAGATTTCTATTGAAAAGAAAAAATAGTGTGCTGATTTAAATTATTTCGATTATTCCAGTCTTATAAATACTTATGTGTTTAAATAGACATAATACTTACATAATCTAGAATTACATAATTTCACTGGTTGTAGATTTGTTTCATGATATTAATGAATTTAATAGATTCAACCTGTGAGGAGTCCCTCCAGGTGGCGAATAGGATAAAGCCTCCAAGATATTAGTGATATCGGAAAAATGAAATATCCGGTGTGAACCAAAACTAGCATGTAGTAGTATCTTCTTGCATAGAGAACAGTTACGGGTAAGACGGCACTAGCAAGGGTACTTTTTTGCCTTGGGGCTGAGAAATTGGCCTCAACGTGAATGCACGACGGTATAAGGATGCAGAGGGCAACGAGATACAACTGCAGTTTTTGAATTTCCCTAGTGCGGTCAATGTGATCTTACTGTTCAATGTAAAAATAAAATCCGAAATAATTTCGGTAATCGGAATGGAGCGGGGGGGAGGGGGGTAATTAAGGACCGAAGTAATAAATACACAGAGAACACACATACCATAAACAACAACCTCAAATACAAACATCTTATTAAAGTTGAAGAAGAAAACTGGCACGTATCTATAACTCATCAAATGAAACACTACAAAAGCGAAACAGTATAGCTACTAGTTATTACTAAAAAAGAGAAAGAATCTATAAGAGAATTTGTACCTACAAAGAGCCCCCATATTACAGATCAACGGAAAACCATATAACTTAAACATAATTCTGATTACATACTAACTTCCCATTGAATAGTAGTAAATAAGAAACTATTAAATTCCGGTAATATCATATGCATTGTAACAAACGAAAAAGAAAAATGTAGAAGCGCCCTTAGAAGCACCTTTTACATGTTCAATGGAATTAAAAAGAAAGAAAGTCAGGAATACATAAGAAACAACTTACAAAAACTAAAAAAAGGTAAATGACAACAAGTAGAGCAAGGGATAAACACAAAATTAACAATTTAAAGATAACCAATAGCAATAAGATACAGAAAAATGCCAATCTATGGAAGAAGCATTAATAGACGTTGCGGAAAAGAGTTGATGGCTATTATAAAAGTAAAGAACAAAGAATGGATGACATACAAAATTATAAGGTTGAAAAATAAGATATTGTAGAAAGGAACGGCACAATTAAAAAGAAAATTAAAGAAGCTTAACGATTGTAGATAACGGTGAAGGGTGAAGCCATAAAATTATCAGACTGCCAACATCATCATCAGTAAATGTATTGAAAAAGAGATACTTGTATTAAAATAAATGATTTGAGTAAGGAACGCAAAGGGCAAAGCTCGTTTTTCGCAGGTTTGTAGTTGAACTTCAAAGTTAATTAAATATTAGGTTTGTGCAGAATCAAAGCTGAACCGAGAGAAAGAATAGTCACAGAAAGGTTTGCTATGTGCATGTCATTGAGCGTAGATTTCAAAATAACTAAGCAAGGAAATTTCTGAGCAGTCTTAAAAAGGTATAATAAACAAGAATAAACTAATTATACGTTGCAAAGAGCAATCAGAAGGTAGGCATAATGAACAGGGAATAGCAATGGGCAAAAGTAAACAAGACATGGAAAAACGAGTGAAAAGCAAACAGAGACAGGAAAGAGGAATTGTGCAGAAAGCGAACTCTAAAAATTTAATCAGTGCAATTACGCGAGTGAAAATAGCAGAGCAATTAATAAAACGTGTGGTGGCACAAAGAGACATTTTAACAATTAAAAATGTAGATATAAGAAATTTCTAAAAATAATAATTTATAAGCAAATTTATTTCAAAATGAACTTGATTTGAACATGATTAATTTTCGTTTGTATAGTATTAGATTAGCATTTGTTTATAACGGACTTCAGCAGATAACAATTGAATCAATTATAAGATTGACATGTAGATTTGTGCTCCATATTTCATTGAGGTTTCTACGTAATAAATAATTATTTTTACCTACAAACATTATATCATTGTGTTCACCAAGTGGTCTATTTTATGTGTGAATGTTTGTGGCTTTTTCCGCAACAAAAAGTGAATTTTCACCAAGAGCGCTTCCGAAGATCTCCGTCAGCCGATCATATCGGGATTTTGAGCATCAATTCCGACGAAACCAAGGTTCCTGAGCCAGGGATTTCCACTGCGACGCATCAGGCAGCGGTGCAGGAGACCGACCAACAGCATCATCACCGGAGAAAACTGTCCCAAAGACAGGTACCAGCAGAGGCCCCTTCCAAACATTGCAACGCAGACCTTCAAACTTAAGGTATTGTGTTAATCTAGAAGTAACTGTATTAGCCGCCCAAAAATTTAGATGTATGCGAAACAATACCGTGCTGAACAAGACTGAAGCGTATCTAGGCCTCCAGTGAGGGTGCATTTCAAATGATTAACCAGAGTCCAGTTTTGAGGTTAGGCGAAGATAATAACGAATTCCTGTAAATAGCGTCGGTTAACAATCAAGAAACGGTCTCAACGTAACGAAACAAACACCTGTTGAAACAAAAGCTAGTAATTACCGCCAAAGTACAAGAATTTGAATAAATACCTTTATGGAATTTTCATAATTTCACTTATTTTCACGTCATAACGCGGACTGCACGATTTAAAGTGATTTGAGCGATTTTTGACATCCTGTTGCCGAAGCATTTGAACTAATTCCGCTGTGCAGTGGGGCACCAGATAAATTGTAAATTACCACTTAATAGGAACTCACCTGGGATTAATGAGTTTTTCTTGTTCTACCGAGCTAGCGTTTTATGGTAGTCGATTGCAGATAAATAGAATACAAATGGGCATACTACCATTTATTTTGCATCAAAATAAATAAATAAATTAGATTTTATCAGTCTAAAAATTCATTTTATAAAAAATTGCAAATAGTGGCTGTTCTTAGAGCAATTATATGAATATTACAAACATTATATAGCTCAGATACCATAGCAAAATAATTGGCTCCGCAAAACGAAGAGCAACGGCGAATTAATAAATTAAACTGTCCCTTACTAAATACTAAACAAATTAGGTAGGAACCATTACAAATTTAATTTGGCGCCCAACGCGGAGCGAAAGCAAATTAATAATAAACACTTAAGAGCCATCCATCACAATATAATACAGAACGAACCTCACATGATTAGTTATTATCAACATTTGTACCAATTCTTAAAACGAGCAATTACAGCAATTAATTTAATGAGTCGCATCTTATAAATAATATTTAAAAAATCTGGTGTGATGCACGTACACAACTTCCTTTTACAGTGATCTTATAATTAGTGAAACATTGTTTTTTATTTTTAAGCATTTTTGTCAAAAATTTGCGAAATATTTCAAATTCTACAGAAATCGTACAAAATAGAGAGTTGAAGTTAATAAAAAACATTTCACCTATCCCATATCAATACACATTAAAAAATTTATAAAACTGTGACATTTGAGAAGATAGCTAGAGCCGTTTTTGAAAAGATCGAAAAAAAAACCTGAAAAATCATAAATGTAAACACCATACTTCCGGTTATGCGATTTTCTTGAAAAGCTTGCTGTCGAATCTAGATAGTACGCAAAACTTATATATGGAGTTCCAACGTCATACCTCTTTTCGTGTTTGAGGTATTCTATTCACATTCTCACAGACACACACTGACAGACTGACACATAGAACAATGAACAAAAACATGTTTTTGGGTTCAGCGGACTCTAAAACGTGAAGATCTGTTAAAAACCCAATTTCGTATATTTGGGGTGAATTCAATACTTTTTTTTATTGTAAAAGGAAGTAAGAAAGGTAGGTGAGACGTTATTTGGGTTCTGAAACGTAGTCGATACGAGAACGGTACTGTACAAAGTATTGATACAGAGATGTCATGATGTTCATCATGACATGATGATATATGTCGTCTCTGTCTTTCTGTATGACATGGAAGCCCTTGGACAATTTTGAACATTGGTGCTACAAAAGGATGTGGCTTAGAATCTAGAGGATTTATTACATAAAAATTGACACGTTCAAGAACGGATGACAAAGAACAACTAACTAGCAAAAACGGCAAAAAAGATAGTTAACATTCTTCAACCGTCTCATTCAAACTAAATAGTACCGGAAAAACAATGTAGGAGAACATGATCTGGAAGAAGATGAATATAGTTGTAAAAAACATTCGACAATGCTTTAATTTTTCATATATCGGTTGTCTCGAGCGGCACCAGAGAAAATTTAATGGGTTAGAATGTTTGACGTCCTCTGAAGATATAACACGACAAGAAGAAGAATAAATTAAAAAAATATATAATGATTACTTGGTGAATAAAGATCGTCATCTACATTTTACTAATTTTTATGTGTTTCAGATATAAATAATGTTGCTGGTTTATTTGTGCAGTTTGAGTAGTTTACAGAAAACTGTGACCAACAGTTCAGAAATGAATGGTTTGTAGCAAATTGGACATTTAGAAATTCCGAACGGGCATTGCTCTAAATCATATCCCAAGCCTGTAACATTACTGATATATTGGTTTTTCATATTCTTTTCAGCTCTTTTCCGGGAACGCTGATAAGACTATTTTTAAATCCAACCTATTCCAATTAATTTTTACATAGCTACTAGTGAAATCTGAAATTTTACCTTTATATTACAACGGTTTTTTGGCTTGGCAAATAAGAATAGTTTGTGAAAGAGGTATACCTAAAACACAACAGTTTATCAAAATGAATGTATGTAGGTATTGCTGCAATGGAAGGAATTTTAATTAAATTAAATGTTAGCATAGGATCGATTTAAACTTTAGCATATGATTTCTACTATTATACTGCTTAAGCATACACATTTTTAGGCAGGAGGCTCCTTAAAATTTAATTTTTACAGGCACATAAAGTTTGGACAAGTAAATCGTTGCACCAAACGCATAAATAAAATACTTTCTCCCAGGTTTTGACAATAGAAATTGCACTATGGTTTATTCCCGTTTGTAATTAATTAAATTTAATTAAACGACGTAAATTTAAAAATCCACCAATCTTAAAATATCGTGAGGCGAATTTCGTCTCAACGGCACTGCGTTGTGTCAGGAGATCTGTGAACTTCGGCTCAATGGACACCCAAATGGCTACCTGCCACCTGTTGCTCGTCCTCTCGTTCCGATCTGCAGTCCTGCCATTTTGCAGTATCCAACCTGCATACCAGCTGCTTGAAACTGCTTCCACGGAGAAATGCAGAATTACTTATTTAGAGTAGTTAAACTTTATTAATGTTGTGAAGTCGCCAGAACATAACTCAAATTTCTCTGGATGAATCACTTCAAACCCGCTCTTTTACGGACATATTTACTTCGTTCAGTAACAACACAGGTAAATAACTTTTACAATGACGAATTTTTATTTTTATATCATCACATGGAAATATTGAATTAGTAATAATAACATGATTGCCACCAAAGCACTTTGTTTGAATTATCATCTAAAACTAAATTGCAACTTACATAGTGACTGCAGCTCAGAAGTTTTTAGCAACTCTCCTTAAACTGAAATAGTACTTTAATTTATAAACTAAGTAAAAACAAATGCTGTTGCTTAGGAATGTCAACAAATTGTTGATTTAATACATTCGGTTGCCCTAAACGAATCGACCCTACTTCTTTCCTTCCCAAATTATTATTTCATTTTTCACACATGTCTTACAAGTGCAACCTCTGGGTACACACATTCAGAACGTGTTTATTTTAACCTTTAAATCGACATAAATCATAAATAATTTTATATATTGCAATGGTTTGTATGGTTTATAATGTATAAAATATAAATAAATAAATAGTTACCACGCAAACTATTATTATTTTTGATTGGTGCTAATTGTCAAATAGTGGGTTGATTAAAATTTGTCTGTGCTTTACTTGGTAAAATAAACAGTTGTATGCCCTTATTTAATTTTATTCATCCGCAAATAATATTATTACACTAGCTCAGGTTCGGTAAAGTGAAACTCGTCTCAGATGAGTTCAGAGTTAATTATTTGGTTTTGAAATTTATCAAGTGCGGACCTGTATAACAAAGCTTCGGTGCGCACAACCTACAATTTGAAATCTGGGTCAAGTGCAAGTAAAGATGGCCGCCGCTGCTCGGTAGCGTTAAATGAATAAATCAACACAAACAGAAATCGGTCACAGCTCGAATGTAAGTATTTGAATTCATTTGATTTCCCGGCATTAAACTCTTCTTTGTTTCAGCGATCGTTATTTTGGGGCCGCGTCTTGAATCTTTTGTTTATCTCGGCGTCCTTTCCAAATTGCCTTCCGCCTAACCTCAAATCTGGATGCTGAACCTTTTACTGCTGCAAATACTGATACGGCAAGGAATTCGGCCTAAATCCTTTCAGGTAAAGCTCGTTCGCGTGTTGACTTGACTTTCCAGGAGCTCATTTATTTAGATTTTAAAATTTACAGTACCTAGCCTCTCCGATCGTGGATCGCAGGAATCGAAGGCCCGGCGGTCCTCGCTGGCGTAGTCCTATGAGTCGTATATTACTGCAGGCATGCAGGCACGTTTCCCTCGGGCTTCTGAACACGCTGGTAACTGCGCCACAGGGCAGCAGGATCTGGTACACCTTCGTCGTGGCTGTCGGACCTCAACAGCTGCAGAATTAGGTTATGTTGCACCTGCTTCTGGAGTTGAACAACTTATGGTGGCGAATTTTGCCACAAATAATGTCACTTGCACAGAAAAATTTGCTCAACACACTGGTGAAGTTTGAGATTTGTATTTTTATTTTTACTAACATAAATCTTTTATTAAATACAGAGCACAAATTTGCATGTCAGTACATTAAAATTATTCAATTGTCTTTTGTGTCTTGCCGGTAATTAACAAAAGCTAGTGATATTAATTTAAAAACCTGATATAAACTATGTTCAATTGGCTGTCTTTTAACACTAAATCTAGTTAACATTAACAATATGTACAATATAACAGTGTCTTAAATAATTATTTACATTAATACTAATTATGGCGTGTCCAATTTTCACTGCACTACTTTTTAATTAAGTTTATTTGTCCACATTACACTGTATTGATTAAAGCGGGTATTTCGCGTATTTCCTGTTTGTATAAAACACTGTCTGAATTTCCTCACAATTATGATTTTAATGTGTCTACTTTTCTGAAATTTCTTCTAACCTTTGCCTTTGGATTCTTCTGACCCCTTTTAAATGCATTAATGTCTTCGTCTTATTTGCTCTTTGCTTGATTATAAGCTTCTCTGGCTTTTAATTTATCTTTCTTACTAGAACCCTGACTAGATTTCCTCAAGTAAATTGTATTTTAATTCTACGCTGCATTTCCCTTCTAGTTCATAAATTTATCATGTGTTCTTAGTTTATATTCTTTTCTTTATATCACTTACTGTATGGTTTTCTTATGTAATCATTATGTTCTGCACTTGTATATGCATTTGCGCGAGATAATCGGCTGTGCCGCCTCTCGCTTGAAATATAATAATAATAATAATAATTTAGTGATCCATCTTGTCATTATTAAAATATCATTTGGTTTGACAATTATTTATACCATAAACCTATTTATTAAGTGAATTAATATTTAACTAGGATCCCCATGAGACTTGAGCTATTCTTATTTCATTCTTTTATTAATTATTTTGTGAATTAATAGCATCTCATTGCAAATATGATCATTTTTAGCAAATGTAATACTTAGCTTTGCAGTCAAATAAAATTTCCTACTCTGTGCTTATGTGAACAGTCCATTTAATATGGTAATGCTTGCAGAGTTTGGGTGTAAGGCTCAAAACCATTGCAGTATATCCAACATTTGACATATTTTTTGTTGATTTTGTTGCTGGTACAATAGTAGTTAAGCATTATTAACATAAAAATCAATTTATTACTTGCCAATAGCTCTAGTCACATAATTATATCAATCTAAAAAAATTACTTATCAAATAAGCCGAAATGAGTATGACATGTCATTCCGATCAATTATTCACAATTTGCAATGTTGCGATTAATTTTCAAGCTGCAAAAGCGTTAAATCAGGTTTCTACACCTCAGACTACATAGTATTGTATATTTTTCCTGGTCTACTACCTCCGCTGAAATAATTAAAAAGATGGGGTAGCAGGAGTAGAAATATGAACTGTGCAAGGAAATCTGGGCAACTAGAAAATTTCCAAATGACTGGTGCCAATATATCTTTATTCCGATATTTAAGAAGGGAGCGCCAATTAGTTGCAATAATTATTATAGAACAGTGGCTCTGATTTCACACGCAAGAAAAATTATGTTAAATATAACACATTACAGGATCAAAGCCGAGAAACAGGCAGTATTCGTACCTGAAGAGGGCACTAGAGAGCGGATATTAAACATCAGACAAGTAATAGAGAAGGCTAGAGAATACAACATCGAAACATATACATGTTTCATAGGCTACAAAAAGGCCTTTGGTAAAGTGAAATGAAGGAGACTAGCCGATACTGAGAGTAATGGGAACCCCGGAACGAAGTGTGTACGAATCGAATACAGCCACAGGCAAAATTAATGGTGTCCTATCAGACAACCCAGCACTTCCATGGGTGTGCGAGAGGGGTGCGTACTTTTTCCTACTCTTTTCAATTTATACGCATAATATATTATTAGAGAAGTCTCCGGACACTAGGAAGAGAATATTACAATAGGAGGAAGAAAAGTTCGTTATTTAAGATATGCGGAGAACACCGTAATAATCGCAGCCAACGTACAAGGATTGTAAACGATCATGGAAGAACTGGAAAGAGTAAGCACGATTTATTACCTCGAAATCAATGCTACTATTACTAAAGTAATGCTAATAGACTACAAAAAATAACAACGCTGCGCATATAAACAATATTTTGACTTTCAAATCCATTTCCTTTCTTATCTTGCTCATGTAAGTTTTCCATGTGAGTCTATTGTCCATGTGCATACCTAGGTATCTCGTTTCTTTAAATTGTTGTATTTTAGTACTATCTATTAATATTGATGGACCCAGTTGTCTTTGCAAGGTGAACGTTACCTGGATATACTTAGATTCGTTGACATTTAAAAATTCGAAGACAGACGAGACTAACACATGTGATGAGGAGGGTTGTAGAAATCAAATGGCAATAGGTCAGCCACGTAGCTAGACAAGACAACAATAGATGGACATCTAAAATAACCAATTGGCGTCCCTGACAAACAAAGAGAAGCGCCGGTAGACCACAAAGGCGATCGTTCGACGACATCAAGGAACGAGCAGGATACAAATGGCAACAAGTGGCGCAAGACAGGAAGGCATGGAAACATATGCGAGAGGCCTAAATTCAGGAATGGATACACAATTGCTGCTAAAAAAGAAGAAGAAGTTGACAAATATACGCCATTTTCTTAATAAGTTGCTGATTGAGTTTATGTGGTCTTCTACATAACGACTAGTATTTTGGGGGATTTCGTGATAAGAGAGTATCAGAGGGCATCAATAGTATCATTCGCAAAGATTGCTACTCCAGCGTTTTTCGTTGTGGGCAAGTCTGAAGCGAACACTAATAGAGGAGAGGTGCAAGAACACTACCTTGTAGAACACCAAAGTTTAATTTCTTAATTTCCTATACGATGCAATGGAATTTACTTGAAAATAGCGACCTGTAAGGTAGTATTTGAAAAAAAGGAAGTACTGGTGATGAAAGGTTTTTTAATTTTTGGCAGTATCCTTTGTTTCCAGACTATATCCAAAGCTTGTTGAACGTCAAAAAGACTACACAGCAATACTTCTTGTTTTTCTTTGATTTAATTATTATATCTACTATGTTATGACATTCTTGAATGGTAGTGTTCATATCCAAAACCGAACTGGTGTTGTGGAATTAAATCTTCCAGAAATGCAATAGAGTGTATTCTAAATAAATTTTCCAATAATTAGAGATCACTAGAAGTAAACTGTTGGGCTTATAAGAAGTCATTTCATTTGTGATTTTTCTGGTTTTAGTATCATGAAGATCTGTGCAATAGTAAGCTGAGAAGGCCAGTACGTTATTTGAAGTATTGCGTTAAATAATATAGTCAACAAGGTAATGCATTTTCTCGGAAATCCTTTCAGTACCTTTTTGGTTATGAGATCATAAATATTTAATTTCTTCCCATATTTCTTGCTGTGTAAAGATCTGGATCGGTGGTGACAGTTGTAAAGGTGCTGTTAAATAATCTTCCACTTCTGCATTTGCTTCATTCAAATGGAGATTGAAAACTTCTGCTAGATATTGAGCGAAGACATTGGCTTTTTCTAATTTCACTCGTGTCCACTGCCCTATTTGATCCCTAGTAGGTAGAATGTGTTTTCGGCTTTTTAAGATAACTTGCAGCTTTACAAAGCGAATAATCATATCTTGTTAGTGTGCCAAGGTATGTTTTGAATTGTTAATTTCGGACTTCCCTTAATTTCCGTTTCAGCTGATTGCTTAGATGGTTATATGTCCTTTTATCTAAGGTATCATAGTTGTGTTGCCGTTTGGACCATGCTTTGCGCTTTTGGGCTACCAGTCTTCTAATTTCTAATGATATGTTTACTATATTTTGTCACCTACCTTCAGAATGTGAAGTGGGGCACCACATTAACATTAATAAAATGGTTTGCAGTTGTCTCTCGTTCTTCTGGCTTTCTAATCTAATATTCAATTCTAAATTGAGTGCAATATATTCACGAAAAATATCCCAATTTGTGTGTAAACTGCATATTGCTGGGCGATCTTCTCTGAATATCATGATGGTATAGTATTCCAACCAAAAATTGGAAAGCTATTTAAAATCCAGTACACCATGAAAGTGTAAGTCATGTCTAAGTTGGTTTCATACAATCAGTAAATAATATTCTAATGTCAATCAGCTTTCAAGTAATGACAGTTCATCTGCAAATTGTACATGTAACTGTTTTGTTAAGGCATTGTAACATTGTGCATGATTTAAGTAGGTACTAGTTGAGTTTTTAAAACCGTATAGTAGCATATATAATTTGGAAAAACTTATATATCTTTCAAACTTCCCAATGCATCTGTCAAATTTGAAGGTTATTATCGAAGTGTCACTGAATGACAATCAAACAGTAATTTTATGAATTAAATTACGAAGTGACTTACTGTTTTCAATGCTGGCCTGATTTTAAATAGCTTTCCAATTTCTGGTTGGAATACTATACTAAGAGTAACTGTAACTGGAGATGGTCTGATAATAAGTCGAAACTGGGCTCAACATTAAATAATGATTTGAAATACCATTCGCTATAAAAAACTAACCAGTCTGGAATTTTGAATCACTTGGCCAGTACGTAGGAGTACCCGAAGGGAGATGTAAGTACTTTCGTTCAGTGGTAACGTTATATAATTTTCTTGCTCTTGTAGTTATTAGCCTGGATCCCCAGTGGGTTTGTTTTGCGTTGAAGTATCCTCCTACAATTGGCACAGAACAGGGCAGAATAGAAAAACATGACATCTATAACACCAAGATGCCACTTCGGTCTCTGGGAGTAAAGGATGGAAGAAGAATAAGAATATGGGACATTAAAGTTTTGAAAAATAGACTGTACCGCGTTCCTTCACTGACACGTAAATAAATAAAAGGACTGATATTTAAGTACTATATTATTATACTAGTTTAATAACAGGGCCTATTGTTGCACGAGTCGATTTGGGACATGGCTGCAAGTAGTGGTCCAATGGATCGTGTGCTTCAATTCCTCTTATTAAAGGAGTATTATATATGTTTTATAAGAATGACAAAAAACTTTGAATTTTGATATTTCCTAAAGGTAACAATCTGTCAGTGGTCTACAACAAGGTATTCTCCGTTCCTCATATGAAAATAACTATGCAAAAACAATGCTATAATGAACTAATTGCAGCACTGTTTTGGGTGTTATAATAACCGCATTGTGACATCAAAGTAAATAAAATATCATCTTAAATGTATTAGACACAGTTGTCGGAACAACCACAGTAAATCCTGACGCGACTTCCCATAAAGTGAGGTGGCGGTACAACGTCGTAAATAGTTTCTATACGGTGCTGTCCATTCTCCAGTTCCATCGGAATTGGCTTACTTACATTTACTTGGATTCCCAGCATTAGTCTCGAAATGTATTTTATTATCCAGCTGAAATGAGTTATGTAACTGTACCTCTTTCCTAAATAGACGTAAAGCAACTATTTAATGACAAGTTTCTAAAAATCGAACCCCCATTCAAAATTTTTTAAAATTAATCTTTAGGTGGTCGTTTACCGCTGGGTGTAGTTTTAATAACAAAATAACGCAAAGGCAAAGCTACTCTTTCTTAGAGTTTTAGTTAATAACATTAATCTTTTCGAAATGTCAAAATATAGTATTCAAAATTTCAGGTTTGACACGAAAATTGCAGAACGTGCAGAACGGATCTCTTTTACTCGTCGAACACTTTCCGACTTTTAAAAACTCCGCTCAGATTATGTGAATAGTTAACATTACTAACTAGTTTTTATGTTTGTTATGGATGAGGTAGTTATATAACTATTTGCAGTTAGGTAATTAAGTATATGGCCACGCTATGCAAAAAGTTCACTTGGCGCCTAACTGTCCCTGTTCCCAAAGTTCCCGCGCCTAAACGTAAGCGTGCCTAATAGCGCCCACGTCTAAAGGATTCGCGTCTAAAAGCTCGCGCCAAATTATACGCGCCTTTTCTGTGAAAATGTATGTCTCCGTTTGTAATATAGAATTGTGGATCCCAGTGATTTTGGGTTAAAATCTTATGTTTTTCCTGTTTTCGGGAAATTTTTGTAATTGTTTGACAGATATACGATTTTATGGAAAAAGATAATACACCAAGCAATAAATTATATTCAGCCTTCGCTTAAAAGATTTTGGTGTAAGAAATACAGTTTCTGAAAGAATCGCAAAATTAGGTATTTACAAAATTCTTCTCAAAGTCCAAAATTAAATAATGGAAATTATTTTTATAAAACCGTATATATTACGTAATTATGTATGGTAAAATTAAGTGTTTAGAAAATTTTTCTCAAAGTCCAGCAACTAATAATGGAAATATTGTTCTTAAACCTTATTGTATATTACGTAATTATATATAACTTTTAGCAGGTCTTTTTGTAAACAATACAGTTTTTGAAAAGATCTCACATTTAAAGATCCTTAATAAATAATCCTTTATGTGCGATTAAATACCCAAGTTTATCAAAAAGTTGTGCCTGTCCAGGTGCATAAGTGAGCAGTGTACGTTTGGTGCACCAGAGACCTATAGTGGGGCCTCCAGCTATCCAAAAGGTCAAAGTGCAGCCAATATCGAGGTGGAAAACGAGAGCAGATTCGTGCCTGGCTGACAGCAGGCCGGTAACGACATCCTGTCCTGAGCATCGTGACACGTCCAGCGAGGCTGCAGGTACACCGAGATCATCTTAGAAGTCATGAAAAGGTCAGATTTTTTCAGCTAAAAAGTGTCTTTTTGTGATTCTTTTCGAGTAGCCTCGGTTTGCGTTCAACTTCCGGTAGTGGAGTGTCTAGAAGTGTTTTGTTTCGTGTCGTGGTATACTTCCTTTGAATTTTTCTCGCATAGCAACAGCGGTCACTGCGTGGACATAAACAATTGAAGTAGAACATAGGGCTTGTTTACGCTATTTTCGACATCAGGCAACCATTTTGGAATAGTTAGGTGGAAATAACAAGCTAGTAAATTCTCAACAGTTAAATAGCGATCATACAGGGTGCGGACACATAAATGTTTATTAGAACTTTAAATGATTTATAATAGCAAGTTAGTAATAGTATTTTGAGATGTAGCGACCTAACCCTGCAGATAGAGCCATTTTATTAATTATAAAAAAGATTAAAATAAAAAAAATATTAGCCTGGCACATTATAACACTAGAGCCAAATTAGAGTAATTTAATTAACTGAGACAATTAAAAGCACCACAATGTATATACATAACCTACACAATTTTGACAGAATCACTTTGAAATGTTTAATACTGAACACAAAGTGGTGCTGTGCATGGAAAATGGATGAAATCACTTTGAACAGCTGCAGTTGCTTTTGTTATTAACATTTTGTATTTGTTAAAATGACGTTACTGATAATAGCCTTAAACTGACAAATATAAAATGCCAATCTACGTTTACAACCACTGCTGCCAACATAATTTTTTAACAAAACAATTCCACAGTCCTTGAGGGGATAGAAGTTATCGATCATACGGTAGTAGGTTGTCTGCATAATAATAATCTGTAATTTTACTAAGTCTTGTTTCCAAACAAAATTGCAAGTCAATTTACTTTAGTAAGTGTATTTAAACTTCGACTGACACCATAAATTTCCATAACAACACTTGTATTTGTGAATACTGGAAATATATTCTCAAATATATGTAGTTCCTACTAGCGTTTCTACTTTTGATCCTACAAATTCAAGTTTCAAAAGCACAGCTCCAACCGAGTAATACATTAATTATAATAAAGACCCTGAATAAATATTGCGGCTTCTAGTAATCGTAAAAGCGACTTTTAGAGCCATCTGTTTGTCATAAGAAGAGCTTTATTGCTTTATATGGTTTCAGTAATGAGAAGCAATGCAAGCAATTCAAGAACCTAAGACATTACATAAATGCAAATGCCAGGTCTACTACGAATCGCATTTGTTTGAGCTATATTGATTGAGATATACAGAAAGGCAATTCGTAAGGAAGTGAATGCTTTAAATAGAAATGTACATGTATATGCGTCTGTTTGAGCTTTTTTACAAGTATTGTAATTAAACCACATACCACTATTTCATAGCTCTTAAGATATAGAAATTCAATGAATATTCTCTAATTAAACCGAAATCTCTTAAAAAACCGTCAATAAAGATAGCAATGAACTGTTAATATCACTAATTAGTGTGGTGAGTAAGTATCGAAGCGTAAGTGAGTTGTTACAGCTGGCTTTTTGTTATTGTAGCTTTTTAGATATAGTTGCTAACAGAATATAACGAGAAGAAAAATAAGTGGAATGCATTTGCATTTGCTTGCTGTATTTTAATTTCGATTAAAGTTATCACACTTAAAAAGACATTTTTGTATGTCTTAGTCATGCAGAGAAATATACACCACTGCAAAATTACTTTTCGTTGTTAATTCCATTGTGTTCTACTAAAATTCTGACATTTTGCAAAGGTTTCATCGTGCGATTACTTCCTGAATGTATGTAAAAGTTACTGCTTTTATACTGTAGATGTTTCTAGTAGAGACGTTAATAGTCTTTTAATTATTTTCAAGATATGCGATCCAAAATATGGCAAGGTCACTAAGGTACAAATGTCGCCTGCCGACAGAAACAATTAAACTTTGTTTTTGCCTCGTTCCTTGTTTTTCTTTGTTAGGAAAGTAAATAATGCAAAATAAACAAAGCGAGTTTATTTTGTCATTTAATTCGCTCCTGTGTTTGAACCGAATACTAAATTCGATCGCAACAAATTCGTTGCTATGAAAATTCATTGATGCAAGACTAGCTTTTTAGGTTGTTTAGTGAAAAATATACTGTTGTATTTCTATATGTGTCTAAGAAAAATAACCTTCATTTAACACAATGATGAGTAGCAGTATGACAGCGTTTATAATGTTTTTCTTTCAACAAAATCTCTTGATATGCATATTATACATTGCAGCAGTATTTACAAACTTTCAGGGGAATGATAAAATGCGTCTTAATGAGAGTTTTTTACCTACTTCCCTGGTAACAACGAACGAATCTTTAAATTAAAATTATTGGTTTTCCGGACATAATAAACAACATTTTAAGTGGTACCTGCTATGTTCATTTTAAAACAAATAAATATCTTAACAGCAGCAACGTCAGTAAACATGCCATATAATTCTATTAATTACTTGTATCCGGTGAATTTGTCCCAACTGATTTTTTTAGTGGAAATTATACCTTTATTGAATGGCAAATGAATGGCTACCAAACTCTCCAGATTGCAACCATTTGGATTATTCAATATGGAGTGCTCGCCAAGAAAAATGTACGAAGAGCGAAGAGAGCAGTTTAAAAGCGTACGTACAACTTCATAACTGTATAGTGCATGTATGACCAGACAATTTAATTTAATGAAAAGGAGTATTTTACAGTTTTTACACTTCAGAATTTTAAATAGCTATTTGAAAACTTTTCAAATTAGTTTACGAAAAGCAATTTTTTGTAATCCATCTTTGATTTTCAGTAGTTTTAATCGGTAAACGTTTTCGTTTGTTGTTTGTCACTATTTGTTCTGTAATTGGACAAAATTTAAGATTAACGTTTTGTACCTGTTAGGAGCTATTAATTGTCAATCAGAACGCATTTTTTCAGCCACCTGATATGTTCGACAATTATGTATGTAAACATAAAGCATGATCAAAAATTAGTTTCGTCTATAATGGCTATCGAATAGTTCCTAATTTAACAATTTAACAAAAAATTTCATGAATCGTGTGTTCTTTAATTTTGTATTAGACTTTTTTGACGTAGGGTCAACCGTTGCTAAGTTATTCGAAAAATAACAGTTTTTATCACCTTTAATAGAAGATGGCGGCTCATGCCTCCCCCCTCCAAGGTCTAAATCTTGGATTTCCTGAACAACATATATCAAAATCGTTTATACCCCACCTTTTGTTGAACAAATGCATTTTTTGTTCCTTGACCACAGTTATTATATTGAGTTTTATATAAACGCTACCTTGCATATCGATAAAAGCGGAATAGATAATTAAATGCAGTGTGTAAAATGTGTTCGGATATTTTACAAGGGCAGAGTAACTACCAAAATGAGACCAAAGTTGCTAAAAACATGGGTTCAGCATTGTAAGGGAAGAAGGCCTCCGAGAAGCGTAATGGAAAAACATATTGCGACTCCTGCGAATTTTAATATTTCGTTTCGCATTTCTGGAAAATTATTGCTCGCAGCGGGTCTAAACAAAAGTATCTTTTATACTCAAAAAAGTTAAAGTTTTTCGAATGCTCTTTCCAAAATTTACGAATATTTTGGTTATAAGAAGTTATGATAAAAAAACGTACTCCACCCTTGGATTAAGTACCACCTACGAACCTTGTGCCAATTAATACAACACAAAATGTAGAATAAATATTCCATATTTCACGAAATTTGCTTTATCTGTACTATTTTAATTATATAAAAACTTTTTTATTGCTCTTCATAGGGATTTAGCTACTCTAAAACAGATTTCGGGACCACATTTATTCAACATACTGTATAGTTGTACACTGTGTTTCACTTCTCACCTTCACACCCCTGTATCCTTCCTATTCGTTTTTTATGCGTTTCAAATATTGATCAGTCATATTTTTGTAGCTCTTAAATAATTTTATTGCAGACCAGAAGCTTAATGCGAACAAAAATTAATACGAAAGAGTATAGTAAAATCACGGAAACAAATGGTTCACGTCATCAACAAGTCATGACGCCATAGAATTATTACGTATACAGGGTGATTCTTTAATATTGCAAAAAAATTTAAAGACAGATTCTTTGGTTAAAAATAAACAAAAAATTTCCTATAAACTTGTGTCCGGAAACGTTTCGTTACCGAGATACAGGACGTTAATTTTTACATTAATTTACTTTTGATAATTATTAATATTTCATATTTAATTGATAATAGGCAGGTTGAATGCTAGTAATATGGGCTGATTTTATGTCATTGCATTTCGCTTATTTAATCCAGGGGCGTGTCTCAGTGGGTGCACTTTATTTAATATTAATAAGAAAAAATAGTCCGACATTTGTATTTCGATAGAGGAGTAAAAAATACAACTTCACTACGATTTAGAGATAAAATAGTAGATTATGCAATGAGGGAGAGAAATGCGTTATTTTGCTATATTTTTGACTCGAGGGCGAAGCCCAAGAGTCGGAAATTGCACATTGCATAATCTACTATTATATCTCTAAATCGTAGTGTGGTTGTATTTTTTACTTCTCTATCGAAATACAAATTTCGGACTATTTCTTCTTATTAATATTAAATTAAATGCACCCACCCAGACACGCCCCTGGATTAAATATGCTAAATGTAATCAAAAACAGCCCATATTACTAGCATTCAACCTGCCAATTATCAATTAAATTTAAAATATTAATAATTATCAAAAATAAATTAATGAAAAAATTAACGCCCTGTATCTCGGTAACGAAACGTTTCCGCACACAAGTTTATACTACATTTTTTGTTTATTTTTAACCAAACAATCTGTCTTTAAATTTTTTTGCATTATTAAAGAATCACCCTGTATATTATAGCTTATTTCGCAATGGATAGACAAAACACGGAGCAGCAAATTTAGATAGGCCACCCATAAAACGCCAAACCTTTTAATAATTATTTTAATATACTTATTTCTACAAAACTACAGATAATGCTAAACTAATAGAATAGTTTTTCAACTGCAACAAGGTTTTAAGCTAGGTGAAAATTAATTCTGCCGACCTAATAATACAGTTACCACACAATTTTTTGTTTCACTTAAAGGAAATTATATTTATAATAAAAAAAAACAAAGAAATATAAAAAAAAATATTTAAATAAATTCAAGCTACTTTTGGATTTTGTAGAGGGTGTTTAAGTCTGTCGCTTGACATAACAATCTAAAGTTAAACAAAATATGGGCTGTGGGACATCGTAGGACGTTCTCGACCGTCGGCTAACTCTGTTATAGCGTACCGAATTACTGTTTGGTAACCGGATGTTTAAAATTCACGATTTTTTAAATTTTATACAACAAAAGGTGAGTTTTTTGCGTTATCTGCAAGTTTACTTCTATAAATCTGTTGCGTAAAAGCAACAGTTATGGAGAAAATACTAAACAACAAATAAATTACAAGGGCAGGGTGGCCCTTCCAGTTTATAGATTTTAACAGAATTACTTATGCGTAATTGATATCTAAATGGAAAGTCAGAAATTTCGTTAAAATCTTATAACAACTTTATACAAAGTGTTCGCAAGCATAATTAAAGAAAGAATCATCAACATTCTAAATGTAAATCAACCACCTGAACAGCAGACAACCTACAAAGTATAAACCAACTAATAGAAAAATGCGTAACGTAATAAAACATATACCAAAACAATAAAAAACATAATTGGAATTGGAGTACTCAAATAATCTAATCACTTATAGAAAAATGCATTACATAATAAAACATATAACAAAACAATAAAAAACATCATTGGAATTGGACTACTCAAATAATCTAATCACTTTCACTATTGTAGCAGCTTTCATCAGATGCTTCATTTACATTAATTATCAAAGGATTTATATCGCCCCTATCAAAACCAACTCCTCCATTCCACCAGTCAATTATTTCCTTTTCGGCATGGTGAATGGAATTTTTCCAAACGATTAGGGTTACGGTAGCTAAAGCTTCCATCCAAACAGCTATAGTTTTTGCAATACCAGTGCCACCTCTCCTAATATTCTTGTTATAATACGTTTTTGTTATTATCCAAATATTTTATATGGGATTAAAAATACAGTGATATGGAGGAAGTCTTAATGGCCGCACTTTTCTGCAAGGGTATCTACAACGTAAGATTTTGGAGGTGCGTTTTTTAGAACAAATTATGTTTACGTTAAGATTAATCATATATAATATTTATAACTAACTCTTACAGTTTAACTAACTCCAATAGCTGTATTTTCAGTAAGGTGTCTTCAAAAACCATTCTTGTATGGCCTGCTTATTCCATGAGGCATTTGGAAGTTTATCAGTTAGTGAGAAGTGATAACTAGCATTGAACTAGCATTTTTCATAATAATGACTGATGGTTCTTCTAAATTTTTTAATAATTTATTTTCAATCCAATTTAAAAAATTGTGCTAACGTTTTTTCCATCGCTTTTAATTCTTTTGGCGCTTTTGCGATTGTCTCCTTGCCATGATCTACATAAACGGTGAGGCACTAACACTTCATGAAGGAGCTTGCTCTGCAAGGCGGAAGGTCAGAGCTTCCTCATCATCGCTTTCACACCCGGCTGTCGCGTGTCAAATTCATGACACGTGGTGAGCATCACGCATTAGGCAACCGCATTATTACCCCTTGTTCTTTCGAACGCAGGTCCCCAATTATTTAAAGCAACTGGGTAGGCCGCCAGCCAGGCATCGATCTGGGATTTGAACTCCAGACTTCCGCACCGCAGTCCAATGCTCTAACCATTGAGCTACGCTGGCGCTTATAATCTACATACAGAACCGTTTTCAAATATCCACGTTTCATCTAGGTAGACAAACTGCGATGGATTAGTTGATTTCATATTCTTTACGTATTTTTGTAAAAATTCTACTCTACATAAAGCTGTATGTTCTAATTCCATTCGCCCTCTGCGAGGATAATTTTTTCCAATGAAATCCAATCTCCTTTGATATTTTACCTGACGAAGAAATTCCTCCACGAAAAATATCTTTTAGCAAACATAGAAGAAACTTTTTAGTTATGCGTTGCTCTGAAAAAATAAAAATGTATGTAGGTACATTTCGACCAAAACGTGGTAATCTACTTACTTTGTTGATACATTTCATAGATAACATTAAGAATTGCTGCTTGATGGAAATAACAGATTTCAACAAGAAGCTTTTTCCTGAATTCTTTCGTTTCGGGCTATGGATCAGTTCATTTGTAAAGCATGTAATTGTCGTTCCCCAGAAAAGCCTGTTTTACAGGGTGAGTGTTAATTCAACTGTTGCTTTTTGTTAGAATTTGGTATTTAGCTAATTGTGTACTGCAAGTCTCACCTTTTTCCCCGGAAATTCTAAGGCATCGGCTCAACCTGCTTTGGAAGACTTGTATTCCTTTCTTCCTGCGAGCCCGATGTAACCATGGTTTTTGTCGCTTGAGCAAGCCGCTTTGCAGTAATATTTAGCTTGCGACCAGGTTTTTTATGCAAAAACCCTCAACCTACTGCCAGCATAGCTGCAAGAGACTGCTTGAAGGCTATGTAACCATCTACTGCAGCAGCTTGGTCTATCAGACAAGTAAATTACGACCTAGAAAACCACGTTGCCGCAGCCCCATCAGAGTTGTGGAATTGAGAATTCTTGGCCTAGCGTCCTGACGTTCTCGTCGTGCTATTCAACTCACGCATGTGGTTGGACTTCCTTGAGAACTCAGGCGATGTTAAATTGGGTTACTGACATTAATTCTGCGAGCATCATGAGTATTAGCATAGAGAAAAGAAAGTAAGATCTCTTGTAGCTCATTAGTTTGTTACGTGTCAAAAGCATTTGATATTAATACTAGTGTTGAATGAGGAATCTAGTGAGAGTGACGCGATAAAATTAATATCAGATTGGCTTTGTTCGTTGCTAGAGAAGAGATAAAAACGTTTGTTTGTTTGAGAGAAAATTTGTATATCAGCTTTTAAAAAAGGCAAGAGTTTTCGTGGGGTGTAAATGACAATCTCGCCATTTAATATGGTTTGGTGATAGTAAAGAATTGGGTTACTGGCCAACCGTTCCTGTAAGGGAGATCATTAAGCGGATGTCATTTTTCCAATGAATATTATATTCAAGCTGTGAAGCGATTTGGGAAACACGAATTCAACGATTACGAAGTTTATTGCCTGTGAACAGGGTATGTAGTTTAATGTGGCATTTGCCTTTTGTTACCTGGAAATTCGATTTATAGCAACAACTAATAGGCGGAAAACCTTGGAAAGATAATCTACGGAGAATCAACCGCAGTCTTGGGGGTCGATGTGTAGCGAATGACAGCCGAGGTTGGGGCCTGTCAAGCTGACATGTGATAGGAGTAACGGGACGTATTAAATGTCTGCGAGTATATCGGCACAAAGATAAGTGTTTTAGCTAGAATCTGATGATATTTTTGCATATAAAAAACTGTGTAACCATTAAACTTACGAGCGGTTTAAGTTAAGCTATTTGGGGTACCCTGCGTTAGGTTGTAATATTAAAGATGCTAATTGTCTGATCGATGGTAATAATGTTCTAGTAGTAATAAAACTAGCTACAAGTATTGCTTTCTTTCATTTTGATAGGGAGTTCAATAATCGTATTGTTATTAGTTGATAGAAAGTGAAGTTACAAGTTTCTTGGCATATATCAGTATATTTGAGTTTAACTTGTTGGCGCCAATTATCAACATCATGAACTAGAATCCGCGACGTCTTCACTGATGCTAGAGACGGGCCTCGAATATACTCTTATAGTGATCGATTGTTGACTAAGAGATATAGCGATGACCTAAAGGTAGGTAAAGGAAAATATAGATAAATATAGCTAACAAGTTGTCCAAATCTTGAATTGCTTAGTACCTTGTAACTGATCGCAGTCGGTTTTTTACATTTAAATTGTTTGACCTTGAACTACTTATTTAATTGTGCTAATTACTACTATAAAATTCTATTTTGGTGAAAAAGTTTATGCAATTGCTATATTTTATATGACTTTAAATGACAATGAAATTTGTTATACTGTTAATGATTTTATGTGTCTGATTTCGTTACCTTTTGGTATTTCCGATATTGTACTATTGCCTCCTGCGATTAATTGAGTTTTATAATAGGTAAAAGATTTTTGGGTGATTCGAAGAATAATACTATTGTAGGAGATAGTTAGCCAAAAAGTTTATTAAAATACAAGTTGTGTTGTTGTTCCTTGAGGTCCAAAAGTCACACATATAAATGTTAACAGATATTTCACCATTCGCCACTTTAGATGGCTTCCTCAGAAATGATTGAGTTGCATTAAAACTAAAATACAAGGGTAAAAATTAGATTAAGTAAACACACATAAAATTTGTAAAGGCTTACCAAGATGGCTTACTAAAAGGTTTATAATAAATATTACCAAAAATTTGCAAGTGACTTAATAAAGCCACATTGCAGAGTATAAGGCGTCTAAGTAGACAAAAAGTGATGAGTTTTAAACAATCATTAGTGATTGAGGTTAAATATTAACTATTAAATAGTCAAAGTAATTAAAACAATTAAAAATTTTATAAGAAAAATGAAAGGCAACTTGCTTGGATGAAGCAAGCTGCCAGATTAAGGAAAAGTGCAAGATGTTAAATGTATGCGTACACATATTTAGCTTGTGGTCAGGTCCGTATTTCGGAAAATTTTGAATGAGACGAAATAATTAAAATTTTAAACAAATTTAGGGGAAACCAAAAATTAGAAAGAAAAATTCGAACAATTTTACTTAATTAAAAAACCTGTTATATAGTAATAACGAAGTTATTTAAATAAATTATGATAAATAGTGCTTAGATTTTCAATGTCCTGTTTTATAATTGATAGCAATTGGGCTTTTTTTTAATTTCGATCATTTTTAAGCACTCTTTTTTACGAGTGTTAGCCTCTTTATGTAAAATTTTAGGTGTTGTAAAATTGAAGTTATTTAAAGTTTTTATAGTGTGATCTGTGGGTGCAGTTTTATTATTAGAAGGTGAAATTACGTTTTTTTTATTTGAGTATTTATGTTGGTATATTCGGTTTTTCAACAGTCGTTTTGTTTCGCCTATGTAAGTAGAATTACAGTTATTACAATCAATTTGATAAACTAAGTCAGATTGCATGTTGATAGATGTTTTGTCTTTGAGATTTGCATGTATACTCAAATCTTACTCAGTAATTAATATGATGGAAGAATGTAGACGGATTTGATTTGTAAAGGTTATTTTGAACTAGAAAATTAATTATTATGGCAAATCACTACACAATTCTCAGGTTGATTTTTATATTGTGCCCACTTTGCCTGTCAGTAATTTAGGGCTAGTGAAAATGAAATGTATTGGCTGATGTTCAAAATAAAATGGTTGAATGCCCCTTCCTTACATTTTATTGAACTGCAATATTATTTAAGCTAGCTCTCGGCAAATACAAAACCCCTTATCTCAGGTTGGGTTCAGAATTTCACTATATTTACAAATTAGTAGTTCATTTTAGATTATTTGTCCTTGAGTAGTTCATATACGCGGTTCTGGTAGATACAATTTACAATCTGTCAGATGACACACAAACTTCGTCAGTGCAACAAGGAATCGTCAGGTAGGTACTTTGATTCAATTATCGCTTGGCAACAAAACCTCCACTTCATTGTCACAGGTATGACGCAGATACGATGCCATCCATTCACTTGTTTCTGCTGCTTGACAATCGGCCAATTTCACAAAATTTGGTGACGCTATACAATTTTTGGTTTATTACGGCATAGCTGGACCCTTGGATATGCGATAGGCCTCTTCATAAAAGGTCAATCTCGTATTTTAATAAGTTTCCCGAACTCTGATACTCAATTTATAGCTAATTCCTACCTCGTAAAGATTTCAACTTTGCTCGGAGATGGTCGTAGATGACGCTGCTGGAATTTCTCTGCTGGAAACGCTCCCTGGTTGCAACTTTCACTCAGGATACTCCTGCAGACCCCGCTGATGTGATGCAGTGCAGATCTCTGGCTTCCGATGATTAATTGTGCCGGAATCAAAGTTCTAAAATTTTAGTTGTCGGCTGACAATCTTGAGTCGCAGATGAGATTGGACAATTTTTAATTTTATCGTGCCGGAAAATGCCACAAACACTTCCACTGATGCACGGTGATGTGTACAATAAAATGCAACACTTTTTATAACTGGTGAACACTTTTTATTTGAAGATATATTAATTTTAAGAATGCACAATTTCGTGTCTTAATTTATCATTTCAATTCTCCTTATTTTACAAAAACGCATCGCGTTGCTATGTTACCGGGATAATTTTTGTTAATTAGAAATTAGTTTTGATAGCAAAATACACAAATGGAGTAAAGTTTGATTACATAAATCTTAAATTAACATTTTCTTAAATCTAATAAAAATTGGCGTTTGCTTATATCTCTCATTGTTCCTTCCGTTACGCACATAAATGTTTTAAAATTACAGCTCTGTTTTTTTATTTTGTCTTATTAATGCATTTGCTCGCTTTCTTTCTTTTCCGTTTGCCTAATTTCGGGATTGCTCTTTGCAATTTTCTATTATCCTTTATTCCGATTTCATTTACCTTTCATATTGCTTGCCATTCACTGACCTGTACTTTTATTAATAATTACGCTTATTTTGTCTGCTCATAACAAACCTTTTGTGTCAATTAATTTTGTTTGGCCTGGCGTTAAATATGCACAAACCTATTTTGTTTAATTATATTACTTTATTCAAACTCTCTGAAATATGCTTTGCTTATGCGTGCCTTTATCCGTTTAATTACTACTTCTCTCATCTCATTATCAATGCATTTAATACTTTTATTATTATTTTAAATTGCAATTTCATAAAATATCCAAACTCTGTGCTTTATTGACTTGGTTAAATATCTTGCACTGCAAATAGAGCCAAGTTGTAGGATTAAAACCATCTCAGTATATCACCTTTTTAAAGAGGGCCCGTCACTGGACTGTGAAAAGTTGAACAATTACTATAATTGTGGAGACGCCAATTCGTCACCAACTAATCCAACCCATCACCGACATCAGGTAACAACTGGGGAACTCATCACCCAGAGAAAGGGAAACTAAAACACCTATCCACTAATTACCACTTAATCCTGTTTGAAAACTTCAATGAAACCAAAATTGACGACCAGCCACAAGTTTAGAATGAAATTGCTTCACAGTAAAATAAATAAGCGAAAATTGATGGAAACACTTTTTATTAAATTAATGTAAAATAAAGCTATTTACTTATAATGACCATCACGTAGGCAGGGAATAGTAAATACATAGTTGAAAGAAGAATTTAGGCACATTATTATTTAAACTTGCCGTCCATGTTATAAGTGTCGGTTTCTGACAAGCATTGTTTGGAAATGTAACCAAATATAATTATATGATTTTTGGTATTGTCGTCCAAAAGAAAACATTTTTGTCGATTAGTTTTTGCATTCATCCTATTCAAAACTTCGTGGAGTTGAGGATTGTGTCGTGGATTAGTCGGCATAATGCTCAGATGACCTCTGTTTATGTTGTGTCTAATTAAATCGATGTCCTTCGTGATGATGTTCCTCTTGTAAGTACCTAGAGTGGGTGATTTCCGAATTAATGATTTTCGCTGGCATATTCGTATCGTGTTTATGATTTAACTCGTGCCAAAGTACTATGTCATCGCCTGTTTTAAACAAAGCAAAAATTAAGTAAAGAAAGCAATGAAAAATAAGAATAAAAAGAAGAAAAGGTAAATTTATGTCACACGTGCAGGGTGGTCCTACGCAAACAGATTTCACTTGCATGTAACGGTTTCACTACTAAATATTTGCTTCACGGACGAGTGTAAATTTACGCGAAACAATGAACCGAGTCTGCCTCTCCAGGTATCTACAACAAACGTATCACTTACTGCACGTACTCTATTTCCGGAATAGTACCACATTATGCTGCAAGGAGTACATTACCTTTAAATAAAAAATACTTAATAATGGATCTTTTGAGATACTTTTTCATCTTACTGGTTCTTACACTATTTGTGTTTCTCCACCATTGTATGTAGGTTTCTTGTCATCCATTTGTGTTTCACTGTTGTTTGAGGTTGGTTAAAAAATCGTTGTCGTCGTCTTTGGTGTTTAAAAGCAGAGTTTTTATATGATTTCGTTATTTCTGGGCATTTTGATGTCAAAAAATTTAATATTGTTTTATCTTTTCGCTTTGGCCAATTCTATTTTAATGTTTGCGCAGACGGGTTTTGGTCTGTCCCTACATTTGCTCCAGGTAGTGCGGTGACTTTACTTATAGCGTTTCTGAGCCTACGATTTCTTATGACGTAATCTATCTGGCTACCAACAATATGGTGGTAACTGTCTTTGGACGACTTTCAAGTGTAGAGTCTTTTAGTGTAGAATTTATATTAGCTGTTTGTATGACGAGTTCTCTTTCTTGGTAATATTGTTTCGGTCTGTCGCTTTTTACTTCTTTTTACAATAAAATAAGTATTGAATTCACCCTACAAATTCGAAATTGCGTTTTCAACAGATCTGCACGTTCTAGAGTCACCTGAACCCAAAAAACATGTTTTTGTTCATTGGCCTGTCAGTCTGTGTGTGCGCGTGTGCGTGTGTGTGAACAGAATATCTCAAAAATGAAAAGGTATGAAGTTGAAACTTCATATATAAGATTTGTGTAGTATCTAGATGCGACAGCAAACGTTTGAAGAAACCCATAGCAACGGAAGTATGGTGTTTACTTTTTTTCAGTTTTTAATTTTTTTTTAAAAACGGCTCTAACGGTTTTTTTCAAACTTTGCATTCTTATTACAACTCTATTCTGCACGGTTTCTGTAGAATTTGTCTGTCTGTCTAAATTTCTACTCCATATTTGTAGTTATGATCCGTTGTACCGCTCTGTTTGGGTAATATTAGCATCAAGCCAATAATGTGTATTTATGCTGAGAATACTAATTTGTTGGATAGCGTTATACAATTCTCCTGCTGTAAATAGGTTTCAAACGTTCGCTGTTGCAAGTGTTTGTAGGTTATCAAATTGGAACCGAAAGATTCTCTGCAGCCTCTGACCATCCAAAATGTGCCAGGGGTAGCGGCCAATTGAATTTGCTCCTCCAAAATAATAAGATGACGAATACGTGACAAATAATGAGAAATGTAATGTAGTAGTGTGGGGCACATTTTATATAATATTTCATGGTGAAATCATGTCACTACACCCTTTAAGGGCTATGATTTGAAGTGGAGGGTCAATTTGTAATATAGGGCAATATAATTCTTTCATCATAGTCTTCTACAAACTTCTATCTGTTGCAATAGTACGGCTATAATGAAAATTTAAGGTAATATTAGTTCAAATGTATTATTTCAGAATATTTTTAAATACAGTGTTGTTAGAATGGTAGAGTGATGATGCTTAATAAATGCCGAATAAAGCAATACCTTCTTTGTTAAGCTATATGTGGTTTTGATGTGTACTCCCTGTATATATAAAATTTTAATTTTGAGGTACGTACTTGTTTGAATATACAAACATACTAGATGACTTTATCTAAGTGTACTCAATTGTAAAAATTAAATATCATTTTTCGATTTTTAACTATGAAATATTGGTTTAAACGTTTTCGAAATCGAGATTTTGGCAAAACATTTGTTTTCGAAGTATTGTTTGTCTGTCTGTCAGTCTCTTAGTGTAAGCCTGTGAGTCTGTCTGTGTCCTTCACTTGGCTTAAGAATATATATCTACGATCTTCTTTTTTAATATAAATTCGGACATCTCAGTGATTTTTGGCTAAAATCGACCAAGTGAAAGTGATACTTTCCTCCTACGCTTTTTCCCTTTTCTGGATGATCTTGATAATTGTTTGATAAGAAATAAAATCAATTAGATCATGGAATTATCTAGAACTTCTGTTTATTTTTTTATAAGCAGTATAGTTTCTTGAAAAAAATCGAAAAACTTAATTTAAAAAAAAATTAGAATCGGTTTATAAAAATAGTTATTTAATAGATGATTATATGTTATGCAATTATCTACAGCTTTTGTTTAAAAATAACAAGTAGGAGTTTAAAAGAATTGTAAAACGAAAATTTTACAAAAACTTCCGCAAAGTACAAAATCTGTAAAAGGATTTTAGTCAGAACTTCCCTCTCAAATGAATGTTGTGACACCAAGCAGTTTTAAAATCAAAGGAAAAGCAGGCGTAAAAGTATCCCCACGTTCATAATACTGAAACAATAAAGGGAATCACTTGGTAATGCGAATTAAATACATTTCAACTAAGAAAATTAGCGGCGATGAGATTCATGGGCCCGTCAAGGACCTGCTTCGGCTTTGCGATGCGCGGCTGTATTTAATAGAACGGACTTCTTGTTAATTTTTTTTTTACTCCTTTGCGACATTACCCTCTATCTGTTGGGTCCAATTTTTGTCAACTGTATTAAATATTACTTTCAACTATTTGTCAGTTAACGCAAACATATTTGTTAAGGTGCTCACCCTGTATATATTTGTTCGAAATCTTCTCTGTTGGCGATATAGCTCAAAAGCAATTTGTTCGAGGATGGCGATATTTTGAATGCGAAGTATATGTCTGCCTGTCAAGAAACCGAGAAAATGTTGGTCAAATATATTCAAAGTGAGCACATTATAAAATAAAATTCTGTCTATATTGCTTTAGGTAATTAGTTAGTATTTGTTGTAGAGAAACTGATGTCAAGCAAGTAGGCCTTCATAGGTCTTTTTTTCCAAATCCGTGGACAAGCTCTAGAGATGCAGAGTACCAGATACCTTAGTCCTACTTAGAATTTTGGCGAGATTAAGGAGTTTCAACCCTAGTAAGGGATCTTTTGCATGCTACACATCGTAGTAACATTAGATCGACTATTAGATCAGTAACCAGAATGCTTAACCACTGAGCTATGGAGCCCGGCATTATTGCTTTAACTCAAGAACTAGTAGTTTAATGAAAGTAATATTTTGTACTTATCTCAGGTTTTTATTCTTGACGAAAAAGGTTATATTTTGGACGTAACATATACAGGATGAACACCTTGAAATATCTTTTCTCCTTTATAATTTGAAAATTAAGCCTATTACATATTTTTATCTTATGAACATTTATTAAAGGAAAGTTGTATCTCTTGTAATTACACATTTGCAGCAATGTTTGGTTTTATTTGCTTATTACATAGAGTATAACTGGACGGTTGCCATAAATTAAAACCTAGTTAATAGTGCTGGGAACCATAAAAATAGTTGTAAAAACGCTGCACCACCGCAAAGCTTCAACATCTGAAAAGGATGAATAATAATTATTTGGTAAATAGTACGATCAAATAGACATTTAACAACTTTGACTGCGGGAAGAGTATTTTTATGTCGCAATAGAAGTCCAAATACAAGAAAAACCACGTCAAGGGTTACATGAAAGCCATGAATTTTCTAATAAATTTGATTTTAACGGCAAAACAAATATTAGTACATAGAAATATCTGAGAAGAAAAATTTAATTGCTGGTATTAAATTAATATAGTGATGTGCAATCAGCGTACACTCTTAAACATTGACCAAAGAACATACAATTATTTAAATATGTAACGTTCTCATAAGTGTTCCGATTACAGGTTGTATAAAATAACTTAAAACGAGCACCAGCTTTCAAAACATTTTTGTGCATTTTTGTTGATGGACTACAACTTTAACAAAAAAACTACTATTGGGGTCAAAAAACCAGTCAGTTGAGTTTAGAAGCTCCTTATTTGTTTAGTTGGGATCTTATTGTTTTAAAAAGCGTTGAAGATCTTTCGGATAAACATCTACCAATATCGAGAAAAGATTTTCTGTAAGACGCGTTCAGTAGTTAATATTCAAATGTGGTAAAAAGTCTAGCTTAGCTTCTCTACATTATTATAGCAATTTGAATTTTCTAAGTGCTGTAATATCGATTCAATATCAATTACTGAATAATTGGTCTCCACGAAGCCATAGATCTTACAACAAATATATCGACAATATTTCTGTGTGAGCTTAACTTTTACACCTCCAAATTGGATTAAGGAAATTGCAGATGCTCAATTGGACCAATCATCGAAAAAGTTCTAATTAAAAACATTCGAATAAAATTACAAACACGTATTACAAAAATAGTTTAATCTGTTCAGTTAATTATTTTAGAAAACATTATCTATTGAAAAACATAAATCTGGTAGGCCAAAGAAAAGAACGCGTGACGTCAGACAGTATGTGCCAGAAATGATTACTGATTACTTAATAGTCAGGAAGTACATTTTTTGTACCGTAGAAATGTTGCACTTATCTTCTTAAATAAATGTATTTAGTCAATTTTAGTTTGAGGATTTCCTTAGACAATGCAATATGGTCAGCGGTTTAGACAAAATATAGGGACAAACTACTAAATGTTGGATACCACATATTATTTTAAGCAAGCATGATCTTGACAGAAAACACAAATTCAGAAACTGTGCAAATACGGTCAAGTGCTCACCAACAAGTATTCACGCGACAACTTTGCATCAAATAAAAATTCTGGATTACGTTCTATTTTCTTTTCTTTTCTGTTACTCCTTTACGGGCCAAAGGGTCTCTACGTAGCTTTTCTATTTCTCTTTGGTTTTGGAGATTCCTGCCAACTTTCTTTTCCGTGTGCTCTGTGGCCTTCCTCTGCCTTGTTCCCAATTGCAACCTTGAAAGCTTGTTTTGTTATACTTTTTAACTTTTTTGAATCTGTGTCCTGCCCAGCTCCACTTTCATTTTTATTTGTTCTTGCTTAGTTCTTAACTACTTTGTTTATACTAATATGTTAGATCAAAATACTTTTAATATTGTTCGAGGAGACTTAATTATGAAAACTGAATTTTCGGAAAGCTGAGCACCGTGTTTAGGAGACCCTTCACGCAAACTTAGAGCAGTAAAAGTATTCAACCAATGTGTTCTTCCAATCCTAATATACGCTTCAGAAACTTGGGTGTTTACCAAAACTAACATAGAAAAATGAAAAGTGACACAACGAAAAATGGAAAGGGCGATGTTTGGAATTAAGATTTTGGATATAAAAAATAACACATGGATAAGAAGAAGACGAACGAAAGTGGACGATGTAACCGATCGAGCAGCCAGACAAAAATGGAGGTGCTGCTGCTTGGAGATGATGGCAGGTGGAGTAAGAAGGTGACCTTTTTTAGATCTCCAACAGGTAAATGTGAAAGACCAAGAGCACGTTCGAAGGACGAGGTCTCTGTTTTATGTTTGCTTCCGCTCATCGTTTAGCACTAATTACACTTTAGAAGTAGCAGAATTCCTCAACCTGTTTTATTTTTTCTTGGTTTGTGTACAGTTTTTAATCTTTAGTAACTACTCCCATTTCCATTGTTTTTTCAGTGTTTATCTTAAGTCCCACTTTTATTTTGCACGATATTAAGCAAATCTCATCTGCATAGTTCAAGTCCGCTAATTTGTTATTTTGCACCTAATTTTCCTATTATTACATGCTTACTTTCTGTTCTTCCTCTAAATGCGAATACATGATTGAGGCATTTGTTGAACAATAAAGAGGGTAACATGCAGCCCACTTGACTCCCTTCCTGTTTCTATTTTGTGGGTTAGACAGCCCTTGTGAAGTATTTGGCAAGTTGCGTTACTATGTGCGTCGTTCTAATTAGTTATACAATTGTTTGAAAATGTCTTCTATATTTTAGTATCTTTCATAGAACTTTACCACTTATACCGTCGAAAGCTTGAGTAAAATTTACAAACACCCATAGAAGTATTTAGTTTATTTCAATAGTTCCTGTTATTATGATCAAGCAATACATAATCTCCGTTTCCTGAAACCAACTTGCTCTTTTCTAAGCTTCTTGTCAGCTTCAGGGATGGTTTAGTGGTAGATGTTTTATGCTAATAATGTTTATGTATAGCACACAGTAGCGTTATTCTCAAACTGTTTCATTCTTTCACATCTCCTTTTTTGGTCAGTTTTACTACTCCGTTTCTCGATTCGTTGAGTATATACCTATATCCCCATATTTTATTCTAATAGTAACGGTAGAATTCCAGCTATGCTATGCTTTTCACAATTCTGATGATATATCACCAATTCTGTGGTTTTGTTTTGCCTCTTTAATTTTTTCGTTTGTCGGTTTTCTTAAGGTAATTCCGAATCCATATTGGTAGTATTCATGCTGATTGGATCCCATTTTCATGCGGTATAAAGCTTCACTTATGTGCAAATTATTACTTGTATCTATTTCTTAGTTAAAACAAAAATAGACAAAGTTTTATCCTTTAAAGGTGCTCACAAATAATTTTTGAGTTATACCACCACCAGGTAGACAGCCAGACAGACAGACGGAAGTGAGAAAAACCTGTTTTTCGTCAGCTAGGGACCCTGAAACGTAAAGATCTGAAGATATCTGGGAAGGTGATTTTTTGGCGATTGCAATACTTCTTTCGTATTTTAGGCGAGGGAAGTAAAAAGGGAAATGTTAACAATTTCATTCTACGTGTCCCCTTTTCTCAATATTTGATAAAATATTTCTATTAAAAGTTATCATTTATTTGTGTTATTATTAAATGTTATGGATTGTTTGTTATAAAATGTTTGAAGATTTCTGCGTTTTTTAGCCATGGACATTGAAAATTCAATTTTCCAGCACTAATTTCGATGAACTTAACCTTTTAGTTGCTAAGTAGGCAGAAATCAAGTTTGGCAGTACATGCTTATCGTATCCAATAATAAGTTAACTTTTAAGTGTCCCATTTTCCGTACTAAGGCGGTAAGAATAAAAAATGGAAAAAGCAGTAAAAATTGTTTTTTGGAGTAGGTAGCTGTGACTTCACACTTGTAGTTAACATCTACGTTTAATTCTAAATAATTTATCCAAATAATTTTTTTCTGTCTTGAAAAATGATGGTACTTTATTCTTGAGCCGTTTTGTTATTATCGCAGCTCTCCGTGTACGACAGGAGTTTTTGAAATTATAACAAGTGAATTTTAAGTCTAAGCCGATACAGGGACTTTTATTAGGAATTCTACACCGTAAGGTAAAATGAGGTTACCAACAATACAATTAAATTTTCAGCTATAATTTACCAATGGCAGTGATAATCACCCGCAATAATTTTGACAAATAACGACCCGAAAGTGCGTTGCCTAGAAATAACCCGAGGCAAAACCGAGGGTTATTTCTTAAAGGTAACGCACTTGAGGGATATTATTTGTCAAAATTATAAGGATTTATCACTGGCCGCGTTGAATTCGAGAAGATAAGTTATTCAATAAATTAATCATTTACAGCGAAGCAAGAAGCTATTTTTCTGAGAAATTAATTTGACATTTCATTATAATATCACGTTGGTGGCACTGTAAGTCTATGTCAAATTCGAGGTTATCAGGTTAGGTTTTGCGTCAGTTTTGACACAGACTGACACAAAACCTAACCTGATAACCTCGAATTTGACTTAGATTTACAGTGCCACCAACTTGTCATAGGATACTACTGAACTTTAATTAGGTAGTTTCCAGGGTGATTGAAAATCACCCGAGGGTCGTTTTCACTTCAAATGTGATCTGATTTGTCAAACTGACTCACGTGATTAAAAATGATCAAATCGGATTGTCTACAAGAACTTATCTGGTAAATAGATAATAAAACATTTCCATATGTGCCCAAATGTATGTACGTATGACACTGTACTAGTTACAGCTGCTGCCTCCTTTACCTTCTGGGTCATATTGTTAGTCCATATTTCTCTGTCTTTTCTCATTTCTTTTTCCGCTTGCTTCTTTTGTAAATTTTTCTTTAATATCAATTGTTGGTTACAGCTGTATTATTATCTAAATTATTAAAGTGTGAAAAACACGGCATTACTTGCCATATTTCTTCGGTAGAAGGGTTTTTTCAGATAATTTTGTTGTTTAAATTTACGTTACTAATAGTTATAAGTAAGCTTATTAGTTGTGTCAAAACATGTCAAATATACATTTTCAAATAAAACAAATCATTTCAAAAGTTACGTTTCGCTATTTTAATAAAGCTTCTTCAGACTTTTTTTATAATAGTATATTATGTTATTAAGAGCAAAAGTTATACTTTATGTGGCGAGGCTGGACGGGTTATCTGCCTCGCAAGCTCGGCAGCCGAGCCACATAAAGATACTTTTGCTCCGAATAACATATAGTATTTTTTCTTCAAACGTTTTTATAACAAATTATTTACAATTTTGTGAACAAAATTCGAAGAAAACTACTTGGTCAGCGGCAGATAATATTATCTGCCGCTTGACAATAAAGTGACAATTTTCCATCACCAATCCAGCAGTGTAATGCCATATTTTACTGCCGTTTGAAGAAAAAAGCCGTTTTTTATGACAAATTAAAAATTGGGACAAACACAGTTAAAAGGCACATGAATTCTCTTATCTATTTTTTTTAAATTATATTTTTAAATAACTAATTGGTGCGCCATTATGTTGTTGATGCCAGTTTTTGGTTGGTTCATGGAAGGTGTAAGTTGGATTTCACTAATTATAATTTTTTGTAGTTGATACGGTAAAATGTGTGTTTTTTAAGTCTTTTTTTTAAATTAATTTTTCCTCTCTCAGGTATGTAGCAAATACGTTACTTAGGAATGGAACGTTTAATGTTTTATTGTTCTACTTATGTGTTATTATACAGTGTGTCCAAGATAAGGAGGGCCAGTATGGGGATCTCGGTAACTGTAAGAGATACAAATTTGGTTAAATGGGAAAAAAGTTGCGCAATTACAATTACTAACAAAATGACGCCTAGAAACCGTTGATATGATTTTTGGTTTTTGAATTATCTCAAAAAATACGAATTTTTGGATTTCCTATTTTATAATTTTCTGACGATAATATTAAAGTGAGAGAGAAACTAATGAAACTTCTTTGTAGCAACTTTTAGTGGACTTAATTATTACGTTATAAAAAATTTTATCAGACGTTTTGTCTTCGAGAAACCATCATCAACTTAATTTTTTTTAAATACGGTTCTGGTTTTTTATGCTAAATTTGTGAAGCTCTTTTTATTTTGAATTCAACAATGTACCACATATTATGGTTTAATTACGTTTCGAGCTTTTTTTATCATCATCAGAAAATTTTTAAGATACGGGCCTGCATTTCTCATAATTTTGTAAAAATAAGTTTATACAGTAAGTTAGGCGTTTTAGATGCTGTTGAAATATTGAAATGCACATCATAATATCACAATTCTGATACATTTATTTAATAATCAACCAAAAACTATTAACAATAAACAACAAAAAAATAAACAAAAGATAGACAAAAAGAATAACAAAACAAACATCATAACAATTTAATTGGTACTAAATTTACAGAAGGTATTCAAAAAGGTTGCCATCATTCTCTAAGCATAAATAACATCTTCTAACTGTAAAATCTAGAACATTATTCAGCAATACTGGCGTTATACTTTAAAAGGTTTCAAGAACCAATCTTGTAAGTTCTTCTTCTGTTTCAAAGTTTCAAAACTTTGAATACCTATTACATTGTTTCGATGCTCGTTTTGTTATTCTTTCTGTCTGTCTTTTGTTCATTTATTTGTTGTGTATTGTTAATAGTTATTAGTTGGTTATTAAATTAATGTATCAGAATTAGGACATTATGGTGTGCATTTCAATATTTTAACGGTATCTAAAAACGCCTAACTTACTGTATAAACTTACTTTTACAAAATTATGAGAAATGCAGGTCCGTATCTTAAACATTTTCTGATGATGATAAATAAAAGCTCGAAACGTAATTATACCATAATATGTGGTACATCGTTGAATTCAAAATAAAAAGAGCTTCACAAATTTGGCATAAAAAAACCAGGACCGTATTTAAAAAAATTAAGTTGATGATGGTTTCTCGAACACGAAACGTCGGATTAAAAATGTGATAACTTAATCATTAAGTCCACTAGAAGTTGCTATAAAGAAGTTTAATTAGTTTCTCTGTAACTTTAATATTAACGTCAGAAAAAAATTAAATAGAAAATCCAAAAATTCGGTTTTTTTGAGATAATTCAAAAACGAAAAATCATATAAAGGATTTCTAGGCAACATTTTGTTACTCCTTTAATAGCGCAACTTTATTCCCATTTAACCAAATTTGTATCTCTTACAATTACCGAGATCCCCATACTGGCCCTCCTTATCTTGGACACACTGTATATTTATATCCTCTTGGATCTCTGATGTTATTAAACAAGTAGCACTCTTGGTTGAGTAGTTTTTCTTATAATAGATATTAGTTTTCAACTTAAATCCGCTTATTTTTATGGTATGGGTCCAAAGTATCAAACAGAAATCAAATTTTTTGTTAGGTACAGGTTTCTTTAAATATTCATTATGGAATGTGGCTGGCTATTTTTTTTCCTTTTTCCTACCCCTTAAGGTTTGTGTGGTATGATTCAAAAATTGGAACGCATAAAGCTTTTAAAACTCAATATGATATGTTACTATTTTATACTTGCTTCTTATAGTATTTCCATTATTAAATCGATGTCACCTTTGGGTGTGTGTGGCTTTTAAATTTTTTCCTTTTTGTATTTTTTCTCTCTTTTGTATCGGTGTTCCACCACCCGGGTTTTGAGATTAGATCTTATATTTTTTTATATGGAAATAAATAAAAGATCACTTATTTTGGAGTAGTTTTTTAGCTGTTTCTGATATTTCTTTCTTAGTTTTTATTAAAATAACTATTCCGGAGTGTTTTTATTTCTTTAATGTTTTAATGGGTAAACTTGCTCAAAGTGAATCTACAACTTTAGGTAGAACTTACTATTTTTGTGTTTGACTGTTTTCTTTAAAATTCTGTAAGTAAGGGTTGATTAACTTTTCCCTTATGTATCAATTGACGCTTCTTTTGGTGTTATTGCGCTTTTGCTCCAGTTTTTGCCCGTTGAAACCCTGTAGTTATTAATTAATCTGGGGAAAAGTTCCAAACAGCAGATGCAGCAGGCACATCTTTTACTACTTCATGTTTTATCCTTTTTATTTATTAGTATATGGTTGGCTTTGCCCAGTGGAAGTTGAAATTACTTTGTGACAGTTCTTGTGTCGAAATTTTGTATTATTTCCCATCTCGCATTTACTCGTAGATCGCCCATTATTGTTGTTCCATTGCCTTTATTAATGTTTCGTATAGTTTCTGTAAATTTTTGATAAAAGCTATCTTTACGGTAATTTTCTGTTACTTCTGTGGGTACACACTATTGCAACATGCTGGTTTTCTAGCATGTGAGCTTTATTCGACCTGTTCTTATTCTGTCTGATGGGGTTCCAGTGTAGTAGGCTTTGCTGCTTCAGCTTAGAAGTAGTCCTACTGTTCTTTTATTTTTGAGTGTAGTTGCAAACCATCTTTACTTTAGATTTCTCCTCTCCAAGTTTTAATTCGTGTCAGGCCTTATGTACTTTTAATGAATTTTAGTGGCAAGGGAAGTAGCGGGGAACATTTAAAAAAATTGTCTTAATTAGTCACGTGATGCTGAAATGGAGCACAAGTTTTTCAGCGAGTTTCCCGAGCAGCATTATAGATTAATGTTTTAATAAATGTCATTCGTTTTCCACGTCACGGTACTTTCAATGCTCTGGAATTTTACAATTTTTTCCGAAACAAAAATTTTTCCAGGTGTTGATGAGTTTCAGATCGAACATTATATCTGTCACGTTAATTGAAGATATAAATGGACATGCTGTTACCAGTAAGGGTACTTCACAATAAAAAACCCCAAGTCTAGCATAGCACTTTAGCCTTGTAAGATTTTGCTTTTTGCGTTTGCATTAAGCGTGGCAGTAATCGAATTAAATTTCAGGCACTTCCATTACAAACTAGCAGCAAATTGCACGGACGTTCTTGAATTGATGTTAAAATTACCTGGAAGCGTAAATATGCAGTTTTAAAGCAATCCGAAGCTAATTACATAATTCCTGAGGTCAGTAATAACAGCCCGGCGGTTCTCACGACGTACTTTAAGCAAACCGTCGTAAGACATAAAAATTTGCATAACACTTAACACTTGCATGACGAACTAAGCGCTTAAAATTTTACTCGCGTCGTTCCTGGCAGGACGTGGCCATTCCATTTTCGGCCTTATTAGAAAAACTGTTTTGTTTTTGCCCAACTGACCAACTAAATGCAGTTTTGCATTTTTCAGTGACAAACGAGCTGAATATAAACTTAGTTTGGTGTCACAACAATCTAAATGTTGAATTTGATTTTTCGATTTGTAATTGTCATGGCTGTGATGGTTATGGTTTAGAAACAATTCCAGATCAAAAAATGGGGTTCTCTTAATGTAAAAACTATGGAATGTTACTTTGCTTTAGTTGAAGCGGTTGTATTTAATCTTATGTGTCTTTGGTACTCGTCTATCATGTTTGTAAATAAGTTAAATCAGCCATTTAAGAACCGTTGGAACTGTATTTTAACATTCTTCCAGATCATTGCTCTTGAAATGATAATTCCTGTTTTTTTTATTATGGAAACGGAAGAGCTTGTCAATTTACGTTTATTGTTATAATTGCGGTGTGTACGATGAACTGCGTAACATTATTTTAACGATTCGTCCCAGATGAACTAAAAACGGAACGTGACGGAGAAAATGTGGAAATGTGTATTTTCTGTTATGGAAATGCACGCATCGGTGACAGCATCAATCTTATTCGGTCTACTGAAGCGAAAATAAACGCATAAAGAAATTCTGCAGCCGCATATGCAGCCGAGGACTCCACGTCCTGCCAATAAAGGTCGACGCTCTGGTTTACTTACGAAGCCGCGATGCGCTCCGCCCAGGGCGATGTTATCAATTCTCTAAAATTCGCTTTTGGTATATTGTAACATGAAAGTAAAATTTGTCTAACGTAATAGAACAGAAAGCGCGGATCCTTTTACTCCGCGATTATGCTTTCACGGCCGCCTCGCCTGCGTAAGCTCGTTACGAGAGGAAGGAAGAAGTTGCATCATTCATAAAAACTTTATTGTAACGATACAAAAATTAAATTAAATATAAATAAATTATTTGTAAGTCTTATTCTCTATCGCGTGGTTTGTGGAGCGTACGCACTGTAGGCCATTTTTTGAGCGGTTTGCTCCTTGTCGTACGAACGACCCCATCCCGATCCACCCCCATGGCCGCCACTGGCCACAACCACCTCGTGGCCTGATTCGTGGCCACCTCCATGTCCTCCACTCAACAGTTTCTTGAGACCAATAATACTGGCCAGGACCAAAGCTAGTTTGGAGACAATGAGGGCTTTTCCTGCGAGAAGAGCCAAGGCTCCCAAAGCTAAGGGAACAAGGGTTCCTGCCAGAACTAAAGGAAGCAACAGCAATCCTCCCATCTTCTTCTTCTTTCCACGCCCTTCTTCGCCTAAGGAACGCTGTAGGTCACTTGCAGTAGGGAATTTAATCTGAAAAAGGGGTAATTATCGTAAATACACTGAGTGCGTAGGTGTATTGAAGCATTCAGAAACTTTATACTTTATAAATGGGAATACTTCGGGGGTGCTAATTGGGATTGTCGAAATAACTTACCTGCAAGGAATGTGTGTCAAAGAAGTTGGCCAGTTTCTCAGCTATAAGGGAGTTGAGGGCGTCTTCCTTGTCCAAACCCCTGGGCAAACCGGCGTCGATTTCAGCTTCTGTCTGGAGAGCGGCGTCGCTAGGTGCTGCAGAATCCTTGACGAAGGTCACACCTTCCATTAGGGGTACCTCGTTGTAGGACCGGAAGGCACGGTCCATGGCGGTCACCAGCTTGAGCTTGAGACATGGCGACAAATCCGTGGCGGCACATTCTTGATACACATTGTAAACGTACCGCAAGTCACTAAGATACGAACTGGGGGACTCTGCTGACCGGGCTTCCACCTCAGGAATCTCGTTCAAATTTGTCGACGTGCTGCGTGCCCAGGCCACGGAGGCGACGAAGACTACCACCACGCACTTCCAGATCATCTTGTTTACTGACAGGAATGCACTTGCACCACCTGCCTTATATAGGCATGATGGTCCCTCCTAAGAAGTAACTTCATTTCGGATGGAGTAATTTATCCCCTCCTTGGTCAGCAGTTTGAGCATTGTTTTCTCCTCGCACCCCGTGGAAACGCCCTGCCTACTTCCTTGACATTGACCGAGACCAAAATAAGATCTAATTTCCTCGGCCACATCCTCATGGCCGCGTGCCGACACAGCGTGTTGCACCGGCTTAACATGCAACGCACATAATGCAAGTAGACCAAAACTCTGGTTGCTACACATGTCGGAGTTCCTGCTTAGAATTGAACCAGAAGTCTCGGAATTAAGCACAAAGGTATTCCGGACCAAGGCCGCCCGGAGAAACTCGCTTCTCAAAGGGCCACCCATCGCCCAGCGACATTCCCGACCTACTTTCGACGTCGTGTATCGCTCGGACTGTTATCTAATAGTTTTTTGGAGGAACTATAAAACCTATTATTAATCGCCTTCTCGTTTTCAATGGAATGCCAAATCGAGGTACGATTTCGTCCGGACGTTGCACTGCGGAGTTCAGATCCGTGATCTGTTAACTTTCTCATTGGAAAGTAAAGTAGCGGAGTGTCCACCGTTTCCGTTGCACCTGAAGAAGTACGAAGGACGAGATAGCGTCGTCCTTTTCTTGTGCGTTCGACCACTGCCCCACTGACCGGATTACGATTTTTCTGAATCGACCGCGTCCAGTGTGTTCTTGTTTAAATTTACTATGTCGTTAACAAATTTCACTTATCCAGTGAAGTGTGTCTTGTCTAATTTTAAACACATCTAACATCCTTTTTTGACGTCTGCACGCATAAGTGAAAATAATTGAAAGTGACTGTAATATTTGCGTTTAGTATTCATGACGAGAAAATTTGGTGCTAGAACCTTAATGGAAAATTAATTACTTAACAGTAGCTCTTAATTTACAGCTGCTTAGCACGCCTGCAGAGACGTGGCTAATTAATTCCTCAGACGACTTTACGGAGGTGACACCTATTTTTGCATGAATAAAGGAGTAATTAGTTGATTATCCAATCTTTAAAATATTTCTTGCTTCATTTTTCAAAAAGACTAATCGATTCATATTTTAAATTCTACCATTTTCTGCAAAATTAAGGTTAGTATTATTAATTTAAAAAATGCTATAAAAATTAACACAAGAATATAATTTTCCACATGTTAAGGATATTTGCAGTTATTTGTTGAAGAAATCCATCTTGAGATTAAAGAATAGGTTAAAAGTGTAAAATCGTAGAAATATATTACAGCTCCTTGTACCTTCTTCACTGTACATACTGTTAAAAAGTTAATAACACGTTAAAATTTGTAAGAAAATAATATAGGTTAGTAAACAATCATAATTTTCTGAAATCTCGTTTTTTACCTTGCAAGTTTAAAAAGAACGTAGTTACATCAATAAAAAACATTTTCTTCCTTATCTTTTTATGACAGTCGCTAACTAAGAATAACCAAAAGGGGCTCTGGGTATTTGAGATGAGTAAGTATCTGTTATTCTGAAAAATTATCAAGTAGTTCTAAATATGTACTCCAATTTTCAATAAATTTGTATTTTCGCAATTAAGTATGCAGGACGTTTGCCGTCAATTCTATTATATACTGGGTTAACTTTTAGGAAGCTTATAGCCCCTTTTCAGTAATTTTCAGGAAGTTTGTAGTAATTTTTTAGTAATTTTTATGAAAATTTGAAAAAGTTCTGAATATGTAAAGAATTGACTTTGAGATAACAATCTTCTAAGTAGGCCAACTTAAAATATTTCATATCATGTTACCAAAAATAGTGGTATTTTCCTGACAATCTAACTTGTGCCATTGCCAACCACTCACATTTTTCAATTTAAAAATAAACAAGCAATCGAACAAATATTTTTGAGCAGCTTTATTTCAGCGACAATTTTTTCTGTAACTATTATTAGGAAATAAAAAAATATATTAATAAATTTTAGTTTCTGTGCAAATTTAGTATCCTTTAGCTTATTTCGCTTTACTAACTTATTAATTACATCCAAACTCACTTCACCAAAACGTTTTAAATCTATTTTTTAATGAAAATGAACATGGAATTTAGTTTTAAAAACTTTTTGTTTGCTTCTAAAAATGTTGCTAGGATCGGTTACTGTGGATACTATTCAAAGACCACTAGTTTTGTGAGTTTGTCATTTTAGTGTTAGGAGTATTTTTAAATGGTCAAAACGAATAGGACTCTAGGTTTAAATATTGCCGACAAAGTTCTCTATTCAGATTGGCTCGTTGCTGTTCTAGAAAATAACAACTCCTGCAAGCACTCGCTGTTATTTTCGTCGCCACAGAAAGTCGTACCTGAATCGCAAAAATTATTGCTATTAAATATCTTATTAAAAATCTTTAAAAACGCTTCGAAACATTGGTACTGTTTGTTGAAAATGTGCTGCATGCTTGATAAAAATTTGACAAGTAATAGTGCCAATATAGGGTAGAAGGGATAGTTATTGGCCACCTAAGCATCCTTTGGTGCTTAAAAATCTGTAAAATGCATAGTATCTACGATAAAATCAAAACCTGTACAGTAGAAAGAAGCTTAGAAATTGTTTTTGCATATGCATTCCAGAACAATAAATTAGATACAGTAATAAGATGATTTGCTGTTTTAATGCAAACGAAGTAATGCAATAATTAGCCACTTTTATCAATGGTTGGCCACATATCCTACAGTCATCGGCCACTGTTAGTTATACCTTTGGGGATTCTATAAAATTCCCTTTGATGTGAAAATTAAAACAAGAGAGCTGTATTTAAGTAACTATATTATTTAAACAAAAATATGTGCTGAAGCATAACATTTGGTTACAACACATGTTTTCTATATGACGAACAGTACAGTTTTGATTAATTAATTGAGTTTCCAAAGATTCGGTTTTAAATACGCATTTAATATAGTAAGTACGTTGGCATGCAGCATATTTAATACCAAATTGATTGTAAGGCATGTTTTGAACACTAACGAAACACAAACCATTGTACATTTTTGGGTTTCCAAATTTGTACTCAAGAGAATCCTCTCTAGACGTTGCACCTGAAGTATTAACGGTTATGTCTGATATAACACTGATGGTTTTTGTTTTTTATGTTTTTGACTATATCTTGAATTGAATAATATCCTTTCAGCGGTATTGATTCAGGATTTTTGAAAATCTTGGTAATTCTTTTTTTATTTGTCACATTTACTTTTTTCGTTCGCTGAATGCACACTTTCTTCAGCCTTTTTTTTCTTGGTTTTCTGGTTTTTGCAGCATTTCGAAGTTCCTTTCCTATATGTTTTTGTTTTTTCGCTTCAAGTGCTTCATTATGTTCTTTTTTCCATGTCGATGAAGTGATTACAAAAGAACGTTTTGCGTTTTTTTCTTTACGTTCAGGTATTTTTGCAAAAGGTATAAACTCTCTAAAGGAGGGCATACACGATACGGTTTACCGGAAGGCAGGCCTTCCGGCTTGCAATCCGGAAGGCTAAACTTGTAACCCCGGCGCAGGCATACACATTACGTTTTCTCGCAGGATTCTGGTCAGTCTTTTAAAGTGTCCAGGATAGCGAAAAGGTCATATTGATAATAATATAATTTCGAAAAATGGTCTTATGTTAATAGGATTGGCAGTTGCATTTTGCCGAAAAAAACAACGAAAAAAAGATAAAGTGCACACGTTCAAAGTGGGTGAAACAGTGGTTAAGAAATCGACAAGCTCATTCTCATATGGACCTAATAATAAACGCATTACGATTGGAGCCGGTCTATTTAAATATTGGTTAGAGCCTGCCTTCCGGTAAATCGTATCGTGTATGCCCACCTTAAGGCTTCAGTTCAAGATTTGTTGATGTTGTTCATCGTTTGCACTGTGTACAGCTTCTAGAATGGTTTTATCTAGATTATTATTGGCTAAAGAAGTATTATCAACAGCACAGTTTTCGATAGAAATAGAGTCCAATAAGATAGCTGCTTCATCGAGCGTCGAATTTTCACCGTTGTCATAGGGAATGTCATTTATCTTACTGCAGACTGGGATCTTCACAAGATTTTTTTGGTTAATGGTTGCAGCATCCATAGCAGAATGTTGCCAGATTGATATAGAGTGTTCTTAAAGCATATTGAGGGCAACACAACCTTAATATTACAAATAATAACTGGGGGCGGCCAACAATTGTACTGTTTACCCTATATTGCTAAAAAGCGTTCCCTCCAAATTCGCTGAAGATTTTCTATGAACTGGAAGTTGCTGAAAACTGGCTGAAAGCTCGTTTTAAATTTATTGAATAATTACTAAAATTGTACTGCAAACTTGCTACAAATTTAGCGTAACCATTCCAAAAATGCATTTGATTTTTACTCAAAATATGATTGCTATATAGCAACCTTTCCAAAAGTTATTAAAAATTCCCTGGAAATTTCTAAAGGGAATTTTCATCAAAATTCAGCATTACCTCCCTTAAGTTTTCTGCTGAAAATTAAATCTGGTTGCAACGTTAAAAAATATTTAATTAACATATTTTTCAAAAACATTTGTTGTCGACCATACTAAACTACAACAAAAAGTACTAGGTCACACGTGCATCCATTTTCTAGTAGTTCTTAGCTACGCAAGAAAAATGAAATGCATTTCCCAAAGGAAATGTGAGCGAAATTCAAAATAAATATATTTTAGCTTTCTGGGCTTTGCATAGTAAAATCAAAACTAGTCAAGAAAGCGTTATGATACGCAATTTTCTCTTATTAAAATTATCATACCGTAAGTTCACAGAAACCGTATAAAATGAAACTTATATTGCCTATGGCATCTTAGTAGATGCGTTTCCTTAGACGAGATCCTTTACTTTCAAAATGATGTAGTTGCTGTAATAACTTGCACTAACATTGCCGATCGAGTTTGATAAGTAGAGAAAATGCATTTTTGTTTCTATTTGTCCAACAAGAGTACTATTTTCAATTGATGTGGTACAGATTGCTCATTTAGCTTACTAAATCAGTTGGGGGTTTTCAATTTTATTCTAAATCCATTCTTTGTTCAGTGACTTTAGGAAAAGCATTGCTGTACCTGGCTCACTGACATTCTAGACGCTATTTTTTCCAAAGAGTTTTATCACTTCCCACTTTTTTCTGTTTTGTAGAAAAATGATGAAAACCTCTAAGATCATAAATAGCGTATATTATACACCCCTTAGCATTTTATTGATTTGTTTTGATTTTGAATATTTTTTAAACTACTTTTAAAAGTAAGTTCCGGTATTTTATGTGATCTAATGATTAGAAGCAAATAACATTGCCACTCCACTCATTAAATTTTAGAGATATTACCAATGTTCGTGTAATTACTAATACCTACATTAAAGTTTTATAATAATTAGTTTTTTCATTCATTCCGTGTTTATACAATGGCAGTGCAAAGTACAGCTTGTTACGTTAAAATGGCGCTTTCGTTAGATTTGTCGCTTCACTCTGCTTTTTTTTTGTAACTTTATGGGAAGCGCTCTCCGGATTGTAGCTCTGTGGGTAGATTCAAATTCCGCGCGCTCTTGAGTTAAGAACCTTTGTTCGCTGATAGGGACATGGTTCCGTTCCCCGATAAGTTTTTAGTTTCTTTAGCGAGTTTCCGGGTTACGAGAGGCTCTCTTTGGCCTTACCTGTTGGAAACTTGAGGCCGTTCGTAGCAGCTACCATCTTCGAAGTCGTTCAAGAGGTTAATTTAGTTATGTTTGGAAAGTAAACGCCTTCGGCGGATTCTCCTCTAGACGACGTTATTTTGGGCGATTCTAGGCGCCCCGCTTGTTGGCGGATTCTTTTTGATGGTAGCACCTCGTGCACGCCCATACGGGGTAAGTCCTTATTGGCATTCTGGTGCTTCGCTTAGGGGTCAATTTTGTTGTCAGCTTGACGTGCCGAGCCACAATCCACGATCCGGAATTTGGCGGCTGGAAGATTCTTCCTCCGGCGACCTCGTGTAAGTCCACCTTTGGCTAATCAGGGCCCCATCGTCATGCTGGGCTATTAACCGCTGGTGCCGAAAGCAGAGCTTCCGTGAATCTCATGAGAGCACACCTAATACTAGGGACATCCATTAAGCCCCCTTTGTGGGCCAAGTTGAGCCTATGAATTAAACTGCCCCAGGCCACGGATCTACATTTCAACTACATGTACCAGCCAGGCGATAACTTGTACACTAGCCGAAAGTAAGGCCCATGCCAATGTGTGTATGTCCAGGTATTTTTAATGTGTAATTATAAATTATTGAGAGGCTTTTCCTCCGATTGTACCCAGCAGTTTCCATAAAAATTTAAGTATTACTTGCTGTAGGCCCTATTGTATCACTTGTCGACTTCTCCGAGCCAAAGATTATAATTAAACTGTGATACTTGAGAACTATGTGTAGTTTCTTTCAATGTTGCTGTATAACGTTCTTTTGCAGCTATAGTTCTTAACCCATTATAAGAACTCAGTCTGCGAATCGTCTGATTAAGCACTTGAGATACCTGGTTGATTGTTTTCCTCTGGATTCGCTGGCGCCCCTCCTGGTTTCCATTCATTTAATTTATTGCACGCCGTCTTCGACTTGAGCTAGACGTGCCCTCCAGGTATCTGATTTTGCTTGTTTTAGTTGAAAAATATAGCCAGCGAATTGCCACGTTAAACCATCGTAACAAGCTACAATTGATTATTTTGCTACAGAAATTTAAAACGGCTGTAGTTCTGAAACACACATCGCACATGTTTTTGACTAGAAATACTGAAAATACTAGTGAACTGGAAACATAAATCACTGGGGCTTCGTTTGTATAGTGAAACTAGAAATTTAAACTTTTAAAAGGAGAGAAAATGTAGGTAAAATTAGAAATACCAAGTTATAAATGGAATAGTAGTTTTAGAGGGCGTTTCCTACCCATACATACATAATTTAAATTTTCAGATACGTTTCTTGTTCGTATAGCGGGGCTGGAGAGTTCCTCAAATTTATTAATTGTTAATTACGAAAGGAGGCTAAAACGAAGCAGGAGTTATCAGAGGCCAGTTATAGACAGTGTTGATAAAATGCAAACTAAATTTTAAGAATGTAAGTAATACCACTACAAATTGTGAAAGTAAGAAAAACTATACAACTACATTTTTCTAGTAGCAGTCCCAAGACAAAAATGATTGGTGAAGGATCTAACAAACGATGCATGATGCCACCACACTCTTGCTTAGGGTTAGATCAAGAAAGACAGAGCACGAAATAACAATGTATATGATACTAACTATTCAAAAATGTTACTTGGAAAGGGCTTTCAACGTCTATTCGAAAATAAAAGCACGACATAAACAAGCTAATCGTGCATAAACACAGCAAACCAAAAATATGTCCACAAATAAAAATTAGAAAAATATTCCATGCTTCTGGCATTCAGAGAAGATATGTCAGATGCATGAGGGAAGCCTGAGAATTCTGACACCGCGATTTCTACCATTAGTCACATATACAGAAAAATATTCTAGGAGACCAGCGTGAGAGAAAGATAAAATAGTTCACATTACTCATTACCACAAATACAGTAGACATTTTAGGAAAAAAATAAAATATTCGAAAATCCCGCAGGTAATATAATAACAAAGGCAAAATTATAGAAACAGTAGTTGTAAAACACATAAACGAAGATACAGATAACTAAGAACAGCAGGATAATAGAAATACCGAAAGCTCTAAGAAAAATTTGATGCGGAGGATATGTGAAGAGAGAGTAGTAATAAAACTAATTAAAACATTTCAATATTTGAAAACGTTCTAACCAAGAAATTCGGGGAAAATGTGAGAAGCAGGTAGGCAGCTGTAAACTATATAGGAATGTTCCCATAAGAAAAAAAAAATAATTTCTGGAACTAAACAAATATTTTTTTTTCGTGTATCAGTCGAAGGAATAACAAGAAACAAGCAATTCTAGACAGCTTTAATTGCGCTGCATAAAACAATATGGGATACGTGACACTGTGTGAAGTACTAAAAAATAACTGTTTACTGTCACTAGCCCTTGGTTAAACATGCAAGGTAATACGTATAAAAAGAAGCCAACAGAACGAGTTGTAATAGAGAGGTACAAACATATATTGTTCGAAATAGATATAAAGTAGGTTTTTTTTAATAACTGTCAAAGTGTTACAATGTTGGTAGATATGTGATTAAAACGTTAGGATATTTTTATACCTCGTGTTGGTAGAACTTTTTCAAAATTATGGTTATGTGCCAATTTTGAATGTCAAAGTTTCTTAATTTGAACTCTTGACAAATTTCTTTTTTTAACATGGAATCATCATGATCATCAATAAAATCGGATAAAAAAAGAAAACCAAGAAATATTTTAAATGCAAAAATGAAGCAAGCAATATTAAATTATGACATATCTGTCAAAATGACAATCAGTTTTTTAGTGGAAGAAAAGAACTAAAAATCTATGTACCAACATTATTAAAACTAGGGACCCTGCAGGAATGCAACTTATCCCCTAGAAAGTTGACCTTGAAAATTATTATAGAAAAAAAATGTACTTTACTGAGGTACGCTTGAGTGATCATAAATCATCAAATTTAAATGTTACTTGATACAAACTTTGCTAAACATCATTTACGCAGGTAAACCAACTCTCTGTTTTTTAATATTTTTAATGAAGTGTTTGGCCGATTGTTATATTGTCCTGTTTATATTATTTTTGGTGTTGCTTATATTAATTACTGGCTGCACTATACTGTTGATGTGTTGATATAAATCACAATATTCGCTTTACTGTTATTATTATTAGAAGTTTGGTGTATCAGGACTTTTGGGAAGTCCGACCCAAGAAGTATGACTGCGCTGAGGGCCTGGCGCCTATTTTTTTCCTGCCTTTTTAAGCATAGGGCCTTGGCTTCGTTGGAACCCCTAGTCTAACGGCGACCTAGCTACTGACCTAAGGCGATATTTATCAATTGACCCAGACACCAAATATAACTTTTGTCAACAGGTAAGGGAACTCTACCTTACAACCTTTTTTTCAGATTTTTGGCACTTCCTTACCATCTTCTAGTATTCTGCCACATTCACTGTTGCCTTGGTAAATTGCTTCCTTCTTACTGGGGACTAAGGGCTTTGTTGCTATTGTAGTATTCATCATAATACTTATACTTAGTTGGAGAAACGTTGTGTTTTCTCGTCACGCTGGTAAGTTAGGTTGGCTAGGTTGAGTTTCAAGAGTGCATAGTTAATGGAAATAGGGATTACTAGTCTTTGAGTACCTAATAGCATCGGGACCAAAAAGAACAAGAATCGGTGATGGAAGACCAAATAATAAAGAGAAAATAGAAAGGGAATCTTTCAAAACTATTGAAGAAAGATAGCAAATCCAGATCAGGCAACTCGAGATTGTCCGTTCCAGTACGTAAAACATAGAAACCCCTAAGAGGACATAATTCAAATATATTACCAGAATTTATATAATTCTAAAATCGGATCACAAAGCGCAAAAGAACCACTTAGGGCCTGTACTGTAGAATCGGATGAAATCCCATGATACAAGTAAATGGATACGAAAAGTAATTAAAGAAACAAGAAAAATCACGAAATAACACTTGGAGATGATGGTAACACTCTGGAACTAATAAGACTTAGGAAAAATACGCTACTAAAAGCTCTGAAGATATTATATAGCTAATGCATAGAGAAAAAATATATACCAAAAGACTATTACTCCATAAAATAGTAGACGCAACCAAGCTAGAAAATTATTGTCCAATTGGCCTGCTATGTCAAACATAAAAATTACTGTGAAAAGTAAGCAGGTTGACAAACAAGCTGGATTTATATCATCCACTGGAACATGCGGGTTTCTGAAAGTGTAGAACACCATGGATCACATTCAGTCAATTACAAAAACTGAAATAGAAAAGACCCTAGAAATTACATGGATATTCATATAGCATTTGTTGATTATAACAAATGTTTCTACACCTGGCAAATCGGTTCTAGGTATACAGAACTGTTACAAGATATTTACAAAGAAGCAACATACAATATCAAAATAAACACAGTCTCAAAAGAATTCAAACTTACAAGAGGATTACTTCAGGCAGATACTATTTCACCACGCTATTCGCATTGTCACGGACGACGTGGTTAAGGATTATGACTGAGAAAACTTAGGTATCTGTATTAATTGTCAATATCTGAACAACCTTAGATATGCAATGGTGTAATGCTGATAGCTGACAATCCCAAAGATCTTTCAAGAATTATCAAGAAACTAAAAACTTGTAAAAGATTTGTCTGAGAATATAATTCTTTGAAGTTTGAGCCAATCATCATTTCTTCAATTAATTGGCCAATACGACTTTCTACCATGCTGACAATATAGCGACTCAGTATTATCAAATTGGTACAAGCTAACTTGGCTTTGTTCCCTTATCAAATAAAATAATTTAGAAATATCAGTTGATTTTCCTAGGTTTCCTAGGTCATGCGATTTAAGCATAAAATTAAACAAAATGTGCGTTGGGAACAAACATTGATAATAAAATTGATACTGAAGTAATATAGATATTTATGCATTAAGGGAGATATGAATATGTTTTTTCCCTGAGGTTGACATGTGTTACAGACCTCGGGCCAGAGGCGTAAGTCAACCGAGGGTAAAAAACATGAATATCTTCCGTGGTGCATACAATATTTTATTTACTAGCATATTAGTAACAAAATTAGAATATTTAAGTAACATCAAGGGTTGCCTAAATGAATGGTTGCTAAGATATGGCCTATAGTTGCATGGTTACCAAGAGTTTGAGGGAGAAAAAATTTTACAGGTCTTTGGGAGTTATGAGTAGCTTTTCATATTTTGTTTCTATGACGAAAGTGTACAATATCACGTTGCTAGTAAATAAAAATAGTATTATGCTTTTTATGGTATATATTTTAAATCATGATATTATCTTTCTAAATATAATTTATAGCACGGTAATGATCTAGTAGTCTACATATACATGACACCTAATTACATATCACTAGGTTCCAAGAATTCGACTAACCCTGCAGTACCGCCCCATATTTTTTTAGTGAATATCATTTTGTTATAATCCCAATGCTTTGGGATTATAACTCATAATATTCATAAAAAACTGATCGAGAATAAGCTTACTACTTATTGTATTACTCCTGAGAATAAATATGGGGAAGACGAAAATAATGCGACGATCACATGACCGCGGCGAACTAGAAGACAGCGTTATACTGGACGGACAAACAGCAGAAGAGTACACATTTTACTACTGCCATAAAGATAAGGGTATCGGATAAATGCGTTGTGTCGATACTCATATACCAAATCGAAATATGAGCTTTCACAGTAAGGGTATGTTATGGCCTCTATTAAATAAGAAGCAAATTTTCTTACATTAATATTAAATAAATCATAACATTAACGAGAATTCGCAATAGCAACGTCATAGCCTTTATTATTTTTAGATAACTGGCTTGAGTCAATTGAGTCAATGGATTTGATATTGGCTCCAAGGTCAATAACTTACAGAGTCAGGCTCTGTTCAACCACACGGAGCAAGTGAGCTATGGCAACACAGACTAAAAAATATAACGAATACCCAAAGATCGTCGGCTAGTATCAAATAGTAATTTATTTATTTCATCCGGAGGCAGAGAGGGAGCAACATACTAATAACACACACAACATCAGTAAAATGTAAAAGTTATTTATACAAAAACTAACATAGAAGTTACGTGTAAGAACAGAAGACGACGAATTGCAGCTAAGACTCCAACAACGCTACGGGTTAATGCACTTGATACACAATGCTATCGATACACCTACATATAAATTACCTTATCAACTTTCCAACGTCCATCTGCGCTACAGAGGCTATGAAGAAGAGCCACTAGTACAATTGCTAATATTAAACAGGTTCTGAAGATTGGTGCAGTGCGCGATAAGGTAATAATAAACAGTTAGCGATGGAAAATCGCTTGTAAACACTATGATGTAAGTCAGCGAACTCAAGACAGAGAAGAGCCAAAGGGCAGATTGAAGTCGTTGAACAGCGAGGACAATTATCTAGTAAACGAAGGAAAAGTAAAAATAAAGAGAGCAGGAAACGAACAGAACGTCGAAGAAGAGAAACAGAGGAGGCCTGAAAAAATTACTGGTCACTAGTCTACTCACAGATAATCGTAAAAATAGTTTACCTTTAGGTACTAAGCGGCCTATAGTTAGCTCACCTTGAAGCGGAAAACTATTACGTTACGAAACACTAGCCTGGGGCGGCGGTTCCGACGGATGGTGAATTATGCAAGCAAGGAACGCGTTGGTCGAATACCCACAAAAATTGGTGTAAAAAACACATCGATCTTTTTTATTCAACGCCTACTACATCAAATAAACGGCTTAAAGCGTGCGCGAGCGTTCGGAATTTCCAGATCTAAAGCGAAAACGACGAAAAATTCATGCCGGCCGATTTTGGATTGTAACTACTAATAAATTAGAAGTTACAAAAAGGAATACAAAGAGGATAATATTTAACTGCACCGTAAGAGACAGGAAAACAATCCAATGAATCGGAAAACAGACAAGAATGCAAGCCACACTAGAAACGGTAGCTGAAGCAAAATAGCTTTGGGTAGAACATATTGCTGCATGATGTATGATGGATTTAGAAAATAACAGAATTGGGATAATGAAGTGGGAAACCAGCAACGGGTTGTCCATTAGTGAGATGGTAGGATGATATTTTAAAAGTTGCCAGTAAACGATGGATGACAGCGGCCACGGCAGAAACCAGTGGAAATATTTGACTAATCCAGAAGTTCCGTTACGAACTGGAGACTCTGATTAAAGAAGAATAATGTTGTCGTACCTTAGAAATGTAGACGATTTACTTGTCATAAGGAATCACTATTATTAGTCTCGTAAAAATAATATTAGAAACTGCTAAGCAAATTTGGGGACATGTAAAAAATTGAGAACATACCAGTTCCAATCATCCATAAGTTCTAGACAAGTTGAAGAACCCCGATACGCGTGTACAGAAAAGTCGTACTACTAATCACGTCAACATTGAACAAAACAATGGATTGTATCAGTGCCAGTCGGTGCCTCAAGTTTTCAAAAGGAATAAATTTATTCAAAATCCGTTCAGTTGTGTGGTCGGTCGGTTGGTCGGTGATTAGGTTTCTGAATGCAAGAAACGTTCTCCCGACCGAAATTTATAGACAACTTCTTAAAGTATACAGGTAAAGTCATGGAGTGGTATGGAGATGGTGCAGACAATTTAACCAGGGCAATGTGCATGATGAGGATCGAAGTGGTAGGCCATCGTTAACCACTGTAGATTCGGTTGCGCTGGTTGATGCTAAATTTGGGACCAACAAAGTTAGATATTTCCTTATTGACTGCTTAGTTTCTGCAAATTTCATGTTCATTAGTACATGCAATTGTCTACAATCGCTTACACTGTCTCAAACTGTGTGCACGGTGGGTACCCACAATGCTCACTGCGAATGGCAGCGGCATTGAGTTTTCTGAAACGGTACAATATTGATGAGAATCGGTTTTTACACAATATTGTGCCGGAAGATGAAACTTGGGTTGCATATGATACCCTTAGTCCATGCGATGGCGTCATAGCCGTAACTCGTACCCAAAGATATGTTTTGGGATACCCGTGGCATGTTGCTTGTAGATTTGTTGAAACAAGGAACAATGATAAACGCAACAGATTACTGTACGACTCTGTAAAAGTTAAAAGTAAAAGAGTAAAGAATGAATACCCATCTTTTGTCACCTTCGAAGATGTTTTGATACATGAGAATACAAGATTATATATAACTGCAGTGACTTTCTGAGCACCCTGCGTATAGTCTGGACCTCACAACGTATGTTTCTTCACTTGAGGAGATTTTTGGCAGGTCAGCGATTTAATACCGATGGCGAACTTAACTGGGGTATAGATTGGCTCAAGTCACCCGGACGAGATCTTAATGATAGTGTCACAATACGAAAAATGTTTGAAATGTTGAGAAAAATAGGCGAAACCGTGCTTTAATTAATGAAAATAAATAAATTACTAAAAAAAGGGCAGATGATGTAGCAACACTTTGATTTTTATACAAAATACTATTGCTTACGTCTTGTATCTAGATTGCACAGCCAAATTACATACAACAATAGAGTAATGTGACATATCTATACTTGATTGATAATAGTAATTTACGATACAAGTAACGTTATCAAGGTTTTTACATTACAAGAGAATAGTTTGAATGAACGAGCGACGTTAGGAGCGAGTTCTTTAAAATTCTCGAGTAATGTAGAAAGCGAATAACGTTACGTATATCGTAACACGGTTTATTTTATCCTAAAATACTAATCTTGAAAAAATAGGAAAAATGGTTATTAATGACACAACAGCGAGTGGTGGTATCACTAGTAAAATAAAACCTCAATACTGTATTGGTGGTAGCACTGTCAGGTTATGTTAAATTTGAGATTTTCAGGTTAACTTTTGCGTCAGTTTGTGTCAAATAACAAACAAAACCTAACCTACTAACATCGAATTTGACATAGACTGACAATACATTTCAGTGCTGTCAACATGTGATTAATGCTAATAAAGTATCGTTATGTTATTTTTCTTAACAACACTAGTGTTGTTAAATGCATCTTAACGCAACTCGTTGCGAAGGAGTTATTGTCATAATAACATAATAGGATAAAATAAAATATATTAACACCTACATCGTAGTTACTCTCTCACGAAGGTTATAAGTTAAGTAAAGCCCCTTAATTTTTTAAGTAGTGTATTTGAAAAAAATCTTGCAATATTTATGCTCAAGTGGAACTTAGTTTCTGGACATACCACGTATATTGGAGCATGATAATACACTCACAGTTGTATCATAAGAGAAATTGAAGGTTCAAATACAAACCCACAACTCTGGGTTCTGTATAAAATCAGAGTACCTAAATATGATATAAGAAGAAGAAAAATTTGTAAAAAGCCACCAAATTACTATATTCGAAGATACTGCCCTACGAAACGAAACATTATAATCATATTAACATTTAAAAAAATTGCTGTTTATTTGAATTTGTCATATCATCAGTTCTTTCAAAACCCAAACGAGACCGGATTTTAGGCAAAAGTTCCTATCTTTGATGTTATATGGCACTTTTAAAGGCAATTCACGACACAGCTTTTTGTATGTTCCTTTCACAAGTTCTTGTAGGCCAAACATCTACAAGTTTATTGATTAATGACAGATTTTGATTTACCAGTATTATAATTCATGTATGTTGAATACCTACATAAATCCCTTGAAACAGCGAAACGTGATATTGTGAGAACTGCTTATTTATCCAGTACGGAGAATACTAATATTATTAGTAGAACATCTGATATCCCCCAGTTTATTGTAAAATGGTGTATAAAACGGCATTCAATTAATTTTCCACGTACTGTAGCTATGTTTCTAAATACAGAATCATTTGAAAAGTGGTACCTTTCTGAATAGCAACACTTTTTTGCATAGCAACTGCACATCTCACATTATTTTTGACATTTTTATATACATTTTGTGCATTCCTCTGCAGTACGTGATAAATAGTATGTGATACACGTGAGAAATATGTATTAACGCTCGTACTCAACCAGCGATATTTGTTAATTAAAACATCACTTTTCTAAACTAGTTGCATAATGTAGCATTTACAACCGGAAATCAGATTTCACTATTTCACTAAGTCAAGTTGCTAAAATCTTCTATACAGGGTGATTCATAACTAGTGAGTCAAACTGAAATGGTAGATTCCTTATGCCAAAAGAAGTCAAAAAGTTTATATGAACATATGTACTTAACCAAGCGGTTACCTAGATACAGGCTGTTGCTTGGTGTAAAAGTGAAATAATTGTTTGCAATTATTAATAATAATAAGGTATATCAAGTGCAGCAATAGATGTTTAGATAACTTTGGCGGTATTCTCTAGCTGCACCACGTGCGTTACCGTCACAATATCCATAAATGAACACCATATCACCATACCACTCTGAAGTAAGTCCCTCCATCAGGCAATTAACGAAGGTACAGTTTAACAATCAAAACAAATCGATTAGTAGAACATTTACAAAACACAAATGACGTACTACTGATGAATATCTGTCAGATTTAAAGCACATTTTGTTTTGGCGGCACTTGATACGCCTTGTTATCATTAATAATTGGAAACAATTGTGTTACTTTTCCAACAAGCAACAGCATGTATCTAGGTAAACGTTTGGTTAAATACATATGTTCATATAGATTTTTTGTTTTTTTTTGGCATGAGGAATATACCATTTCAGTTTGATTTACTAATTATGAATCACCCTGTATAAATAAAAATCAATTGCCGCATGTATGTTACATCATCACTGGAGAACGGCTCAACCGATTTGGCTATTTTTTTTTGTTGTGTTCGTAATTGTCAGCACAAGGTTTGTATAAAAGAAAATTTTGTGAAATTCCACCGAAAGAATCGGAAAACTCGGAAAATCAAAAAGATAATTGTATATGGTATTTTTGTGAGGTATTTCGTATATTTTCGTGTCTGAATGGCTTTTAGAAGAAAAAATGGGAAAATCGGAGTGGCAAACTCGGTAAATTGGGAAAATTGGAAAAAAACTATTTTTTTTCAAGATGGAAAAACCGGAATAGAACAATGGAAAAGTGATGTTACAAAACATACACGCATAGGTTCACGTAATATTATACCCGGGCAACGCCGCAGCTATGATGTATACAAGGAATAAGGAAGGATATTTCGAAATTCAACCTCTAAAGGGGTAAAATGAGGGTTCCGATTTTGTATGGAAAAATATTATTAAATAGACATTTCGACTTGAAACTTCGTAGGAGTATTCCTAAAAACAAATAACCTAACACTTATTTCGTGATTTTCCGAAAATCAACCCCTTAGGGGGGTGAAATAGGATAAATAAGCTAAAAATCGATATGGGAGTCGTTATTGGGGTTGATTGCGAAAATGGATTTTAGTCCAAGACTGTGGACATGACATAAAATTAAAACTCTATAGTGATGAAACGGGGTTTCAGAGAAAAATTATTTTTGGACAGAACAACGTTTGCCGGGTCAGCTAGTATTAAATAAATTATGTTATGTCAATTAAAAAATCGTCAGCTAATCACAAGAACAATGTAATTTAATTCGAAACTGTGTGAATATAATTTGCTAGGGTAAAACCTGCTTTGTTTACCCATTTAACGTAATGTTCACGTGCCGTGTGTGAAGGCGCAAGTAGCACATAACGCATTTCCAAAATTGCAGCCTAGAAAATTGCAACTGCATTGACGCCAGTAATTTAAAGAGTTTGTTGAGGGAAAGCGGTGAAGTGACCGTAAGGACGTCATGCGTGATAGGTAATTACTAATTACAGAGAAAAAATGGTTATTAATTTCAGAACTTCAAGCTGCAAGGCACATGCATCAAATGAGCACTTTCTTTGTGGCCTATGAAAATTATCTCGACCTAAAATGACGAACATAATTACATGCCATAATTTTCTGCGGTTAAAGTAATCGGTGCTTCATTATTTTCGGTTTGTGTAAAAGCTAGTTTGGTAGTTTCTCTATTAGAGGCGACTGAGTGTTCCGAAACGTGATACTTGTTACTACTTTCTTTGATTTTATTGTCGCTGTGAATAAATTCAAAACAAGCATAGAACATGCCTTACCTTTGATTCAGCCGCACCATGTGCATTAGTCATCGACCCAAATTGTGTGTTTTCGTCAAGCTTATTATTTTGGGGCGTGATATCAGAATTCCTAACCTAAATTCTTTCGGTTCTGGGAGAAATTGGGACCGATAACGGTCGTCATAGGTACATTTTATATCCTGTGGATGGTTAATTGTTAATACACTAACTTTATCGTTTAATACCTTAGTTTGAAGAAGTAAACTTACCACAGCTTCTGCTGCGATAGCTTTAAAAATTTCTACTTACCTAATTACTATCTCTCACCTAAAACTTAATTTGCAGCTCTACTTGAAATAAGGATATAATTACAAAAAAAAACAATTTGTTATTTTTGGTGTGTTATTTTAGATTATGCAGTGAACATATATCAACGATTCCATTTGTTTTATTTTTAAAATTTAAAAATTCCTTTAAAAGTAGTTGCGATGGCATTATATCTAGTATGAGGTTCACTTCCCTCGTCTAAAAGACAAAGGAAGTGTTGTAATCGCGAAAAAAACAAGCTTCCGAGATTTCTTCAGATCTTCACGTTTCAGTGTCTCTCGATGACGATAAACAGGTTTCTTTAATTACGCCCGTATGTCTGACCGTCTGTTGTGTATAACACAACAACGATTTGTAGGAGGAAGATGATAATTTGCATGCAGATTATATGTCTACGAGACATAAAGCCGTGAAAATTTTGGACAAATATATTACAATGCAATAAGAATAGTGCTGCCCATGCACGTATTAGATTTATTAAAATTACAAATATTTTACTGCAAAATTGAACGATGTTGGTGCCCTTATTTTATTTTAATTATCTGCAATAAAATTCGGCTGCTCCAGTGAACATAAAAACTCTGTCTCATGGCTTAGGTCGCTAAATTAGAGATACCGAATAGAGCAAACTAATTTTTAGTAGCTCCAATTCAACTACGATTTCTACTTGTGAACGCACCAAAACTAAATCTGCAGTAGCTAACCTTAAAAACTGACATGAACACAAAGATGTGTGCCCTCGTACAAATCGCAATAATTGATTTAAATCGATGCCAAAATCAGCCAAATACCACAGGTAGGCAGTATTTAATCTCGCATAGCAACAGTACTAACGGCTTTTGTTTTATCGTGACTTATAAGTGACACCAACTATTATTTGTTTTATATCCGCCCAAAAGTAAAAACTGCCGCGTCATCCTGCATTTTTGAGGGACGCTACCTGAATTTCTGGATTTTGGAATGCACTGGACAATCGGGAACTGCTGCAATACGTAATGGAAACTCCAATCCTGCAGGCCCCAGCAATATAAAAAGGCTCTGGACGACCAAAATTGCGCAAATACCTAGTTTATGGAAGCTTCCGATGATGGGCCGCACCTCTCAGGGGACGCCAACTTGTTTTATTAATTGCAAAAGGCCCGGTGGCTCGAATCTCTGACTGATGTTCTGCGTGGAGGACCCCTCGAGGCGTTGAAGGTACCAAATTTGGCTCCAACTAGCTCCTGCAGGCGGTATCGACCCCAAATGTAGCCCCTACTTGGATTTCAGCTGCCTGGTTTTTGTCGAAGGAGAATATTCACCAAATACACCACTTTAAGACTGGGAAACTGGTTCCAACTGTGCTTGTACTAAAATGGATGTGTTTTATTAACAAAATCAAACTTTTATGGGAGCTGATGTAAAAGCAATGTTCAAAGCTTCGGCAATTTTAAAGCTCCCTGTGTGGCTGTTAAACAAAAGAACATCTCGTATCTTAGCAACACCTCACTAAAATTGTTCAAAGGGAAATAAGGTTTGATACATAAAATTAACTTATAGAATAAGGTTACAAGCTAAATACATGTTTTTCTAAGGTTAGGATGCACTACACTTAATACTCTGCTATGTCACTGTGTGTTTAACGGCTTGTAATGTTCTGTAGTTTATTATGCACTGGATAATATCCTTCGTTCAATTTCTTTGCTATTCGCAGGTTGCTCATTTGCAACATTTCTTGTCGGTTGCTTCTTGCAACGTTTCTAATCCTCGTAGTGCATTGCTAAACCCTTCAGTTACTTTGCCATTCTAGTCCTACCGTTCTGACCACTATAACGCTCATACTTTGTACTTGGGCAAACCATTTCGTACAATAACAGACCTAATACTGCAAACGTTAATGCTACAATCGTCAGATACAATCTAACTGCATTCGCACTCCCAAAACCTCTCCGAATCTGAGCCCAAGAACGTACCCTTTTTGAACTAGCCTTTCATGTTACCTTTGCCTCAATTTGTGAAACTTAGCTGGGTGGCCATCAGTGCATTTATCTCAATAAAAGTAAGCTAGCCTTGCACTAATTAAAATAATTAATTCTGTGAGTCGGTTTGATTTTAATGCAATCTAGTTCAATTGGCTAGCAGAATTGTTGAGAGCACAAAACCATCGCAATATACTGGATTATCACATATAATTTAGTTTATTTTTGCTTCAACTAAAAAATATCAAAGTACTCATTTCTGCATAGCTCAGGCTTTAGTCTTGACGAAAGTGAAACCCAACAGGTACAGGCTAATTGTGGCAAAAGAGATAGAAAACGATAAAGGCGTTTTATTTAAGGTACAGATGCAAAGCGTCTTCCGTGGCCGAACGAGCTGTTTGCTTAAGGGCTACTGGCAAGCGTTGAAATTGTAATCGCAGACGCTAAAGTTCGAATCCCACCGCTCGTAATGTTTTTTTAATTGAAAATTGATGTAATTCGTAATACCAAGTGTTTCCGTTTATTGTTGCAGTATTATTAGGAACGTAAAGATATTTTTACCCCTAGTTTCATTTGATTTTTAAAATTATTTAGTGTCACGAGTAATAGCTATTTAAGTCACAAGGAAAGTAAGGACCTATTAACATTTGTGGTAGGCAAGTACAAGCCAAGACGAAGTCGCGGCTTGTTGCCTTCCGAAATATTTTTCGATGAAGTTCTAAAACTTTCTTTAAAAGACAGACTTATTTTACTGTAATTGCCGCTTTTATATACACTTTCGTTTAGAGTTAAACGTTATAGTTAATTGTTTGAAGTGGAAGCCCATTTTTATTATACATTTAGATAGAGCATGAAAATTAGGATTATATTTAGACATTTTCGAAATAATCGCGTTTAAAGTATTAAAGCAAACTTTAAATAAAAATCAAGTAGCTCAAAGTTTTAGTAGCTTATTGCTTTTTCATTATATGGATTGCAGCTGCTACAAAATGTAAAAAATAAAATCAACGAAAACAAAAACGTGGACGTTCGAATTGGCTACCTACCACTTTGCTCAATACAATGTCCAAATATGTATTGCAATTTCTCACGAACTTTATGTAGAGTTTCAGGTTAAATTAATCTTACTTCCCCACGAATGGTTTCCTTTAACACTTTTATTGTCTGTGGATGGTTTATGGAGACCTTATTTTTAGAAAACCTGAGAAGAAAGAAAGCCACGAAGTTAGCTTAGCTGATCGCGAAGGCCACTTGACAGCTCCACGTCTGCTTAACCATCTGAAAGGATAAATTTTGTTTAAATAATTCCGAACACCAGCAGACAAATGTACCAGAGCACCGCCTTGCTCAAACCAAAACGTCTCGCTTGGTAGGTGTGCATCTTTCTTATTTAAATAAAGCATAGCAATAACGGTGATTAAATCGTCTCCTAAATATTCTAGGTACTTTTTGCGTGACAATGAACCTTCAATAAGGAATTATCCTGGTACCTATTCTCTCCTCAACAATTTCCGCCTAAACTTTGTGTTTTTGAAAAAAAACAGCGTGTTTGCCTTGCTCCTCTAGTACAGATTTTTAGGTGTCCAATATCGATAGTTACGGAAATTCACGGTATACCATTAAGCTAGAACGTTGCTTCATCGGAAAAAATAATGCTATTGGTATTACAATGCTCCTGTGAGATGATGAATCTCACAGAACTATATTTTGCCCTCAGGATCATCTTCATTAGGCTCTTGGGTTAATTACACATTTATATTTTTTAACATTTACAACTGACCTTTGAGAAATGCCATTACTTACAGACATTTCTCTTACAGTTCCATATAGATTTTCTTGCAGAAATAAGAGAATATCTAGCTTAGTATCGTCATCAATCCAATATTTTTGGGTTTGCGCCGCATTTGAATCAGTGCATCTTGGCAACCGTAAGTGCAAAACGACTATGCTTAGTATCGTTTTGAAGCTCTCGACGATATCTGTTCCAATATGTAAGTAACATATAGCAGTGCTTTAAAGAATAACTTAAAAAATTAGTTTTGTGTGTGGTTTGTTAAAGTAATTTAAGCTACTTATCATATCATAGACCTGTCTTAGCTACAACAATAAGTAAACGCTTTGATACTATACTCGACTAGTTCATTTCAACTATCCAATCTGCAAGTCGTAGTCCTACGCTCCAAAGTAATGGCTCAATCAGAACCGTGCCTACTTTTTGTTAATTTTCTTCTTCCTCTTAGTATAGGCTGAGAGCCTGTTATTTCCACATACTGAGTGCAGTTTTATAAGCCATCTTAAGCCGAGGCCTGGATAGATGGCTAACCTAACCCCTTGAATTAGGGAAGAATGCCCTTATAGGCTTAACGACCACCAAAGATGTTCGTATGATGGCCGGAGAGCGTTCGATGTTTCCAATGTACGGGTGTGGGGCTCGAACCCACTACCTGCCGACTGCTGGCGCAAGCACTCTACCAGCCGGCCACACGCTCGCTTTTGTTAATTTTGAATATTAAAATTTAAAAAAGAATAAGTACAGTAGTAGTTTTCCCAGAGAAGTAGTATTTAAATTGAAAAAAGATATACGTATGTGTCTGCAAATAAATTGTGTTAAGTTGCATTGTATGGTATTGTAAAGAAGAGGATGAAAGCTATAATTATTATTATTACTTTATATTATTATTATATTATATAATATCATGCCAGATGCCTTTTATTTTTTACCTTTTCTGTATTATTATGCAGTTTTATTTGCATAGTAGCGTTGTCACTACTGCAGGTTGGCTATAACGCTGAAATGTTTGATGAATGGGAATTTTTCTTAGTTTATGTATATCAAATGTATTTTCCAATCTATTCGATCCTATTTTACAGAAGAGTTTAGATATTTGCGAAAACAAACTTCTTTAGTGATGGTTTTCTAAATTTTTGGTGTCACCTTTCTTCTATAGTAGAACCACTACAGCATTATTTCATTCGTCAGGAATTTCTTCTTTGAACATAAATATGTTGTAAAGTCTGGCTAAATCTTTGGTTGTTCCCTTCGCATTGTGTTTTGTTAAGAACCTATGTTTAGTATCTTTGTAGTTCAGCTCTTGGTCTGATATCTTTCTTATAAGAATTGCATAGATCTCTCACTCCCCCTTTCCTGTATTTTTAAGAATATAATTTTTATTATAAATTACCTCTTTATCTTTGTTTTTACTTTAAGTTTCTCCCTTTGCTAGTTTCTGTTGCCTGAACAGCAGTATGCTTCTACTTTCTTCTATTACCTTTTTGCTTCTTTTTTTGTATTTCTAAATATCCTGGCTAGCAATCGTATTAGATAAATTTTTTGTGTCTGTGTATGCTACTCGTTGTCTTTTATTTTATATAATTGACTGTTTTCTTTGGTGAATTTCGTTTTTTTGATGTCTCACCCATTTGTTTTATTCTTCCGTATGCTTATTTTTTCCTGTCTGTCAGTACATGTGAAATTTCTTCAATCTTTATTCTTGCAGTTTATTGAATTTGTTTAGTTTGTATACTGTTCCTGATATATTTCGGCTTTTTTCTTTTAATATTGTCATATCTAATTTTTCTCTTCCCGTTTTTTTATCTATTAGTATCTTTGCTCTTACCAGGCGATGGTCGCTTACTGTGTGAACTTATTGCGATCAAAGGTGTAATTTGCTTTGTTACGTATTGGTCTATTTGGACTGACCAACGTTCACTTCCTGTTTGGGTGTTTTTCGAAAAATGTGTTCATGCAATATAGTAGAGAAGACGAGTCATCCAATAAAAACCAAATAGTGTAGATGACAGAGAATGGTTACTCCTAATGGAAGTTGAAAAAGCAAAATAGACCCAGCTGGGGTACCTCGGGATTGCCATGTCCGTATTCGAAAGTGGTGAGTCCCTGAAGGTAATTTTATCGTTAATACGCCTTAACTTCTTTATATTTTATTGAAATATAACAGTAAAGTACTTCGATAAAAATCTTGAGAACTATCCTGGTGCTTCCTTTACCTTCTTTCCTCGTATTGTTAAGCGTTTTCTAGGCTTCGTTTGACCTCGTATATCCAACGAGTTCATCTTTTGGAGTGCATTTTTCATCTTCGTTTCGTTCTTGGCCCTAACTCGTCTTTACCTTCCGGCGTAGCCCTGCATATTGTTTCCTACCTTCTTGGACTTGGGTCTGAAGCCATTTCAAGTATGCTTTTTTCTCTTCTCCTTCTTAGATTTCCTTATTCTACTACTTTAGTTAAAATATTTTATTAGTTATTGTCACTTTACATCTACGAGCCTCATGTAAATGACGATTGCAAAACCATATGGTGTGATACTTAACCTTACTCTAATTGAAAAGAGATGGTAGTGGGATCCACATTCTGCCTCTCTTACCACTTTTACATTGTGGACGCTAACACATAATTTATTTGGGATTCGCGTTGGAGAGTAGGTAAAAATCCAAGTCCCCGGCCTAACTCAGATAGGATACAAATTTGTGTAATGTTTTTACGGCGTTATATTGTTTCAAGATTTATCAGTCTGGCTCTGGAATAGCAAACATTTCTGTAAAATAATAATTGTTTGACAGACTGTCAATGTTGCTAAGGTTTTGCATGCTGTAAGCATGGAGCATGTTGAAATTCGTGCAGTTATTAAATCTAAGGGTTTAGCCACAAAAGAAATAAAAGCTGAACTAGACGGTACATTACGTGAACCTTCCCCTTCATACAGCACAATTAAAACTTGGGTTGCGGACTTTAAACGTGGTGGCAAGAGTACAGAAAGTGCACCGCGTTCAGGAAGACCAAAAACCGCCACCACAACAGACACTATCGAAAAAGTTCATAAATTTGTATTGAATGACCGGCGATTGAAGTTGATGGAGATAGCAGATGGGCATTTGAACAGAGAGGACATATCATATCCTAACTGAAGTTTTGGGGATGAGAAAGTTGTCTGCCTGATGGGTGACGCGACTGCTTACACTTGAGCAAAAGCTGACACGCAAAACAGTTTCGTAGGAGTGTTTGGACTTGTTTAAACGCAATCCAGTAGATTTTTTGAGACGATTTATTACAATGAATGAGAAGTGGATTCACCACTATACACCAGAAACGAAGCAGCAATCGAAGCAATGGACTGCCAAAGGAGAACCTGCTCCGAAAAAGGCCAAAACAGTTTCGTCGGCCGTTAAAGTTTTGGCTTCAGTTTTTTGGGCTGCCAAGGGTATTCTTTTTGTGGATTATCTTAAAAAAGGTAAAACAACCAACGGGACATACTATGCTACCCTACTTGACCAGCTAAAAGAAAAAATTCTTGAAAACCAACTCGGGTTAGCAAAGAAAAAAATCTGTATCATCAGGATAATGCCCCGTGTCACAAGTCAGTTATTGCCATGGCAAAAATTAATGAATTGAGGTTTGAATTGGTACCCCATGCCCCCTACTCGCCGGATTTAGCTTCCTCAGATTTTAGTTTATTTCCAAACTTGAAAAAAAATCATGCTGGAAAGAAGTACGAGTCCGATGAAGATGTGATTGCTGCCACAAATGTCTGTTTTGACCAGTTGGATGAAAGGGCTTATAGGGATGAAATAAGAGCACTTGAATATAAGTGGACCAAGTGCATTGAACTTGACGGGGATTACGTTGAAAAATAAAATTAATGTTTACATGATTTTCTTTTATTTTCTTGTCTAGGCCGGAGACTTTTCAATTTACCCTCGTATGTTTGTTCATGTGTACAAAATGTCCACTTAAAAGCATTAGTAGAAACTGACTTGAGAAATCTACCTTTGTCTAATATTGTTTAGTAATTCTTCTCAGCGTCGAACTACCAACGTGTTCATCTTTTCTTACCTGTTCTTGCGATTAAATCAGCTATCGCTATAATTTCCCTCTTGTTCTTCAACCCGACTCTCTAATTTTACCCCACTGCAAATACTTACAAATTCATTATTTTACCTTGCCGTTCGTTAACATAGTGATGTTAGATTTACACAGTAGTATTTTCTTTTCTAGTATTTTTTGTGTCGTTCTCACGATTTGGTTTGTTTCCCAGTGGTTTTTTTATTGCCACTGAAATAGTTAGTGTATTGTGGTTTATACCAGTTATGTTTTTGTTTACCTTTTTTGTATTATAAGCAGACTTCTCCCCCCTGTATCTAGACCTCTATGAGAGGTTTGGGCTTTTACCATTCGGAGATTCCATTATCCGCCACAAGTATCCTCCTTTATTGGACTTGGGACCGGCAAGTGAACCCATCAATCTGCATTCACTGCGTCCGAGTAGATACTGAAGACGGAGTTAAACGTTATAATATTCGTAAATATTTGGTTCATTGCTAGAAAATACCCACATGCATAAACCTGTTTCCGAAAAACGATGTTAAAACTTTTATGTACGACCAGGCGTAATTTGTCACTTTATACTCTAGTAATTAATCATTTTACTGCCCGAGGGCCATAAATTGCTTTACGGCTCCCAAAGTGACACTAAGCGGGCCGTAAAGTACTTTGTCTACTTTGGTGTTTTAATGTGGCTATTGAAACACTGAAAGATGTGCTTTAATAGACTCTAATAAAGCACTGCTTTGGATTGTTTTAATCATATGAGAAACATTATAAGGGCCTCCTTTATTTTAGACAAATGACAGATTGCCACATTTATAAAATGTCAAAAAAGTTTTTGATTATTTTATGCAGCGTAGATAAAACAATATTAAAAATCGTGTCATAAGGCCTCTTGTCCCACCTGTCCGTTAGAAAAGACGTGGCTTTGTGACTCGTTTTCTAAACTTACACGCGTGCAATAAAATCATGCCTTATGCAACTTGCGCCTCAATATATAATTACGGCCCACCTAGTGTCCTGTTTGTCAGTTTGACAGGCAATGACATCGTAGGTAGCTAAAATTTTGAAAAATTATGAATCTGGTCTTAATTGTGAATATTCTGGTCTGTACATAATAGTTATTTATGGTATAAGGGTGTTATATTACAAATAATGCACGAGGGAAAAGTTAAGCCCTCGAGACCTCTAGGCCGAAAAAGGTGATTTCTCGAGTGTAACAGCATCCGCGTGCCATACAGAATTTTATCCAACAACTCAATAAATATCTAAAAAAACATAAATGTTGTATTGACAGACATGAAAAGTCATAGTAACAACCGGGAAAGTACCGAAAGATTCGCGCTATACGTCTGGCGGTGCTGAAGTGTATTGTCAGTTTATGTCAAATTCGAGGTTAGTAGGTTACGTTTTATTTGTTATGCAACACAGACTGACGCAAAATTTAATCTCGAATGAGACATAGTTTGGTGGTGTTTTAAATAAAATAAAGCCCTAGGGTGTTATGGCTATAAAAATCTAGGGGTTTATTAACTACATAATACAACTGACGTCAGCGTCATTATGCCTCCATAATATGTGAATTGTGGATAAAATGTTGTATGTACCTAGTGCGTAACTAGCATTTATGGGCCTTGTCGTATGTTTACAATGCGGGCCATAAACGCGATTTTACACCCTTGGTACATAAATAACTATTTATTTCATGTAATGCATTTTTAATGTTTATTTGAATATCTGTGTAACGTTATTTCATACTTTTTACCTATATACCATATGTAAGAGTTTTAATTACAGATAAAAGACTTTCCAGATAAAAAATAAGAAACAGATGCAAATGTTTGCTCACGTTTTATAATAGTAGATATTATATTATAATAAATATAGTTTCAACACACTCAAATAATACACAATATAAAAACATTAAAAAAATTATTTGACACTCAATCAATAGTAATACTGATCTACAGTTGTTGTATTCACATACGGAGAATATCTGACAACTAAATAGGAGAAATTAAAATACCTTATGGCTATGACAATTCCAGTGGCGTATATCACGGACATCTAATTGCGTCCTGTGATCTGTTAAGCAAAACGTTAAGTGAGCAATTATAGTACTTAATTGTGTACATAATTTTTCCAATAATTTTTTAAAACTTTAAAATTTGTACAGGTACATTTAATTTTTGAGCATCTTGTTTTCTCCAAAATTTCCCATTCTTAAATATACAACTGTTCAGTAACTTGGCTTTGGCAGTTCGAAGCTTGACATTATTGTATTATTCGTATTTTACAAAGTTTGCTTCACTAGTGAGTTTATATTTCTTAACAATCAATCATAGTATCAACCAAATTTTCAATTGCATCCCCACCATATTCCCGGTATGTAAAAACGATTGCAATCGTGTTCTAAGCACTATCCTGATAAAAGAAACAACGTGACCCATACGCTTTCATTTTTCTCTAAATCTAAATAAGTTTAAATAAGATGTTTTTCATTCAAAAAGGCAATACATGCATTTATAGCTTTCATATTAAAAAAATGTAAACACGGTTTACCTAGTATTTTAATTTCTTTTTAAAAACTAAATTTTAAATAAACCTTATTGATGGATATTTTAAAATCTTCAAACATTTCGTGGTCAAAACCAACCCCTTCCACTGATTAAAAGATACCCTTAGTGTTTTTTTTCCAGAATTCTCATCCACATTCCACATAATGAGTAGAAATAGAATTAGAATCAGGTTATAACCTTTGTTCAGGTTTAGCACAAATTCGAAACAGAAGAAAGTTGTTTTTGGAATAATTCTTATAGCATATTGCTAATAAACACATTTCTTAAGCGATTTTATAAAATTATTTTATGAGCGTCTAGAGATTGGAAAAACTACATTTAAGCAGCCTGACACTTGTAATTTATTAATTTTTAATTTTTTTTGAAAAGCATTTATGAGCATTTTTGGCACCCCATGTAGACTAATTCGTAATTCAATAACAAGTTCTTTCTAGAAATCCAGGGATATTAAAATCTATTCTAAAGTTTACCCACCACATTTACACTTCACAAGATTCTCAATGGCACTCTATACAAAAAATGAAAGTTGATAACTGCATTTTTATTTTGCGACATCGTAAGGGTCACCAACATTGTGCTTGAACAGTCTAATATGTGGTAGTTGCTGCAGTTGCATTAATTAAGTAAATTGTAAAGTGATATACGTAAATAAACTGTATCATGCTAGATGGATGCAGTGTATGGAATATGTTATTCCTCCATTATAAGAAATCATGTAAGCAAATATAGTATTTTTAAATACAAAATTGTCAATGTTCTTTGAACTTTTTTAATGAATTGAATCTTTAAGCAAATTAATATGTTTCACACACAAAAAGAGCGGTGGGACTTTTGGCTTGATATCTAATTACGTCAAATATTGTGCTTACACAAAAAAGTGCGAGATGGCAGGACTTTATTTTCTGCCTCCTTTCCCAGGATATATCACGTTCTGTATACAAACCCCTACATTTCATCCTGATCTGTTTGTACAGCACTTCCTTTGTCAACCCGAGAAATTTTTCATTCTTTTTATCTTGCAGTTTATCAGTTATAAACTGTGTTTTTTCTTACCAGGTCACGGAGCGCCCCTTCAATATTGTTATTTATGTACAGATCCGGTTTCAGGAACTGCGAAGCCTTTCGACAAATATAAAGCAGCCAATTTTTAATGACACTTCAGAAGTCAGCTTAGGATCCTGTTTGTCATAACCCCTGAATTTAGTTGCACAACAGCTGTTGAATTTGCGGTAACTGTTTTATTCCAGTTTCATTATTGCCTTTACAACATTTCAAGCTGCCACTCGAGGCGAGTTTGCGAAATTTATATTATGTGCTTTTAGTACAGCCTCATCGCAGCTTTGTTATTTCCTCTAAATTTTATACTGCTCAATGGCCTAGTTCTGGAGAGGATGTTTTATTCATTTGTAAAACAATGTTAGCTTCGATTGTTCGTTCAATGTAGGCGGTTTCTAGTTTATAATTTCGTGTGTGGAGTCTTAAATGTCCACAAATTTTCAGTCCATCAGTGTCAACAAAACTATTAACTGACGCATGCACGCAAAATATAAGTGTGTATTTTAAATTCAATAAATGTTTAATTAAGCTGTTCAGGTGTATTATTTAATTTGAGCACGGCATTTAGTTTCTAACCTTTGCGTTACTTTTACTAAGTAAGAGTTACCTTACTTCGCGCTAGTTAACAATGCTAACTTTGTAATTATGTTGTAAACTTGGAAAGTTTGGAATATATTGGAGATTAGATCGTTTCCAGATAACATGGAACTAATCTAAGTCAAAAAAATTTAATATTAACAAGGGGGCGAAGTTTGTTCTCGTTTACGTTCTCTGTGGTAATTCGCATACTTGAGCTCTTGGCGCAGTTGTTAACTTTGATACAATACTGTTCCGGAAAGTAACTTAGTTATAAAGAATATTTAAGTGCATAGCATTCCGGTAATAATGCTGGTTTTGCAAGGCCATTATTATGGCAATAAAGATGCAAATTTCGCCTAGTTTTGCACTTTTAAAATGATAAGTAGGAACAAAGTAGTTTGTTTTTAGTGAGAACAAGTTGTTTTAACCTATTTTAATTTTAATCGAGTGCTATTATATTCCTATTGGTTTAACCAACTTAAAGATTGTACATAATTACAGTTTAACAGCATCCGTTAATACCAATAGGAAAAATGTGTCTACAATAAATCTATAAAAGTACCGAAAATAGTGGGATTATAGTTGGTTTCAGTTGCTAGTGCCATTTAGTTCTGTAAAGTTGGAAACTTTGAAATGCCATGATGTCAAACATCCAATGCCAAACCACGCTAAACAAACTTCGTGTAAAATTCATCAAATATGATATTAGCAATGTCAAATTTGACAAACAATTTATTTCACGTCAACAGATTTTTCTTTTCAAAGAGGACGTGATCAAATTCCGATCTCAACCAATCAGATGACTGGACTTAGTTAAGTTATCTTGTATAATTTCGATTATACAAAATCGATTATACTAAAGTAACTTCACTAGGTGACATAATACATAACTTTTGTCAACTTGATGTTGTTTTCATGGAGATGACCTTCAACTAGATTAATACAATCAAATCGAGCTGCCAATAAAATATTTATTTGTTCCTAATATTGAAATTTACTCAAAAAATAATCAAATCGAGTACAATGCGTACTTCGAACAGGTTATACGTCTCAAATTTACAGCAAAATAACAAATCGTGTCAGTTTGACAGAATAATCCTCCTGCTGCACGAAATGACTATTTAACCTGTCAAACTCTTTTATTATTGTGGAACAAGTTATCTACATATAACCCGATAATATCGGAGTACTTACAGTATTACTAGTAACAATAATACCAATATATGTCGTTGCTAACCATTGAAAAAATGACAGTTTACATTTTTTGAAGGGTCGTCAAAAATAGTCGTATTATTTTCCGTGTCATCTTATTTGGAAAATAGTCTGATCGAATACATCTCGGTCTCATTATTTTTCAAGTAAAATTTAGCTCAAGATTGTTTGCTTATAGGTAACCTTCCTCGGTAAATATAATGACAAAGTACCTCACCGTCGCTCGGGATTTTGATCAAGTAATTTGCTTCGCAAGTTTCCCAAAGCAACAATTTTTCGGCCAAAACTTTTCCGGAAAAATAGTGATCCCTTTATATATTATAACTGAAAACCTATATTGCCTAAAACTGTAGTTCCTTTATTTGTCTCAAAATCAAATCGCAACTGTGAGGCACTAGAACATTCAGGCAAGTTTAACTTAGATGGTAAGCATTTCAGATACTTAATTGTTTTTCTTTAAGAAAACCTTCACATAAACCTTAGCGAAAGCAGAAAACCTTTCCCATGACGTTTTATGGTAAAAAAAGAGACCAAAACGGTTTATCACATATGTGGTACTAGATCGTTTAAAGCAACAGCAATGCCTAACGAATTCTAGATATTTGGCAATTTAAGAAAAGCTCCATAATATTAATACCGATGTACCACTTTGTTAGGCTGTAAGCTAATATATTTTTTAATTAAAGGAATTAATTGTTTATCTGTTAATGTTAACATTCTTCGTATGCTATTTTTTGTTTAGGTACAGACACAACGATAGAATTTGATTTACATTCAATGTAACCTACGGACATATTGTAGACCATCACAGGGACAATCGAAAGTAAATACTATTACATGTAGTAATGCCTCTTTATTTAGTTTTTCGCTATTTCAGTACCATAATACAAAATAAAGTGATCTACATGAGCAGCCATCCGTAACGACTTCTCGGTATATAATCACTAGCAAAAGGCACTAACGTCAGTCTTTAGAAAACTTCTGAAGAAGCTGACAGCATGAGCAGCAAAACGTAAAGTTCAAATCGACAACCACGGCATAACCCGGAAAAACCTACCATTATGGACAACGGCCGTAAAAGCCTGCATTCGACTAAAGTACAGGGTACCATACATATTACATTAAAAGTGGTCATATTCCAATATACAACACAAATATTACATGCCTAATGATTAATTTACATATAGAATAAAAGGTAAAACATTAAAGTATACTAAAACAAATATGTTAAGAAACTAAATATAAATATTACATGAAAATTACATTTTTTATTCAGATAAATTTACCTGTTGCTTTGATCTCCATTTCTTTATATCTAATTTTGAAACTGTTTACACTAGTTGCTTCTTTTACTTCTTTTAGTAAAGAGTATTTATTTCTTGTGTTGTAAGCATGAACTTCATTATTTTTTGTATGGAAATTTAGCGAGTAACCAGGAAATTTCTTATTAACAATTTTGTAAATGAATATCATCGGATTCATGTTTATTATATAGTTAATTGATTGGAACTGCAAGGTTTTTAACAATACTTCGATGGGTGTGTACTATGTACTTACTGCATGCCAATATCGTTGGCATCGCCCTATTCTGTAATATCTGTAAATGTTGAATAATCGACTTGGGGACTAAAAAAAGTACCTTACTACAACAATAAAAATAGGGCAAAATGTTTTTTTTAGATTGTGATTTTTGCTGAAACCGATGAATAGTTTCTAATTCTTATTAGAACACCAATCTCCTTTACAACCTTTTTAGAAATGTACATGGCGTATTCCGAAAACTTTAATTTATTATCAATGACAACGCGGAGATATGTAATTTTATCTATTTTGTGAACTACCTCATTATCAACCATTATAGAGATGTTTTTATTTTCCATTTATTTTAACCGTACTCTATTGCCTGTGACCATATATTTCGTTTTTAATGCGTTTAATTTCAATTTGTTAGTATTTAACTAATTAACTAATTTATTCAGGTTTTTATTCATTTTATCAGCCATACTTATAAAGCTATCTCCTGATATTGACCATAAGGTGTCGTCTGCAAATGAGTTAACAACAATAGATCGATCAGGGCAGCTATAGATATTATTAATATATATAAGGAATAGGAAAGGCCCCAGTATACTGCCTTGGGGAACACCGTGATTATTTGGTAACTCATCAGATAATTTATTGTTAAATTTTACAAATCTGTTAGGTAAATTAGTAAACAACTAAGTAGTGTACCTTTTAATCCGTAATAATTCAATTTTTTTATTAATATTGTCCTGTCCAATGTTTCGAATGGACGTTTAATATCTATAAAGACAGCTAAAATTATTTTTTTTCTATACCTGCATCAGAATCGCCCTTTGAAGCACGCCTGAGCGTGCGAAAACAAGCGATTGAAGCTCGCCGAGCCTTAAAGGTTGTCAAGGAAACGACTGAATGCAACAACGGACGTGGTCGCGACAAAAACGTAAACAATTCTCGTAACTATAGTAGCTATATTATTATGCCCTCTCGATTTATCACGTCAAAAATTATTGCGAAGTCTTTAGTGCGTAATTTATTTCCAGTATTGCAGGTAAAATAAAAAATAGTGTAAAGTATTCGTGGATAACTGGTCTTGAAAACACTTGCTCTATTTCGAGCACTCCGGCTACGCCGTTGTGCTCGAAAACTCGCGCGTGTTTTAAAGAGCTTATTATCCACTCATACTGTAATATACTATACTATCGGTTACATTATTTTTATAATTATTTATTATCAATTGTATAGCTGTTTCACATGAATGATATGTCCGAAAGCCAGACTGAGTCTCATACAGCAAATTATTATTATCAAAATATTCTCTTATTTGCTCAAGAACGGCCTTTTCTATAATTGTTTCAATAGTAGGAAGTCAATTAATTGCTCTAAATTATAAAGCATCACGCGCCCTTTTTACTTTTGGAATGGAGATTACAGTATTTAGTTTTAATTTATTAGAGAATGTTCCATTGTCCAAAGATGTATTAATAACATGCAAGAGAGGCTATCCGATAATGTCAAAAAAAATTCGCATAATAATATCACCCGAAGAAGATTTTTTCATATTAAAAACCATATGTTTACGTTAGCAAATTTTAAGATTTCGAAACGTATATAATTCTGAAGTATGTAGTTGTATTATTCTTATTTCCAGTCCACGCGTTGTTGGTGTTGGTAGCAGAGCGTCCAAACTAAGAATAAAAATCTGTAAAGGATTTACCCAGAACTTCCCTCGTGGACATTGTGACACTAAATAAATTTAAAAATCAAATTAAGTTAAGGATAAAAATATATTCGTTTCTAATAAATTAAATATATTTTCAAATAAACAAAAACCTTAGCAGTGGTCGAATTCGAAGGGCAGGCGGACCGTGTATGCAGTCCCAACGTTTTGTGGGATATTACAAAGAAACGGGCTATTTCTACCTGAGCTGCGCACTAATTTGTTGCTACTTTTTGTAGCGTACAACATTTGATCTGTATCTATTGGGGCCCATTGTTGGTAAGAATAGAGCCTGCGCTACGTACAAATTATTGCTTGTATTTATTGCAAGTTAAATAAAAAATAAACAAAAATGTATTTTTTTTAAGGTGCTCACCCTGTATATATTTGTTTGAAATTTTCTCGGTTTTATGGGTAGATATATAATGTCTATGCAAAATATTGTCTTCTTCCGACAAATAGTTTTTGAGTTATACCGCCAACAGACAGACAGACAGACAGACAGTAGGAATTGAAAAGACCTGTTTTTCGTCATCTGGGGACCCTTGAAACGTGAAGATCTGAAGAATTCTTGGAAAGTAATATTTTCGCGATTACAATACTTCCTTCGTCTTCTAGACGAGGGAAGTAAAAACGATTAGAATTATTTTCAATAGAATTTCCTTGTTTAAATTGTTTGTCAAAATGTATTTTTTTCATGTAATACTACTTTATTATCACCTAATAATTTTTTGAGAGAAATACACATTTGCTTAGGATAGTTTTTATTATGGCCAATCAAACTATTTCAAAGTACTTCTCTTTCTCATACTTTATTACCACCCCAAGTTTACTACATATATAAAGCTGTAGTTTACGATATACATAAAAATTACATCCCCTTCCATTACAAGGTTAGTTAATCAAAATTTAGAAAAAAATTGTTGCAACTATTTTCAATTGTCGCTTGAATGTTACCAACCACCACAACATTCCTTTAATTTGGAAATTGAGATTTTGTTTATTTAAAAAGAGGACATAAAATAGCAAAATATTAAAATTAGTACAAGAAAACTCGTTTCATAAGTCACCTATCGCACTCGTCCTTTGAACTCGTGTAAAAAGACTGTCTTGTGAAATCCGTTTTTACATACTTCATCTAAAGTACGAAGGAAGTATTGTCATCACAAGCAAATCACCTTCCGAAATTTACGTTTCAGGGTCCCTAGATGCTGGAAACCGGTATTCTCATTTCCGTCTATCTGTATATTTATCTGTCTGCCTGTTGGCGCTATAACTCAAAAACTAGTTGTTGGAGGACGTGACATGACCAAGAAAAAAAATCGGACAAATATATAAAGGGTGAGCACCTTTTGCGTTAACTGAGAAATAGACACTAGTAATAATTTTAGCATAGGTCTGGATTTACACTTGACGAAAGTGGGGCTCAACAGATCCGTTCTGTTAGTCACAGTCTTGCACCGAAAAACCGGGAGAGGTCCTACATAGGCCCGTGCGTCAGACGCCCAGATTTAAATTCGCGTTCGCAGGTGCTGTAGTTCGAATCCCATCGCCGGTAATTCTTTTTACTTCTATTTTTATTCGATTTTTAAAATTGTTTAGTGTCACAACGTCCGCTTGCGAGAGAAGTTATGAGTAAAGGACCTTACAGACGTTTTAATAGAGTATTATTTGTAGGGTGTGTGCCATATAGTTATTTACGGTACAAGTGCGTAAAGCTAGTCTTTAGTCACGAGTGGGGCAGAGTTAAAACACGAGTGTAGGAAATGTACAATTGCATATCATTTCATATATGGTAATGTACTACATTTCTACATTAAAAGCGGTATTTTGCACTATAGCAACTATTACAGAATAGCAACGGCGATTCGTTTTACGTTTGGCAAGACTCAAATGCATTGTTGGTGGCACTGTAAGTATGTCATATTCGGAGTTAGCAAGTTAGGTTTTGGGTCAGTTTTGACACCGACTGACGCAAAACTCAATCTGCTAACTTCGAATTTGACACAGACTTACAATGCCACCAACAATACATTTCAATCCCGCCAAACGTAAAACGAATCGCCGTTACTAGGCAGAAAAGTATCACATTTCTAGACGATTTTGAATGTTACCGAATGAAATGCGATAAACATTTTTTCCCAATTCCGTCTGTCCGTCCGTCTGTTGGCGGTATAGAGAGGAAAAGAGAGAATCTCTCTCTTTTCCTCCTCCTCCGTTGTTGTTGTTGAGAGAGACCACGAAGCGGTATATAACATCTTATAAAATATCTACAGGGTGAGCATCTTAAAGTTAAATTCGGTCTATTTTGCTTTAACTCTTGTTAACTTAGTTAAATAAAGATAATACTATGTACATAGCTCACGTTTTTACCCTTGACGAAAATATGAATATTTTCGACCCAACGTATATGGATTGGTGCATGAAAAACTGCTAGATCTGTAGGGCCGTTATTTGTTATCAAATTTTGAATATTCACACACCAATTTAAATGGTCCAAAACGCGCTATCTCAGCAACGATAGTAATTTTTTTTCAAATGGCAACTATAATTACTTCCTTTTACGATAAAGGAAGTATTGGATTCACTCCAAAAATTTTAAATTGAGTTTTCAACAGATCTTCACGTTTTAGAGTCCGCTGAACCAAAAAAATATATTTTTTTCATTGGTCTGTGTGTGTATCTGTCTGTCTGTCTGTAAACAGAATATCTCAAAAACGAAAAGAGGTATGTCGTTGAAACTTCTATGTAGATGCGACAGCAAGCTTTTGAGGAAAATCGTATAACGGGAAGTAGGCGTTTACTCAGTTTTTTTCGATTTTTTCACACTTTGCATTTTTTATTACATTTTTAATGTGAGATAGCCGGGCTCCATAGCTCAGTGGTAAGCATTCTGGCTACTGATCTAAGGGTCGAGAGTTCGATCCCCGATCCCGGTGAGGTTTTTAAAAATAAAAAAATGCGGATGAAAGCCTCTACAGAATGCCATCATTCGGAAGTGATGTATAGCCGTGGGTCCCATGTTACTACGATGTGTAGCATGTAAAAAATCCCTTGCTAAGGTTGGAACTCCTTAGTCTCGGCAAAATTCTAAGTAGGACAAAGGTACCTGGTACTCTGCATGCCTACACCTTGTTCATGGGGTTGGCAAAAAGGGCCTATAAAGGCCTACTTGCTAGACCGAAGTCTCCCCAAAAATAATACATACATACATACATAATGTGAGATAGGTGATTTTCCAGTTGAATGCTTCTAAAATGGGGGTTTTCTGGTTTTTTTTGTTCTATTTTCTGTTTTAAATAGAACACCGGGTATATCATTAATTTTTGAATTTAGTTTAAAGTTTTGTTCTATTTCCTATTTTAAATAGAACACCCGGTATATTATTAATTTTTGAATTCAGTTTAAAATTTTAGGGAAAATCGTACGACACTCATCAATGACCAATAGAAAAATTAGTTCACGAGCCGTATCCAAGACAACAACAAAAATTCTTGGAAATTTTTTGTAGGTAGATCAGCCTAACTTTGAGGGCTTGTATCGTTACGATTTTCTTACCGAATCTGCATTCGAGCATTAATTCATATCCGGAAATTATTTTTCGTGCATTCAACAACGTCCTAATTTGCCCTCGCGTCCCGCTCGGGCAAATTAATACGACGTTGTTGGAACGCACTCAAAAAAAAAATCCGGAAAGAATTAATGCGCTTATGAGATTATATGTGAAAATTGTACGATACTCATTAGTGACCAATAGAAAAATTAGTTCACTAGCCGTAACCAAGACAACAACAAAATTTCTTGCAAATTTTTTGTAGGTAGACCAACCCAAATGTGAGGGTTTGTGTCGTTACGATTTTCTTACCGAATCTGCATTCGAACATTAATTCACATCCGGAAATTATTTTTCATGCATTCCAACATCGTCCTAATTTGCCATCGCGTCCCTCTAGAGCAAATTAACACGACGTTGTTGGAACGCACTCAAAAAAATTTCCGGAAGGAATTAATGCTCTTATGAGATTATATGTGAAAATTTGTCTCTTTAACTAACGCTCTATTTTGTACCGTTTCTGTAGAATTTTTAATTATTGAAAATTTTGACAAATGCTTAAAAATTAAAATCATGTTTGTTACTAATTATAAGATTATTGTAAAAGAAAGTTGTGTGAGTGTATCACGTCAGATTTTTTAAAAATATTTTTCAGACTTCACGGATGTCACCGCGACGTATAAAAATGTCCAAGCTTTTATTTTTTTCCCTCACTTTGAATGAAGAAAATATGATATTCTCGCGTCATTGTTTTCAGAAAAATCCGTGGAATTCGAAAAAATATAAAAAAAGACTATAGTTGCCGTTTGAAAAAAGAGAGGATCTTCGAACTGAAAAGCATTATGTACAGTCAGGTTATAGAGAGATTTGAACGATTTAATTTAATGTCCTGGATTTTCAAAATCGGATGACAAACGGTCTTATAGCTCAGGCAGTTTTCCCACGCATCCCTCTGTACAGGGTGACCACCTTAAGCACTACAATTTTATTTTTCCTTTCATATTCTTAAAATGTTTAGCTTCAAAACTTTCAATTTCGAGTAATGTTCCGAGAATACTCTTTACTTTACCTTTACTTTTTGTTTATTTAACTATAATTATTAACGTTACAAATTTTATTTTTCGATTTTTTTTGGAGATATCGTTAATATTTTATCACAATTAAATTGACCTTGTCGGAGGGTCGAGAGAAAATAAAATCCCCCAAGCTTCCTTTAAGATACTTTATTTTGTATTAATTCAGGTTCGATATAAGCCTAGCACATACAATACAATTAACTTTAGCAGTGTTGTTCTTATAAAGACGCTATCACTGTAAGCTTGTTTGAAGATTTGGTGGCGCGAGACTTTATGCGAGCGCCGTTAGAATTTGATTAGCGAGATGTACGCTTGGCGCCCTCTCTGGATGTTGGATGAAACTGCTGAGCGGTGTGGAACCGTGCTGGAGGCTTTATGCGAGCGCCGTTGGAATTTGAGTAGCGAGCGGTGCGCTTGGCGCCCTCTCTTGGCGTCGGCTGGGACTGTTGAGTGGTGTAGATCCGTGCTGCCTGCGCGCGCTAGGTGTTACAAACTCCCCCTCTGCCTCCAAGGCGTCCCGACGTAGGTGGCAGGAAAGACTAGTTTTTCCTTGGTCTCCCCCTCCTTCTTATCGGCTGCACCGGATCCTGGTTGCTGGGTCCCTGGAATGGCCGTAGCGCCGAGGTGTGATATTTTCCGAGACGAGTGTTTGGATGATCCCTGGTGGCAACCTCGTATGACGTTGGCGATACTTGTTGGAATATTACGTAAGGACCATCTCTTCTTGCATGAATTTAGCAGCTACCCCTTTGGCAGCGTTGCTAAGCGGATGTGACGTAATCAGTACTAGATCTCCTGGTTTGTACTGCGGTGCTTCTCTCCGGGTTGCGTCGGCGTAGTCCTTATTCTTGTCCTGGTGTTGTTCTTGGATGAGTTTCGCCTGGCGGAGGGTATCCGTTAGTAGAACCAGATGTGGCGTGATTTCAGGTATAAAATTTTCAGACTGGATGATGGCACGCTGATCCCTGGTGACATCGTCTGTTGTGCGCAGTTCTCTTCCGAACGTGAGGTATGCAGCGGTGTGGCCAGTTGATTGGCAGCGAGCGGTGTTCATGGCGAACCGTATGGGTGCCAATTTGGTAGGCCAGCTGCTATGGTCGCCCTTGACCAAGATACTTAGTTGTGGCTTTAGGTCTCTGTTTTTTCTTTCAACTGGGTTTGCCTGAGGATGATACACGGGCGTTAATACCTGCTGAATGTCGAGGCAGTGTGTTACATGTTGCATAATGCTGCTGACGAACTGTGTCCCCATTATCGCTGCTGATCCTCCTGGGGGTTCCGTACCGTAGAAACACCTCCTCGATTAGAGTTCGGGCACAGGATGATGCGTCGGCGATGGGGAGTGCGAACAGTTCAACCCATCTCGTTGCTGTGTCTTCTATGATAAATATCCATCTTTCTTCCTTCGGTCCTGGTGGTAATGGTCCAAACAGATCGATAGAAAGGTGTTCAAATCGTTGTGTCGGCGTTGGAGTCTGGAGAAGTCCGGCGGGTTTCAGATTTGATGCCTTGAACCTCTGGCAGTCGGTGCAATTCTTTACATGCTCTAGGATGTGATTGCGCATTCCCACCCAGAAGTACCGTGCCGCGATTCTCCCATAGGTGCGGTCGCCTCCGTAGTGGCCGGCTGTTGGGGCGTCATGATATTCCTGTAGGATGCGTTCTCGTTCCTGATACGGGACTACGAGTTGGGCGTCCTCCGTATCTGAATCTGGAGAGTATCTGTACAAAATTCCCGTGCTCATGAGGTATCCACGGGCTGTCCAGCGGGAGTAGTCCACTGGTGCTGGCTCTTTGGCTTCGAAGCATTCGATAATTTTCTTTAGTTCCGGATCCTCCAGTTGTCCTTTCCTGATGTCCTCTGCGGAGCGTCCAGGGATGTCCACTACGACGATGCAGATGTCGCAAGTGTCCTCGTTGTGTGGCGGACATGGGGGTCTGGAGAGTGCATCGGCCACTACATTTTGCTTTCCTGGGATATATTCTATGTCTAGGTCAAAAGGCTGCAACAATAGAGCCCATCTTGCGAGACGTCCCGACGGTGATTTCAGTGTCATTAGCCAACGAAGCGGTTGGTGGTCCGTGGCTAGAGTGACCTTACTTCCTTCTATGTATCCTCTGAATTTAGTTAGGGCCCAAACGACGGCAAGGGCTTCTCTTTCTGTTGTCGAATAGTTACGTTCCGCTGGGTTGAGTAACCTGCTGGCGAACTCGATGGGACGGTCATCGGCCCCAAGTCCTTGCGACAGGACTGCTCCTAGGGCGTAGCGGCTGGCGTCGGTCCTTAATGTAAAAGGCTGTCCCGTCTCTGCTTGACGTAGGATAGGTGTAGAGGTTAGATATCCCTTCAATTTGGCGAAGGCCTCTTCTTGAGCGTCACTCCAAGTCCAAACTTTGTCCTTCTTCATTAATTCCGACAGCGGTTTCGCAACGGATGCAAATCCAGGTATGAAACGGCGGTACCATGAACACGTCTGGATGAAGGAGACTAGCTGCTTCGTATTCTTTGGACGTGGCCACCTTAAGATAGCAGCGGTTTTCTCTGGGTCGACGGAGATCCCTTGAGAAGAAATAATATGTCCGAGATATTTAACTTGGGCACACGCGAAGTAACACTTTTCGCGGCGCGCGCGTAGTTTGAATTGTTCTAAGCGTATGAAAACATGTTCTAGGTCAACCAGATGTTGCGACGCGGATTCCGATAACACAATAATGTCGTCCAAGTACGCGAGCACAGACACTTGGGGAATACCAGTCCTAAATCGGTCAATGAGACGTTGGAAGCTGGCTGGTGAATTTTTAAGCCCGAAAGGAAGTCGTTTGAAACGAAAGAGTCCAAATGGTGTGACGAAGGCCGTTTTGTCACGGTCCTCTGGCCGAACTGCAATCTGCCAGTATCCTGCACGAAGATCCAAAGTGCTTATAACGGCTGCCTTGGCGGCGTGAAGTAGGTCATCCATTCTTGGTAGTGGATAGTTGTCACTGATGGTTACCTTATTTAAATTTCGGTAGTCGATGCACACTCTTACTCCACCCTTGGGTTTGGGAACCAGAACTACTGGGGCGGCCCATGCAGACTCGCACTCTTCTATGACGTCCTGGGCTAGCATGTCCTGCAGTTCTGCTTTCAGTATTTCCTGCTTGTGGGGCGGCATGCGGTACGGAGGAACGGCTACTGGACGATGGTCCAGGGTCTCTATTCTGTGTTCCGCGAACGATGTGGCCTCTCCCCCTGGCTGGAAGACGATAGAGTGGGCTTCAATTATCTTGTTGATCATTTTCCGGTGGTGTAGCTCCAGGGCTTGTCCTTCTTCGGGACGTAGCACAAGGTCTTCCACCTGGATCATTAGGAATTCCATGGCTTTGTCGTCCATAATCCTCCGTGGTGAGTGTGGGAAAATTGTTGGGCTGGGTAAAGTTGCTCCTTCGTCCATTTGCGGGTAAAATTCGGAGATGCTATCCGCGAATATAGCGTATACATCGGGATTGATCTCGTGGTTTAACTTGGGTGCGATGGGAGAAGAGTCCGGTCCAAAGAGCTTCTTGTTCTTGACGGCTAGCCATCGAGGGTCACCCCGAGGAGGTGTCGATGCTGTCGCGTAAGGCACTGACTGCTGGCATTCTTGTAGACGGTACTTCGTGAAAAATGAAGGTGGTGCCTCAGGCAAGAATGGATAGGCCGTGTTCATGTCCTCGGAAAACTGATAGCATTTCCTGGATAAGTTTAGGATCATCCCGGCTTCTTCCAGGAAGTCCATTCCGAGAAGAGTCCTATTTGGGGCATCCGGAAGGATGATGAACTCGGTCGTGATTGTTTTATTCTGAAGTCGCACAGGGATGATTGTACTGAGAACGCGCTGTCTTCTACTAACACCATCCGCTAGGACTACGTTGGCTTCTTTTTTTATGAAATGGCAATTGTGCTTCCTTAACACACTGTATAGCGTGGAGCCGGCGACGCTTTGTTTGGCGCCGGTGTCCAAATATGCGCCTCCCTGTGTTTCGCAGACCACGATCGGGACTATCGGTCGGATTCTCTCAGGTCGCACCAAGCTGGCGGAGGCAAGATAAAATCCCATATCAGCGGTGTCCTCGGTTCGTGGATTGCAGCGTGAGCAGTTGCTGCGGATCGTCCCTGGCTGTCCACATCCAAAACATTTTATTTCTGCTGCCGGTGGTCTGTGTGTTGGAGCTGAAGGACGTTCAAGTGGTTTTGAATTGTTCGCCCCGTCTTTCTTCCGCTTTCGGCACTCCTCCTTCGTGTGGCCGAAGTACCTGCAGTACGTGCACCTGTTTCTTGGTCCGGCTGTGCTGGAAGACGTGTCTCGTTTTATTTCTGGGGTCTCGTAATCTTCGACCTTTCGGAGTTCGTCTTGGAGCTGGTCGAATGTATTAAACGAGTTCCTAGGGATGCTCTTCCTCACTCGCTGGTTCAGAAGTCCATAGATCATATGCAGCTGGAGTTCTTCGTTAGGCCGGCAACTGGGCGGTAATTTAGCAATTAGTGCCCGCTTTGTACATACAAAGAGTTCTGTGGGTGTGGTCTCCTCCTGCTCGGTGCTGAAGATTTCTCGGAGAATTTTGTGCGGCGCTGCGTCTGTGCATACGTGTGACGTAGTGAAGCGAGTGCTTCCTCCCATGTTCTTGTTAGATCCTTGACTCCCATCCACCAAGTAGCTGCAGGCCCCTCCAGGAGCATTGGAAGTCCTCGGAGTGCGTTCGCCTCGCTGATGCCCTCGCAGTCTTTGTAGATGGCGATCGATTCGATAAATGGGTGTATATCAGTGCTACCGTTGAACCGGGCTGTGCATTTCGAAAAGGAACCAGACGTCGGAGCTCGAACTTGTTGCAGCCCCTGCAGTAGCATCCTGATGTCCTCCATCGTAATTGCTGCCGCCCTCGGTTGTTCTTCTTCAGGCATCACCAACTTCCGCGTCTGTGACCTGGTGATCGTCTTGCCGCGAAGGTAGGAACCGATATGAATTGTTTTGTGCTATGGCTCCACTAGTTGGGCGCCACTTGTCGGAGGGTCGAGAGAAAATAAAATCCCCCAAGCTTCCTTTAAGATACTTTATTTTGTATTAATTCAGGTTCGATATAAGCCTAGCACATACAATACAATTAACTTTAGCAGTGTTGTTCTTATAAAGACGCTATCACTGTAAGCTTGTTTGAAGATTTGGTGGCGCGAGACTTTATGCGAGCGCCGTTAGAATTTGATTAGCGAGATGTACGCTTGGCGCCCTCTCTGGATGTTGGATGAAACTGCTGAGCGGTGTGGAACCGTGCTGGAGGCTTTATGCGAGCGCCGTTGGAATTTGAGTAGCGAGCGGTGCGCTTGGCGCCCTCTCTTGGCGTCGGCTGGGACTGTTGAGTGGTGTAGATCCGTGCTGCCCTGCGCGCGCTAGGTGTTACAACCTACAATTTTCTCTGCGTTCTAAAATGTTATTAAAACGAGAGTTGTAACGTATAGTTATAATAATAGCAATTCGTTCAAATGAAATTTTGAATGTTGTCAAAAATGTCAAAAAAATAATGGTCATCTTCTTTTTTATTGTAACCACGAATATGTTTTTAATGTAGCTAATATTAATACAATCAATCTGAAATGAATTTTCGAAAATAGTCAAATAATGCAATCAACTGTAAAAATGCCTGGGAGAAGTTGCAAACATGGCTGTATTATTAAACTAATGCGCTTCAGTAAAATTTAAAATTTAAAGATCGCGAAGAAAAGGAAAAGCAGAACTAGCCTGGAAACACTAGGACACACTAACAGGGCGCTACCTCTAAAAATACCAGTATGTAGGTTGTAAACTAAATTTTCCCTCCCTTCAGAAGGTTTATATTTTGTTTAGAAAAAAGCATATTATGATACTATTGTATAAGTACGTCTTTAAAGCACGTGCTACGAGTTGAAGAGCACGACGCAAAACGGAGTGCTTTTAACGTCACTAGTGCTTTAATGGCACATCTACACGTGCATCATAAGCTATTTTTTCTACGATCGTAACAGATATATAAAAACTTAGTTCGTTGACACTTTGTCCGTCACATTGTGTTAGATATTCTAGGTTATGTTGACAGTTAATTTTACGACAAAGCGTGTTTTAATAGGTATAGTATTAAAACACGTCACCAATGGCAACGTGCAAAAAGGACGTAATTCGGGCGCTAATATTAAGAGTGCTACAAACGTCACTTTTGACACTAGAAACTATTCAAAAAATTGTCATTTTGACACGATCGTAGAAAAAATCATGAATAATAATTTATTTTGATCTTTTTTACTCGACAAAAGTACAGTTTGATAATAACTATTATAAATTCTGTAACTTTGTATACTCAAGATTCAAAAAATATTGGAAATGGAAAAAAGTAGAAAATCTGCTTAACTTTATTTATATTTATAAAGTACAATCTTGCGGATAAGTTTATATTTCTAAAGGTATGAAGCAAAAGCGTCAACAAAGTGTTTTTTATTCGAAAGAAGTAATACTTCACCTTATGATATTTGAGCCACTGAGACATGATAAATAACCGAAAATGTGTAATCACATAGTTGACTTACTACTTTTTCAAACACATATTTGTGTTCACAAAAAAAGAAGAATATTGCTTTGGTTTTCAACAATTGTCTAGATGGTAAATTGGAAATTTTAAATCACTTAAAAAATGCTACTTTAATGGGCTATTTTTATCATAATTACACGTTATAGCTCTCATTTTAAACTAATTAATCAATTTTCATAACGTATACAATATTGTATATTAATTTAATTGTGTAAACACTAAACTTGCCAAATAAACTAAAATATTAATAATTCCTTCAAGAACTAAACAAAAATAATGTTTTTGAATAAATATTTTATAATAATTAACAAATATATTTCTATATAATTGTCATTAAGGCGTATTTTGCACACTTACAATTTTTGAAAATTAAATATTGTATTCAATGTCTATGAATCGACAGATTTCACTCTAGTAAGAAACAAAAACAATTGTGAATAATTTAATAATAACTTCTACCAAATTTACTAAAAATAGCAAGCATTAGAACAGTCTTAACTGAGACCGCAAATAATTATGTAAACTTTAAGTCTCGTAGCTTTGGTGTTTTTCATGGTAGAAAATAAAACCATAAATCATAAAAGGACATTGATAGGCCAAAAAAATTATAAGTGTATGTTTTATGACAGTCACGGTTTCCGAGATACACATATGCCGATTTTTATCCATTTCCACTCCCTAAAAGGAGAAAGAACAGGCGTAGGTATCGGTAACTTGATTAATATGTTAGATAATATAATTGTGAACTTTTTTGTCTATATGCCATCGACTCCAATGCTGATTTATTAAATATTGACTATTAAACACATCTGCGTTTCAAAAAGTGTCTTCTGAATAAAAACTCTTAAAAATCGTAATGGACGTAGGAACAACACGTGTATGTAATATATGAAATTAAAAAAAAATAGGTAGATGTTCACGAAATTTAATCTTTGTAAGTACTGCAAAAGACAATTAGAAATTAAAAACAGTTTGGAAAACAGTTTGGGAATGCAAAAAAAAGATGAAGAATAAAGCTATTTGAACTGAAAATATAAATCACATTTCCTACTGTTTTTGTAAAAATACAGATGTGTGCGGTATGTGAAAAATAAGCCCAACTGTAAATAAAATAAACATCTTCATAAAGGAATGTGAATAACCGAATGGAATTACACGAAGAAATTTTACAATGAAAATTTTAAGCAATCATTTCGCCAAGTTATAATACACAGAGCTTACTTGTTTAGTTTTTACAGAAAGTTGAAAACGTTTTGAATTTTAATCTCCAATTCGAAATTTTTAATGACATATGTTTTAAATGGTTCAGTAGAAACGAATACAAAATGATGCATTGTTTCAATAAATTCAACGAATTTAAAATTCACTGTATAATACAACTAGTAACTGTATTTCTGATATCAGTATTCAGACATTTTAATTACGGTTGGAGATATAACGGGACCCGTCTGTCTAACAAACTTCTAATCTGGGATATTATCATCTCGTACTGTTTGTCATATGTTAGTAGCAGGTGCAGTTCCGTTTAGAGCTGTGTGCTTAACATAATATTGCACTATCTGATGTGTTCGTTTAAGCTATAAGCACACATGATCATACTTCAAATTCCTTGCTGAGCGTGGGCATGGAAGTAGCTTTGAAAATTTAAATTGATTTGACAGTTTTTCAACGGGAAGTGAAACGAATCCAGTTTGCACTTAAACAATACATACCTAGTATGTAGGGTAATGGAGTTTTATAGTAAACACAAATTCCTGGCTGCAGCACATGTAGCTGCATGTAAAGTCGCTAATTTCGAAATGTAGGAGACGCGGGATTATTAATTCTAGAAGTCGCGAGTTCAATACAGGTATTTACGGGTCAGGTGCTGCAGGAGAAACTGCGTTGGGATCTGTGTCGCCGTGATGGGTTCGAGCATAATGCTGATTCACAGGGGTCGACACACTTCCAGTACCAGCTGGTGACCTCCAAGAATACTTATGGTCATGGACTTATGCTAATGAAAATCAAACTCTCGTAGAAACTTATTTTATTGACTCGTATAAAAATAACACAACGTTAATCTAAGGCTCAGTACAACTAGACAACTATGGTATCCTCGTAGTCTTTGTCCGTCAGTAAAGGCTAAATTAAATAATTAATAATACTCTTAATAAATACATAAATTAACAAATGAGCGCGCGCTCCGGGCGCCCCGGAACGGAAAGCTCGCTGAGAATTGGCAGGTACAGGGCCGGACTTCCGGAAACTACTGCTTTGTACTGGTTTGCGTGTGTCCACGGTAAGCGAGTTGCTGTGCGTCCAAGGACCTGCCCCAGCCTCCATGTCCCGAGGAACCGCCGCCGCCGCCTCCATATCCACCCCCTACGTCGCCGCCCCCATATCCTCCGCCGCTGGCGCTACCGCCGAAGTCGTGCGACGAGACATGGCTGGAGCTGTGGTGTGGGTGCGCCACCACCTCGTACGTGACGTGCTTGCCGCCGCCTCCGAGAAGCTTCTTGAGGCCGATGATGGCTGAAAGGACCAAAGCGATCTTGCCGATAAGCAAGGCTTTGCCGGCGATGAGCGCGATGGCGGCTAGAGCGACTTTCCCTAAAATCGCAGCTTTTAGGGCGGCAGCCGCCATGAGGGCGCCCATCATCTTGTTGCCCTTCTTCTTCTTGCCCCTGCTCTCCTCCGCCCCGATGGAGTTTTCGTCCTCACTCAAATCCATGGCGTCCTCGAAGGACCGAGCGGCGGAACTGAACGTGTCCACGATTTCACTACCCTTAAGGTCCACTTTGATGGTGTGCGTGTCCATGAAGCGCTGCACGCGGTTGAAGATGAGCGACTCCACGGTTTCGTCCCCGGATATGGCTCTAGGGGCGCCTTCGGGTTCGCCGTCTTGCGTCTTCACTATCGTTATTCCATCGGTTATGGTAATGGTATCCTTGTGGCCCAGCATTTTGTCAACGTAGGAAAACAGCTTGTACTTAACGCACGACATGGAGTCCTTGCGCAGGCAGTCCGCGTAGATGCTGTCCAGGAGGTCGTTCTCGGTTTGAACGACGTTGCGTGAGGCGCGTGCCTCCTCTTGTGCGGGAAGGGCGCATGTCGCAGCCACGAGACACAATATTCCAACCACTTTCAACGAAGCCATGACCGATTGCTAGCTGCTCGTTGTGTGATGTTGCGGAGATGCGCTGCATGTATATATGACACGCTCCCTCCTCTTGGAGGTAGTTCAAGAACAATTTGGGTCCAGAGACTATAATAACGGCCGCGGGGCGATCTCTTGGACCGCTTTCTCACAGAAAACTCGCAATAACCTCGTTTCCTGCCGCCCCGTGCGATATGCACCTTCCATGCGCAGGATCTGCATTTCCCATAGAAAGCCTAATAATAGCCGAGAATGCGACACGAGTCCTTCGCAATAAATTCATGGGCGTGCGAGCTGAATGACCAATGGTCCGGATGGTCACATCGGAAATGCCGTAGGGCGGACTGGGTCACTGTGGAAGGTCAACCAAGAAAGTGCAAAGTGATTTTTCGCCAGCGGCCTACTTAGAACCCTGATTTTTCTCAACTTGACCATATCGCACAATAATGAGTAGCGCTGCTCATTATTTCAGTTCAAAAGATCCAATTTGTTCTCCTATTGTTTGCGTAGCTACCAAATTACCCAATTAAAACGCACATCGCATATTAAGGGCAGTAGAAGAGTACTAGTTCCCATACGTTCCATTAAAACCAGAATTACCGAGCTTCAGTTATCGTTGCGATAGTTCCGTTTCCATTTGTCCATTTGTCGCGCGCGTGAAAGAGGACGATCGTAACTGCGCTTTTTAAGACGCCTCAAATTGCATTACGAAATGCTTGACCACTTGCACTAAAACAGCGGCTTGGCAAAAACCAAATTGTGCAGCGAGCTGTTACGGTAACCGAAAGCAAAACCGACGTCTAGACGGAAGCCTTCAAAAAGAGAGCAAAACGCGCTCATTATATGTCACGTCAGCACGCTATTATAATGAAGTAATACTCTCGTAGAAGATTGCACTAAATATGTAACTTCAGCTCCGCCAAACCTAGTGCCCGAGGGGCCAAAAACAGACCTACGATTTCTATTCTAGACATAATCGAACGATCTACATATCAACGAAACGTGTTAGGTTGCTGTATAAGGCAGAATTCACTTTTACTTCTTCCTCTTCTCATTTGCAGCACATTTGTGCATCTGAGTGCGAATTAGCCAGCTAGTTTACTTTCTCTAAAACTGCTCGTATTCAGCCTGGCCGGATATCAATCTAAAGTAGCATACTGAATCCCGCGACCTCCTTAATGATTAGAGGAATTATGTGTCATGTATGTCAGTTAATAATAAACAGCTAACTGTGTTTCACACAGAAGTGTACTAAAAATGTAAATTCTTCATTCTTGAGAGAATTCTATCAATACGCTGTGCAATAAAGCTTATTAGCGACCTGGTTACGACGCTTTTGCACGAGAGAAGCAGTAAACACATTCCAATCCAGGTGTTTAATTCACCTTCAAACCTAAATTTTTGTCCGAATGCGTAACACAAAAGCTTTCAGTAATTGAATTAAAAGATTGCGGACAATAGAACAATTGCAGCGTAACTTACTTATTTCAGTTCAACTACCGGAACTGCAGAGTAAGTTGTCAACTGTAATTGTCGTGGAACGTAGAACTGCATACAAACCATTAGCTTAGTTGGAATGTATTAATTGTCTCACTTTTTTAAACTTTTTTTTTAATAATATAATTGAATGTAGACTTTAATTCGCATAGCAATTGATTAGTTTACTCTTCAGAGCAAAATAACATTAGAGGATTGAGACTTTTAGGCTGCAGAAATTTATCACAATATACGTAATTTCTTGTTTATATTCATGAATTCGTATCTTTTAATGTTTCCATTGGTTTTGCATATATATATTCGGAGATTTCGGAATTTCCATCTATTTTTAAACTATTGTGTAGATATAACTTTCTAATTAAGGACAATTACATCTAGTTTTCAAAGTAGTTAGGGGTATTTCAATTTCTCGTGAAACCCAGTTCAAAACGAAGCTGTGGTTGTAAAAGAAATGATTACTATGAATGATTTACTGGCAAAATAATAATAATAATAACATTATTATTAAATATTATTAAAACAATAATATTTTTCTGATAAATTTATTAAGAAATTAACAATAAAAATCTTACCCTGCATACCGCTACCTAACTGTAAGAGCTATATTTCGATCAGTATTGTTGTTTCCTATAGGCAAGGACTTTTAAATCAGATATTTATAAAATTTTACTTAATTTCGCTATGTTTGTAGCATTTCATAGTTGTTTATACACCAAGTCACTTAAGAGAATAAAATTAGGAGAACTCCTATCGTGAATAAACACTTTAAATGCTCACGTGGTTTATACAATTTTTAATTCACTTTTGGCGAAACGGTACTAATAATAGTTAGGCGTTTAAGTTTGATAGAATAAAAAAAAACTATTCAAATAGTACTCCGGCAGTCATGGTTGTTTTGATCTTATGTTTTTATTTGTATAATTTGCATAGTAATATAGAGGTCCTGTAAATTAAAAGTCAAAATTGCATATTAGCTAGTTTTTGCAAACTTTAACACTGTTGCGTTCTTGAGTGAAAATGAACTATACGCTGTCTTTAGTTAGCCATAAGCAATTTGTATCGTATATACTTTTATCTTCATCGGTGTTGTTATAAACTCTTAACTAAACTAATTTTAGTATCATCAAGACATTCATTACTGCATTGAGTGCGGTAATGGATATTACTGCATAATAAATAAAAGAATACATTGAACCAGAATTTATTGATCAAGATAAAATATTGAATAATACACGTTTGCTTATGGCACTTAATGAGACCCATTTGATTGCAGCAAAACTCGGCTCACCGCCTCGTATTGGCAATCAAACTCGTTTCGTTAAGATGTATCGTTAATATCTATAAGGTAGAATTTCATAAGAATGGTCATATTAAAGTTACAACGGGCGCGTATTTAACCGGTCTTTAGAAACGTGCGTTTGTCTGGGAAGATGGCCATATTCCAAGCTCACGGAATGATTAAGGGCAAATTTATTAAAGATTTGCTTTGTAAGCCGAAAAATTAGACAGAACTTTACTAGCGATAATTCGTGAGGTGTCGACCGCTTGACCAATTTTAGAATGTGGCGTTCTGTTATATAAAAGCGTACTTCAACCTGTTATGGGGAACGACATCCAAAACCAATATAAACAAAGTGCAAAGGTTTCAAAACAAAGTGCTACGTATAATATGCAATGCACCGTGGTTTGTACGAAACGGATAGCTACACGAAGAGCTTTCAGTGCTTACAATAAAAGAGTTTAATCATATGAGTGTTAGGAACTATTTTGCAAAAATTCAAAATTGTCCTGGCGCAATATTCTTTAATATAGGGCAATGAACAATGACACGTTTTAAAACAAAAATATTACCAGAACTCTGCAGACTCTACAGTTAGTGACAGCAACTAAAATAGAACACTATTTTGTAATAAAAACTTTTAGTGTATTAACTTTGTGCTAATTTGGTAATAAATCGCACATGTAACTAAAATGTCACATATTGCCTCCTGTTACCATTGTTGTGTAGAGGATTGATGCTGAACCGACAAATAAAATGACTAAAAAAAAGCGAATCCTTCAAATTTGTCGAATTCATAGAGCTATTATTAATTGTCACGTACATCTGTACGTGACAGAGTCCAAAAATTGGAACTGTTCTGATAGGTTTATTTGAAAATTTGAGAACGCCTACCGAGTTTTCTTGGTCAAACTGGACTTAGAAATTAGTCAGTTAATAAGTAACGGTGTTACGCTTAAGTTGTTCTGTAAACGGCAGAAAATAAATGGAAGTATTTATACTTAAGTGTTATTAATCTCGCAACAGTAGCTTTAGTCTCCGTATACAAGTATATTTTGACTAAAAGGATTGCCAGTTACCCCGACTTTAAACGAATTCGCGATAACACATTAGATACGTTGTTTTTCCAGGCTCGTTCAATTAACCTGCTTGTTTCTCTGCTCTCACTCGAAAATTAAACATTTACACGTGTTGGAAAAATTTCGCTTTATTTAACTTGTAAAATAATCTACTATTAACTCACTAATTGATTTGTAAAAATTGTACAACTCACAATCTGTGTAAGCTTGTTCTCACGCACATTCGTGTGTCAGGCGAATCTAACGCACCATTGAGGATTTAATGACTTATTATGTTAGTAGCAACAGTGGTTTTAGGTTTTGATTACTATAAATACATATATTTATATAGTTTTTGTTTGTACGAAACCATACAGGGAGGAACGGCTGTGACTACAGCCGCTTCGTTTTTAAGGTGCTGCGACAGTACTGATTTGGCGATTAATAAAACATTTATTTTTTAGTTAACCCGATGAGAGTGGTCACAAAAAACCATAGTACGCAACTCCAGCTATAAAGCAGTTTCGCAACTGTGGAATGACGCACTCAGCGCTATGCGGTTATGCATCAATTTTCACCTCGTGCGTAATATGCCTCTTTCAGGTCTTGTTACGTAATATATTATTTTCCTTCCACATAAACAATTACTTGTGGTGGTTGCTAAGGAATTGATGAAGGCACTATAAATCGAATAAAAGAATATTTACATTAATCTACAAATCTTGCACTAGGTTTACCACAACTGGTATGATACCAAGTGAGACATTTGTATGAGTAGATCTTTTAAAATAAGCGATCTTCAAACATCAAACTGTCCTACAGATTGCTGTAACCCTAAAATTTTTTGTATTTAATAATTTACACCCGTATTGCATTAATTGTCAATGCACAAGAGAACTTAAAATAAAAGATAACAACATTAAGGTCTATAAAAGAAATTTAAACTATAATTATTACAGAAATGGAGTCTCAAATAAGCCAAATAACGAAAATAACTGGTAGAAAGTATAAACATGTAAAAGATAACGTACGAGCCAATTCATAAGCAAATAATATTAACTCAAAAACAACAAATACCCCTATAACGCAAGTGAACAGATTTCTTGCCTTCCCCGTTCAAATCAATCAAATTGAAACTGGTAAAAACAAGCAAAACAGAAACTTCTACGGCAACAGTTCCCAAACTCCCACCAATATTTATCCAGGGAGTCCATACTTACCCAAACACAATAAAAAGACTAAATACTGTACTCTTACCAATTAACTGCGACTCTAAATCCATGGCCAAAAATGAATTAAAATTAATGTAAAAAGGTCTGAAAATTATCGTAAAATAACTTGAAGAAAAAGAGATAGTACATCATACCTATGAATTTAAGCAGGAAAGCGTATCTTCACTATGAAAAGCAAAATATAAAAATCGAAAAATACAAACAAATAAAGGCGGTCAAAAGCTTTTCAGTTCTTTACATTAATATTCCACACAAACTCGCGCAGAAATCATCTTGACAGGTTATGCCATTCTCTAGATAGTGTGTTTACATCAATCCTCCCGGACACCTCCACTAAACTGCATTTTCCAACATTCATTTAACGCCAGAAGTCAAGCGGGACAATGGGCCAGTTCAATTCCAGAAAATCGGATGTATTTGCTCAACGTTTAACCACCACACGACAGAACCAAATGAAGAAATGGGAGAATACCTGACTGTGCTCTTCCAATTCGCGCCACCAGTCCAAGCGTTTTCACAAACAGAAAAAAAATAGATAAACTATTTAAATAACAGAAAAGCACCTGGCTGCGAGCTTATAACTGGCAAAGTATTAAAGTAACTGCCCAGGAAAGCTCCAACATTGATAACCATTTTATTTAATTCCATTCTTCGTCTAACATACTGTCTACTCAACCCAAGTCCTCTCAAATTATAATTATATTAAAACCGGGAAAAGCATCTAATGCATCATATATCATATAGACCAATTTTATTCGCTGTATTATTAAAACTACTAGAAAAGGTATTAATAAAATATAAGTCATGCAGATACTTTTCTAGATGATTTAATCTATCAACATCGGTTTGGTTTTAGACAGAAAAATTCCACTACACAACAGTGCCATCGTATAACTGATATGATTAATAAAGCATTAGAAGGCAAGAAATAATGCTTTGCAGTTTTTCTCGTTGTAAGTTGGTTTGGCATCAGGGACTGCTACTGAAAATCAAAGAATCTTTTCCTCAACAATATTTCCTCCTACTGAAATCCTATTAGGAGGGACGTAATTTTTAAATAGAGTTTGGTAGTTAAAGCAAATTAACTTAGGTGTTCCGCAAGGTAGTGCCTTTGTACCACTCCTTTATGTAGTGTACACCGCATGACAAGAATCGGAGCTTTTGCTAACAACACTGTAGTTCTGTCTTGTGATAATCCAGAAACTGCAGGCCAGTATGTACAAGAACATTTAATCTCATCAGCAACTGGATGGAAAAATGAGGCAGAAAAGTAAATAAAAATAAAGTTGTTGAAGTCACGTTTATTCTGCAGAAAAAGCTGTTTCCATCGGTAGTACTCAATGGTACTGCAATATCGCAGCAAAAGAAGTGAGATATCTAGAAATGTCCTTGAAATTACGGCACACACGAAAAATACACATTCTCAAGGAAATGAAAAAGTTGTACTTTACATTTAAAAACCTTTACTGACTCTTATGTAGAAATCCTCGCCTTTCAATTGTAAATAAATTATTGAGACTATTTAAAAAAATTATCAAACTTATGGGATTGAACTGTGAGGGTGTCCCAGTTCTTCAAACGTTGAAATAATGCAAAGATTTCAATCTAAAACCTAGTAGATGCCCCTTGGTACGTGAGCAATCAAATCCTACATCAGTATCTGAAACTTTTATATGCCAGAGAGGTTATCAGCACCATACGCTACCAAATACGTGCGAAAACTTCAAACTTGCCCAAATGGGACTATCAACCCCTAGTGGGTAATACCAAAGTCGACTCCAAAGACTATGGTCAACAAATGTAGCAGACTAGAATTAAGTAATAATCTTTCATACGCCACAAATATTTTTATTATTTTTAGATACCGCCGCTGGGCGTTATTCTTATCGTTTCAATTAAATAGCTACTAAATTAGCTTATAGAATATGTATACACTATTATATTGTGATTGCTAGGAAATGGGATATAACAAAAACATCCAGAAAGAACCAATACGGGAGAGAAATTATATTTAAAATGATATGCATTGTATTGACTAGATGTATAAACCATAACGATTTATGTAAATCCACATCACAGTTACCTAAGTTAAACTGAGATAAAATTAATGATTCCCACAAGAGTATTTGAATATTAGGATTTAACACACATTAGTTACAATTCATAAAAACCTTTCGAAGAACACATGTATTCTGTAAACTTCAATCTATGATCTATAATTTTCATATGAATACTACTTTTGTCTTCTTTCTAATTTTATTTCGATCATAAAGCATAACACTACTGTTTTATGGGCATTAATTTTTACTTCCCTCGTCTAAAAGACGAAGGAAGTATCACCTTGCAAGATTTCTCCAGATCTTCACATTTCAGGGATCCTAGATGACGAAAAACAGGTTTTCCCAATTCCGTCTGTCCGCCCGTCCGTCCGTCCGTCCGTCCGTCCGTCCGTCCGTCCGTCCGTCCGCCTGTCTGTCCGTCTGTCTGCCTGTTGGCGGTATAACTCAAAAACGATTTGTCAGAGCAAGACAATATTTTGCCTACACATTATATATCTACCTGGCATGAAACCGAAAAAATGTCAAACCAATATATACAGGATCAGCACCTTAAAAAATAAAATTTTGTTTATTTTTCATTTAACTTAGTAATAGATATATATATATATATATATATATATCCGGTATTGTACTACCACACGTGGTTTTCCGGTTCTCAAACGCCAAACGTCTCTATTAAAGGCATCTTCTTCTTGCAAGCGATAGGAAGTCATTGATTCTTTTATTCCGCTATTCCAGGATCTTATGGGTCGGCCTCTCTTTCTCTTCCCAGGTGGAGTTCAGCCAAAAATTCTTTTTGGCCAGCTCTGATCGTTCATTCTTAATAAATGTCCGAACCATTTGAGGCTTCGTCTATCGATTCTATCTGTCACGCTGTCTTGGGCATCCATTCTGCGTCGTATCTCCTCATTTTTTACGTGTTTTATTCTGGATACCCAGGCACTTCTTCTAAGGTAGTCCATTTCGACCGCTTGTAGTTTCCGTTTATATTCGCTGTTAATGGTCCATGTTTCGCATGTTTCCTATATGTTTCTTCGTCTTTGGCGATATGCTTTTATTCCACCATATTGAGTTAAGGCAACCTAACACTTTCCGACTGTTTTCTATACGGGATTTAATTCCATCTTGGTCTACTCCATTTTTTGTTAATACTGCACCCAGATACTTGAATTTATCAACTTGCTGAATTTCGTCATTGTCATTTATTAGCACTTGAAACCGAGCATCGCTGTTTATAACTAAATATTTAGTTTTGTTAATATTTATGTTAAGACCCCATTGCAAATAACTTTCTGAGAGTCTTTTTAACATGAACTCTAGGTCGTATGAGTCCTGTGCGATTAATACCTGATAGTCAGCAAAATTAAGCGTAAAAAGGTAGTTGTCCCCAATGGGTATACCCATGTTTTTTACTCTTTTTTTCCAATTTCGTAACACAGCTTCTAGATATATGTTGAAAAGGATAGGCGATAAATTGCATCCTTGTCTCAGTCCTTTCGTAGGAGCAAATGGTTCTGCTAGTTGTCTTCCATTTCTTACAAAAGCCTTATTATTACGATATATTTCTTTTACAATGTTTATCATGGGTTTATAGATATTCATTATTTCCAAGGCTTCCCACAGTTTGCTTCTAGGAATCGAGTCATAAGCTTTTTGAAGATCTATAAAAGCTAAATGAATTTCTTCCCCTACTGCTATTACTTTCTCAGCTAGCTGCTGCAATATAAATATATTGTCTACACAAGATCTTTCCGGTGTAAAACCGCTTTGTTCGTCACTTATTTTACCCTCCAGGTTATTTCGTAATTTTGTTGCTAATATTCTTCCAAATAATCTGCTAAAGGTACTATTAACACTTAAACCACGATAGTTATTAGGGTCACTCTTGGATCCTTTTTTATGTAGAGACACTATCTCAGACTGTTTCCACTGAGCAGGAATTTGGTTTTGTCGAAGACAGTTATTAAAATGTGCTACTAATCTTGTTATTAAATGAGGTCCTCCGTACTTAAGTAGCTCCGCTGAAATTCCTCCTGGTCCCGTTGCTCTTCCATTCCTCATCATTTTCAGTGCCATTACCATTTCTTCTTCAGATACTTCCATGCACTCATCTGTATTCATGTTCTGTGTCACAACATCCTCTTCAATGTATTCTGGTCTATTCTCTATCAAGAGTGTCTCGTAGTGTCGAACCCAGTTTGGTGTAGTAATAAACGCTGTATTAACCCCGCTATTTTCTTTTTTGATAGTTTTTAAGAACCGCCATACTCCAGTAGATTGCGCTCCACCGATCATACTGTCAATTTCGTTACATTTACGTTCCCAAGATTCGTTCTTTTGTTCTTTTATTTTTCTTTTAACAATCCTATTTATTTGTTTATAGTCTTCATACGTTTTATCCGATCTTTCAGTTAGCCACTTGTTGTAAGCTTTGTTTTTTTGTTAGATATATTTCACTACGCTTTCGTTCCACCAGTAAGGTGTTCTTTTGTCTACATTATTCCGGATTTCACCTAAGGCCTCTCTGGCTGCTTGATGAATAGCTTGGGATAAATTTGCATGTTCCGTTTCTATATCATTACTTCTTTCATGTACTTGAAGTTGTATTTCTAATCTATTCTGGTAGAGGTTTCTAACGCTTTCTTGATTTAACAGTTCTAATTTATATTTTACAGACGTTATCTATTACTACGAAGAAATAAGAAATTACGTCGTAGTAATAGATACAAGTAATAATTTGTACATAGTGCAAAGTAAAAAAATGAAGTCAATAGATACAGAATAAATGTTTTACAATACAAAAAGGAGGCACAAATTAGCCCCTTACTAAATATAGCTGCGACATAGGTATTCGAAAGGTCGGTCCTCCGTGGCGCAGGTAGAAATTGCCCAATCTCTTACAATGTGCAACAAAACGTTGGGGCTGCATACACAGTCTGCCTGCCGTCCGAATTCGACCACCGGTAACTTTTTTTTTATTTGAAAATTTATTTTATTTATTAGAAACGTGAAGATACTTCTACTCCTAACTTAATTTGATTTTTAAAATTAGTTATTGTTACAATGTCGACGAGGGAAGCTCTGGGTAAAGCTTTTTACAGATTTTTACATTATGAGTTTTTGAAATTTTAACAAGAGAATTCATGTATTTTTTATTACCAGCTTTGCAGTGTCGACTTCTTTGCTACTAAAACTATATGCTGTAACCTGTTAAGGTCTGTTATGTAAATAATTATTTATGTCTTATTAGTACACTATTTGTTGTTTATAAGTGTCATAGGGAATATATGTACAAGTCCACAACAACCCGGGCATTATGAGCGGGAATTATAATGCATAACGCTCTCTCATGCCGGCATTATAATTCATAACGCCAGCTTCTGCGGGAATTATCACTTATAATGCCCACTCATTATTAGCAACCAATCACGTACGTTGTGCGTCGATGCTTAGACAGAAATGCTTGATCATTCTCTCTCTATTTAATTATTAAAAAGTACTAGTAAGACATATTATTGTGTATGCATCAGGGGCGTTACTTGATGTTTATGTCCTCGGCCATAAACATTTTCATAATGACCTTTGCAGAAAAATAACTATAATAACTAAGACAGCATTGTTATCAAAACCAGTGAAATACAGTATAGTTGTTAATATAATATGGTGATTTATAGTGTTACAGGTAATTGAATAATCTAACATTATTACAGCATCTATTTTAATAGTATCGCAAGCAGTTTATCAATTATATACAATGGTGGAAAATTTGTTTGGAAGAACTGGGACGATTAATCTAAGAAAGAGGTATTAAATTCGCATGTTTCCATGTTATATCTGGATATACTCTATTGGATAAAACCGAGTGGGGTATCAGGAACAGTGTTGCCAACAGTTGAGAATCGGTTTCCACCAGAAGGTCAAATAAAATCTACCAGAATTCCACTAATAATAATAATAATATTTTTTGCCGGAATAATGTTTTATTCACAACAGCTCAGATAAACAAAAGTAAAAAAAACATTAACATTTAAAATATTTATCTCTTATTTTTATTAAAAATAGGAAATAAACATTACAACACAAACGTACAGTTGCTGTTAAAGATGTAGATTCCTAATTATGCTGCTTTAATTCACTTTTTAACACAAATATTGAATTTTTTATTCGTTAAAAGTCTCATCAACAAAATGCAAAGCGCAAGTGACATAAGATTCGTGAGAGAACCCTTTTATAAGCTATTTTTACATGTTTTTCCCTAATTACGAGCAGATAAGTTAAAAAAAATCCCCCATTTATTATGTATTTGAACAAGATTTTTTTCTTGCAAAATGCTGTTATATTTCCTTGAATTATAGCTAGCTTTATCAGTTTCCGCTACTCGTCAGCGGGTATTAATGAAGCTAGCCATGCTTCAATAGTGTTGCTTTTAACTACTAGTTTATAAAATTGAATAAAAATACCAGGAATTCACTAAAAAATTTGTGTAATCTACCAGATTTTCTACTATCTACCAGATTGAAAATTAGTCCACTAAATACGTGTTTCATTCTACCAGATTTAGTAGAAAATCTACTAAGATGGCAACACTGATCAGGAAGCTACAGATAACATTTCTTAAAATAGAATCGAAAGAATAGGAAGAGTATTAATCTAACAGATTCTTCAAATTCTTGGGCTGATTAATGGTAGGAAAATGTGTTACATTAGTATGTTTCCATATATCTGATTGAACTATTGAATGAACAACAGTTTATAATCTGTGTCATAAAAGAAAGAAAAAAAGGACGATACCTCTCTTGCATTCCAATGCTAATAACATCACAATGAACAGGTTTTGTTCTTATACTTGCTATAATTATAATATGAATTTCATTGACTTCTGACTTTTTTAAGTTAACTTCAAAGTTCAGGGTGCGCCATTCCACACAGAAGAAAGGTGTTTCAGTAAATCAGGTATTCGAAGAAAAAAATATCAATTAGAAATCATTACGATCTTAAGTTCTATAAAAAAGCTGAATTAATTTCATTAACATCTTTTTGATGTGATGGAATATCCACAGCATCGACTTTTTCATAGATACCAGGATTTGCGGTGTTCGGGCTTTGTTAATTTTTACGGTTTTAAGGATGAATGTTTGTTAAACAATTTTAAAATATTGATATTAATAAATTGATTTTGTCATTGATTCCGGTGAAATTATAAATATCATTTTAAGGTATCATTCTGAAATGCATCCAAATTAATATTGCTGACAGCGCGATGAATATAGAGAAAATACATTTTAGTTATTGTAATATTTATTTTTTTAGTTTACTTTCAAAATACAAGTTAGGTTACGCACGAGGTGCATACTAAATCTTATCTTCTTCCATCATAACATCATTCTGATGTGTTGTGATCTTTAATTGTATTATTTCACATTTTCGCTGATTCGAGGCGTCCATTCTTGTCGGTTTTGAGCTACTCGAATCGCCGACTGGAGAGGTTGACTAAGCACCTTCTTAGTAATATCTGACCAACGTTGGGGCGATCTTCCCCGTCTTCTTTTTCCGTTGGATTTGCCCAAGATGACATTTTTTTCCAGACTGTCGGTTCGGCGCGCTATGTTGCCCAGAAAACGTAGAATGCGTTCGTTTACCGTTGACGAGAGACGAAGTGATGGTTGTATCTCTTCTAGTACCGAATTGTTTGTACGCCGTGCAGTCCATGGGATACGCAGCATACGGCGCCAGCAGTACATCTCGAACGCATCTATTCTTTTGCGATCAGCTTCCCGAACCGTCCACGTTTCTGCGGCATAAAGGAAAATAGGGAATACTAAGGTGTTAACTAATCGTATCTTAGTTTCTTTGCGGATATTCCTGTCTGCCCAGATTTTAACGAGTTGGACCATGGCGGTCCTGCCAAGTTGTATTCTGCGTCTGATCTCTTGCGAACAGTCTCCTTTGTTATTTATTACGGAGCCCAAATATATTATATCTTGGACCACCTCACATGCTCCAATCTGTTGTATTATCGGATGGTTGTTATTTTCCCTATCTACTACGAGGATCTTCGTTTTCCGATAGTTTATTTGGAGCCCATACTCGTTACTTACTTGTTCGAGTCTTTGCAGCAACATTTCGAGTTGGTCGGCGCTTTCTGCAACAAGTGTTGTATCGTCTGCAAATCTTAAATTGGAGATTTTATGTCCTCCAAGTACTGCACCTCCTTCCCAATCCTCAAGGACTAGTCTCATAACTTCTTCTGTGTACGAGTTGAAAAGCATGGGGGAGAGGATACATCCCTGTCGTACACCTTTCATGATTGCGCATTGTTCCGATACTACACCGTTTACTTTAACTATGGCTTTGGTATCACCATATAGGCGACGGACAAGTTCTATCAAGTGCAGTGGAACTCCCATGTTAGTAAGTGTGACCCACAGTTTTCTCCAATTAACGTTATCGAAGGCCTTACTGTAATCTACGAAGCACAGATAAAGTGGGGTGTAATACTCTCGGGCTTTCTCGATCAGTTGTCTGACGTTCAAGATCTGTTCCCTTGTGCCTCGTCCCTTGACAAAGCCAGCCTGTTCTGGTGCAATTTGCCAGGATATATATGCGCTCAGTCGTTCTTTTATTATATATAGCATGATTTTACTGGCATGGGGTATCAAGCTAATCAAACGATAATTATCACAGTTATTGGTTGCCCCTTTTTTGTGTATTGGAATTATAACCGACGTTGTCCAGTCATCAGGCCACTCACATGTTGTCCAGATCCGTTGGCATATCTGGTGTAATAGCGTTTTACAGTGTCCTCCAAGCAGTTGGATGATTTCTGTTGGAAGCCCATCTATACCAACCGCTTTATCAACAGCGAGTTTTTTTATGGCTGCATCCACCTCCTCCGGGAGAATATCGGGTTCCATTTCGAATCCATGTACATTAATTCTTATAGGTGTTCTTAAAGGGTCTTCATATAATCCGCCGCAGTACTTACGCCACACCTCAACAATTGCATCGATATCGTAGACTAAAGTTCCATGGTTGTCCTTGACCGCCCAATTAGATGGTTTTAACTTTTTTGTCACTTTCTTTATAGTCTTAAATAGTTCTTTACATTCTCCTCTATCCGCATGGCTTTGCATATTCTTACAAAGATCTTCATAAAATTTGTTTTTGTCCGCACGGCATCCCCTCTGGATTTCTCTGTTCAGTAGTCGATATTGTTCTTGGCTATTTTCATTCAGAATACCTGTTTGTTTGAGTTCTCTTCGAGCCGCTATCAGAGCAAATGTTTCCTTGGAAATCCAGTCTTGGTTTGGTTTGGGGTTTGAAGAAGTAGGTGACTCTTTGATGGTCTTTTCTATTCGTTCACGCAAGGATTTCCATAACGTGTCTGGGTTTTCATCATTATTAATATCGTGCGATTGCATAGCGAAAGTTCTTTGGAAGTGGTCTGGGTCGTTCGGTGTTCGCATCTTTTGTAGTTTTTTTCTTGGGCAGGTTTTGAGCTTGAGACATATAGTGGCTACTAATAGTTGATGATCGCTACCACAATCTGCACCAGGTCTAGTTCTTGTATCGAGTACAGAAGAGCTCCATCGTCGTCTAATTAATATATAATCAATTTGGTTGCGGTATCGATCACCAGGTGACACCCAGGTGTATAACCTCCTGATGGGTTGTGTAAACATTGTGTTAGCTATCTTCAACTCATGTTCAACACAGAATTGGATAAGTCTGTCTCCTCTATTATTTCTTGCTCCTATACCATACAAGCCAAGTACGTGTCTAAGATGGTGGTCGTTTTTGGTGGAGCCAATTTTGGCATTCCAATCTCCTACCACCATTAACAGCTCTCTCTTTGGGATTTGTGCCATTACATTGGCTAGTTGATTATAGAAATAATCTATTTCGTCCTCATCAGATTCCGCTGTTGGGGCGTATATCTGGATAAGATGACAGTGGAATGGGAGTGCTTTAAGTTTTAGCCATAAGATTCTGTCGTTGACTGCTTGATATCCTATTACACTTTTGTTAAGTTCTTTGCTAACCCATATTGCTACACCTCCATGGTTATGATGTTCTCTACCGGAGAAGTATATCACATTGTCTCCATTAGTTGTAAAGTGGCCTTCACCTTTCCAGTGTGTTTCGGAAATTCCAGCTAAATTAACTCCGCATCGTATTAGTTCGTCCTCCACAATGTGTATTTTTCCCACCTGCCGCAGCCCCCGCACGTTCCAAGTGGCAATTTTTAGCGGAGCTCTTAGTTTGATTGTAATAAGTTCATCGCTGGTTGCATATTTTCCATGAGGGACCCAGTGGTCCGTCCCAGCATGGCCAGTCGCACATTTCACACTCCCCGCCCTGGAAGCTGAAGAGCGCCGGGTGTTAGCCGGATCGCATGACAAAACGGAATATCCTTGTGAGTTCATATTCATTAAAGATTCTCGTGGGAAGATAGTGTAGTAGGTTCCCCTTACTTTCTACACCGCAGTGTTATAACCATTAAAGTTGCTACAACCATGCTTATAACTGTGTGATACAAAACCGTACCGGTCTCTGTGATCTCCGCCAATGTTCACTAATGATATAGCTGCTGCCCTATATCATCCGAATTCACCATATCTGGCTACCCACAACTTAGTTTAGCCTGCAGGTCGGTGCAGTTATCCAGGGTGTGGCACGTGGAGCCATAAGTTGCGAGTTGGGCGTCTTGCGAGGACCAGTCATGCCAAGCCACCCTTGTCATTGACGCGTGGTGCGACCGCCTGGCATTAAAAAGTGCTACCTCTGCAACACAACCCTACACCCCAATCTTATATAGAGACCGAAATATTCGCAATTAAAATAAGATTTTTAATTTTTAGATATTTTGAGAATCTACAATGTCACTGTCACTGCTTGTCAAAGTGACAAACAAAGCACTAACCGAGCCGTAAAGTGATACATTACAACATCAAAAATAAGGTATAAAGAGAAAATTTGGACTCGGTAGTAACTACAAAACTAATTTTTTTGGTTTAGTTTTCATGAAAGACAGGCGGGTTAAATGTTGTTCAGCAATTGTCTGTTTAACGTCAAAAGCATTAACCATACAGTAAAACTAAATACAAGCGGATTCATTAAAATTTAAAAGATCTTCAGTAAAATCACCAATGTAAATCAGTTTGTCCGAAGTAGGTACAATTTTTATACGGTACCAATACTTAATGCAATATCTTTGATGTATCCAGACAATCTAGTAAATGTGTGTGCAATTTTTAATGGGAATTATTGACCAGAAAAAATAGCTGAAGAGAACTAATTATGTCTTTATGTACCGAGGGCATTATGAAGATGTTTATGCCCGAGGGGTAGAAACTCAAGTATCCGTGGCGCATACTACGTTTTGTTTTTCACTTTGAATACGTAAATAAACTGAAAAGCTTAAAAGGTACTCCATAACGCCTTATGGCGTAAAGAGTGTCGTAATTATTGCGTTGCCCATTATGAGAGAACATAACAAGAGGTCGTTATCATTATGCCCGCTCTTTACGCCCTAGAGCGTTATGGACTGCTTTAAGTAACTTGTTTCACAGATATCTTCTTCTTCTTCTTCTTTAACAGCCCTTTCTTATCCACTCCTGGATGTAGGCCTCCCCTCTCTCTTTCCACTCTTTCTTACCTTGTGCCACACGTTGCCAGTTTTTTCCAGCTCCTTCTGTGATGTCGTCAGTCCATCGTCTTTGTGGTCGTCCTATACTGCGTTTGTGTAGCCTTGGTCTCCACTGCAAAATATGTTTTGTCCATCGTGTCGTCTCCTGTCTTGCCACAGTGAAACAATTTTTTGGCTTTGCCTAATTGTTTCGCCATTTATCCAATTATTTCAGGCTTAACCTGTATATTTTTAGTTAAATTATAATTCCTTTTGCATTTCGAATTCGTAAATTTTCCAAACCAACGCATTTTGTACCTGCATCAAGTTCTTATCGTTTGCGCAATGTCCTCTCTGACCCGCGCTATCTCTTATCAGAGTGCGAGCCTTCCTCGAGGAAACGAAATTGTCGTCCGAGGCACTCATTCTTTTCGCCTCGGGCAGCGCATTTCGCGCGGCCGAGATTTTATGTTAATTATATTAAATTACGTGCTCTCAACCAATTTCAATGAGCAATGTGTTTTCTAAGGGCTGATTATTATCAGGTACGATTGCGCTTTTCTGTCTTATTATCCCCATAGTAATTACATTTTTTGTTAGCTCTTAATTACCAGTTCCGTTTCAACAACGAGTTTATCTCGGAGGCCAAGCCTTATCGCACTTTCGACACCTGCTGGGTTCGGCGTTTTGCGGCCTTTTGAAGATGCTTTTGCTGCCTTTTTGGGGATGCTTCTGCAGCAATTTTCTGCGCATCCTTGGCGATTCCAACAAGGGTTGTAGCCGTTCACGTCCAGCTTATTTTGCGAGGTTAGTTGTGCTGTTCCGAGATTTATCGTGTTTTTGATAACTGGTTTCTCCATTTATACATTTTAAACCCGTCAATATTTAAAACTTAAATTCATACGTTTTGCAATTATTAAAATGTAATGTTCAATTTGATACATGCTCTTGCTTTTTACATTAAATTTTCATGCTTATAGTTAATTATGCACAGTTATAAATTTTGCTATTTTTGATGTGTGTTTCGACCCTATGTAAAAGGTACAGTCACGCTATTTATTTTCAATAGCCTAACAGGAGGTTTTATTAGATGACTGTGATAAGCTTATCCCACGAGTGTTTTTGTTAAAGTTATTAAAATAACCCGAAAGGGGTTCTTAATTTTATGCGTGTCGCAACCTTCAGTTAAGATACACAATTGTGTTATTACATTATTTACATTTTAATTATCCTGATTACTGGTTACTGACTCTTCAAAACTTTTATTAATGATTAATTAAACGCTAGTCACTTGTAGTTTATTTTTCTTCTTGTTATTTGAAATCTTTTGATTTCTGGCGCCCATTTCCATTTTCCTTTCCTTTTTTGAAGACATTCCAGGGTACATAGCTGATGATCTGAACCTACGATCTAAGGCCGCCGATATTTGAGCTAGTCGGCCATCGCGGTGAGTAAGAAACAGTTTTTCAGAGCTGCCGTGGTGTATAAATGGTAGGGGGGTTGATCTGCGATTTTTACTACCATTGCTTATTTTATTAATTAATCGCAGGTCGGCTTTCTTATTGTTTCAACATGTCCTGCCCAGATCCATTTTAACCTAGCTATTCTTTCTATGACGTCTTCACACTTCGTTCGCCTTCTAATTTCATCATTTCTGACGTGGTCTCTGAGACTTATTCCTAGCATGATACGCTCAATAGCTCTTGGGTGGTTCTGAGTTTGTTTGCTGAGCTGACAGTTAGTGACATGGTCTCCATACCATAAGTCATCACTGGGAGAATGCAAATATTAAACACTTCCCTTTTTAGGTTGATTGGTATATTCGGGTCTTTCAGAACAAACCCTAGTTTCCCAGTTGCTGCCCATGTCATTCGTGTTTTTCTGTTTTCTTCGGATGTTTGATTTTCCTTGCCTAATTTGATGGTATGTCCCAGGTAAATGTATTCCTCGACGTTTTCTAGATTTTGGTGACCGAGTGTGAGTGTTCGACCTTCTCTAGTCATGACTTTAGTTTTTCCTATGTTTATGGTGAGACCTATTTTTTCCGACGCCGGTTTGAGTTCCGTTAACATACTCTGCAGCTCATCTAGATCACTACTAATCAAGACAATGTCGTCTGCGAAACGGAGATGGTGAAGGTGTCGTCCATCGATCCTCAATCCTTTTTTGTCCCAGTCCAGTTCTTTAAAAATCTCTTCTAAGGCCAGAGTAAAGAGCTTTGGAGAGATAGTGTCTCCTTGTCGCACACCTCGCGCAACCTGGATTTTGTTTGTTGTTAGGTTATCGGTAATTTTGACTTGAAACGTAGCCGTGTCATAAATGTTTTTCAACAGATTTCTGTATCTTGAGTCTATTCTTGCTTTGTCTATTGCTGAGAATACTGCCCAATGTTCCACTGAGTCAAACGCCTTGCTGTAATCTACGAAGGCAAAGTGGAGAGGAACGTTGTATTCTGTGCATTTCTCTATTAGGGAACGCACAGCTTGTATATGATCAGCTGTACCATAGCCCTTTCGGAACCCGGCCTGCTCCGGTGGTTGATATCCGTCAAATTTATTTGTGAGCCTGTTGGTAATAATCTTTGTAAATAATTTATAAGGGTGTGGCAAAAGGCTGATGGGTCTATAGTTCTCCAAATTGTGTTTGTCTCCTTTTTTGTAAAGCAGGATAACCTGCGCATTTTCCCATGTAGCAGGTATTTTATTGTCAGTTAGGCATTTGTTCAGTAAGGTCTTAATTGAGTTGAGTGTTGCAGTACCTCCCAGTTTTAGCATTTCAGCAGTAATACCATCTTCTCCCGGTGCACGTCCATTTTTCATGTGCGACAAGGCATATTCGATTTCATTTATGGTGATGTCGAGGATTTCTTCTGACCCGATGTTTATTACATTTTGTGAATTTGCATTTGGGGTTGGTGGATTTTTAGAACAGTACAGATTACTATAATACTTCTGAACGATGTCGACAAGTTCGTTGTTATCTTGTTTTATTTCACCTTCGCTATTTTTTAGTTGTTTTCCAATTTGCTCTGTCTTTTTTTAATACTCTCATGTTCTTATTGTTTTCGATCACTGTTCGAATTTTTTCTGTGTTATACTTCCTTATGTCTTTCCTAATTTCCTTACGAATAATTTTGTTCATCTCTGAATATTCTATAGAGTCTTTATTCATTCTTCTTCTTTTTTCTAACATTTCTTGTGTTTCTTTGCGCAATTTCGAGTGTTTGTTTTTCTTCTTTGAGTATATCTTTTTGGTTACTGTCTTCACGGCGTTTCTAATTTTTCCTTCCAGCTCATTTATATCCATTACTATGCCACGGCTTGCGGGGGATAATTTATTTCTCAGTTCTTCTTGATATTTATCAACGTTTTCTTTTAGTTCTTTGGAAGTAGGAAAGAGCTTTGGTTTTATAAGTTTATTTCTTTCTATTTTGATGTTTATTTCTATTCTTGCTCTGACAAGTCTGTGATCGCTGCCCGTATCGAACTGGTTTAATACCGAAATGTCTTTGACAATATATTTTCTGTTAGTTATAACGTAGTCGATTTCGTTTTTTGTTCGTGAATCAGGGCTTCTCCACGTCCATCTTCTTTGAGGCTTTTTTTTGAAAAAGGTGTTCATACAGTACATATTTTCATTTTGTAAATAGTTCATCAGCATATTCCCCCGTTCATTAGATATGCCCAATCCAAAGTTTCCCCTGTTTGGTAAATTGTCTTCATTGAGTTTTCCGACTTTGGCGTTAAAATCGCCCATTATAATTGTGTAATATGTTTTTTCGGATCTACGGGCTAGTGAGATGTCTTCATAGAGTTGTTCTATCTCGTCGTTTGTTGATAAACTTGTAGGGGAATATACTTGTATTACCTGGAGGCTGTACCTATTCGATAGTGTCAGGATGATATATATGACTCTAGGTGATATAGATGTCATCTTTGTTACTAGATGTTTTATATTTTTATTTATTAGGATGGCAACACCTCCTCTATGATGATTTATGTTGTTATTATTCTGGTATAATATATGTCCCGATTTTAATGTTGTACACAGATATAAGCAACAAATAATAGATCAGAAGAGAACAAGACTATTCAGCCTTAAGGACGACCCTGTTTGAAACTTGTAAATCACCTATACACTATTTTCTGTTTAACGTCTCACTCCGCAAAGCATCTGTTATAGTTCGAAGTAAGTAGATGCTTTCTCGCATTATAGCGAAGATATTTGCTATTAAAAATAACTGAGATATATATATTTTTACCTGACATATTTTTTTCTGTCAGGTGTTGGAGATGTATCCGTAATATCCAGTATTTTCTTAAAAATTTTGTAGAAGTAAATATTGGTGAGAAGATTATTTTTGATAACGAAAGTTGAAAATAGTACCAATATTTCTTGCTATTAATTAAATTATACATCGCATACTAGAAAGTAAAACACTTCCAAGTTACATTACCAGTAAGTACTATCACTATCGAAGTGATCCGTCTGAGTACTAAAATTATAAATTTCTACTAACCGCATGTCTGCATTAAAATTAAAATGTAACTGTTTATTATCACATTTTTAAGGTTTAGAAACGTTTATGCGTTTTAGAAGAAAGTACAAACTAGTTTTAATAGCAAAAGTAATAATTTGGAATGTTACAGCAAATTTTTCCCGAATTTGAGACAGTATAATGTACATAATGTTATGTAATTGTGGTTAGCGCTATTTGAGATACACTAAGCCACAAATTTTTTCCACTTTATGAACATCACTACTATTTCTAAAATTTTACTAATGTATTAACACGACAAAGGTAAGAAGGGATAGTGTTATTAGTTATTACTATTAGAATATGTTCCAGTGGCATTCCATATCAATGAAATCAGTTCCTAGTAAGTGTACTAATGTTTTATAGAAAACATAACATGCTCACTTGTAATGTGCAAGTATATACCAGCAAACAGTACAATTAGCACGAGGGTCTTACTACAAGTTTTAAGAAAACACAAGAATGGCTGACCGAAGCAAAAAAGCAAAGTATAAGACACATTGACTTTAAGTACAGTTTACGCGAAAATTATTGTATTTCTAACCATTTGGGTTTTACAGAAGACAATAAAAAATAGAAACCTGTTACTACTACCTGCACAGGTACGCGATATTTTACTATATTGGATTTTGGGTTATATATTAATCTAGTAACATGTCTATCGAAGCTTCTAAACAAAATTAAATGCCTTTAAAGTGGCTCTCGTACAGCCAGAGCTGTTTGTTTTCTATATCACCCAATATTTAAAACTATTTTTATTTCAAGAATATCTTTTGCTTATGATCATATGAAACCAAATCCTATCCCGTTTGGTATAAAACAGCCTTTTCTACATACATTTGAACATATTGTAATGTACTGCCCATAGCGATTCTGATTGCCTAATTAACCAAATGAATAAGGTCAACACGAGCACAGAATTAAATGTTTTATTTACTGCAAGATAATCAGTAGTTTACATTAACACGTGCACTGGATGTGAGCATCAATAACTAATAATTTGAAGGACAAAGGTTGGCTTGAAATAAAGCAGGTTTCAGAAGGTTTACGTTCAGAGTTTCAGATATGATAAATGTTCGGAAGGGCCAAGGCAATTTAATTTGTAACTGACGGATTTGAGCTTATTGTTGTCAGACATAATGTGAATAAAATGATACAAAATGATTTTTTAACTACAAAAAGAATATGAGCGTTATGTAGTAATAGTGTAAGCCAGCAAACGGCAAAATAGATGAAAGGCAAATGAAACAGTGGTAGCAAAATAATGATTGCAAACAGCAATGAAAAATGGAAGCCAACCGATCGAAAGACGGTCAGTGAGACGCGAAATGAACCCCAAGTGTATCAGTGCATTATAAACAAAAGTGATTTAAAAGGCAGAGGAAAGTGTCGTGACATTATTCCAAGAATAAGACAATTTTAGTAGTTGGGCAAAGACATGGCATCAAAACTGTAGTCCGTAATGTTAAACATGTTATCAATTCTAATTTCTTTTAAAATTGGAAATCTAGTTGCTAAGTGACATAACAGTCTTTTTTTAATTATAACTAAACAAGCCTGTAAAATTTATTTTAAGGCCAGATTGAGCTCCTTAATTTATCACATAAAATTGTAAATAAAAAGTCCTTGTTAATATCATTTGTGTATAAAGTTATTCGTCAGAGTGCAGGGCATCTCTGGGTATAGCTTTCCAGGTGTTAAGAGTACCAAGTGAAGCAGATTAGCCAGCAGTGAGATTTGTCCAAGTGCGAGTGACTTCGGGGGCCCATTTCCATAAGCAAGCAGCATCGCCCAGCAAAGCCAGTGCCTGCTACGGGTAGAGAAGACCTTCAGAAGCCCGTACGCTTAAAAATTCCAACCAACAAGCCATTCCCAGGTGCATAATTCCCGTGGCATCATTGGGGAGTGTATGCAGCGTCCGAGAGGTCTCCGATTAGAGTAGGATTCCACAGGAAGCCTTTTGCTGCAGCCCCCAGAATTCGCAATGTTCGTCAAGTGGAGACTGTCTACGAGGTGTAGCACCAGGTCCCAGTTGTCAAGGTCAGTCCAGCTTTCAGAAAGTTACGTAGCGTCCTTTGAAAGTGCAAGATAACGCGAAATTTTTCAGTTTTGGCTGGATATAGAACAAAAAACGATCGCGCGTGGGTTTCTTCGTCACCCTGGAAACAAAACGAGTTTAGCGGTTGCTACGTCACGGTATTAATATTTTGCTGACTCTTTTTTGGCATTTTGGTGTTTTAAAATTTAATTTATGCTGTTTCTTGCAACCACAGATCGTTTTGTTGCTGAGTCAAATTTAGAGGTTATCTATACGTCAGATGGTAATTGTGCATTTGCCCTAATACCCGAGTTAAATTGTAATGCAACGAGTTATTTGTCATACAAAGTTTTTCTTAATTTTTTGAACCTACACCATGAACAACGTTTGTCTCATGTTCTACGGAGCTAAGACCGAATTTATTGCGGATAGATAAAATAGGCCATTTATTTGTGGTAATAAATTATACTCCTTTAATTTGCCCCGAGTTCGACAATCAGGTTCGTAATTGAATCTAATACAATTTATAAACTGTAGTATTCTTTGCCATTAATTATTTTATTAAAAAATTATTATATATTTTTTTAGACGGGATTATTACAACATATACCTTGAAAATAACATTGTAGGTGCACATATATTGTCTTAAACTATAATAAATTATATTTTTGCTTAATTTAAAAACGGTTAACGTTATTCACTTCACATCTAAAATTTAATAGGTTCATACACCTAACAAATTGAGAACAGCAGCTTGGATTTCAGTTGGGAACAGAAAAGACAAACAAAAAGAAATCTGACAAAACAAATTTGTGTCACATTGTAAGTCATGGCGTGTAACAATGTGATTTTATCTCTTATGACAGTTTTAATATACTGTTTCGCCTGTGTTCAGTGAGACATCTACAAAACGTTATAATCTCTTTTGTTTCTTAAACTTCCGTTTAGAAGCGATTATCCTCACTGATTGTCATTCTCAGATTTAGTTGAAAAAATAATGCATTTGGAATCGTTTATGCAAACAATGCTTTTCAATACTTCAGTAGTTAAAACATTTTAGCTTAAAAACCTACAAAATTTGGCTACTGAGCTAATTTGACGAGTTCAGTACCTATTGCACTTCTGTGCAATTAACTCGTGTTCTACTACATTATTTGATTACCTGGAGTACTACTTACCTGAAATACCACTTCAAGTTCCACATATTATTCCTGTACGTAGTTTCACCATTTTGTCTTGATTTATGTAGTTCGACATTGCTGGCCAAGTTAAGTGATTTAGTAAAATAACATTTTTAATAATGGTATATAGGTAATGCTAAATACATATTCGTATTATGTTAGAAGTTTTCGATCGACAACGACTTTAAAATTCCTTCAATTGAGGAAAGTTGCTTACCAATTTGATGCTTGATGTCCGGCCCACAAGACCTCAATTAGGCGTTTCACTCTTATTTGCAGTACAAACTTTCCTTATTATCCATTACAGAAATTAACAAATTGACATGAACGCTGCGTGACACAAATCTCACTTAAGTATGTCGAATATCACTTTTAGTGCTACCTTAAATTGGCCGTAAAATTTACGGACTTTTAATATATTTGAAAGCGAGTGACAGCCTGCGTATAAAAAGGCATTTGCGTAGTAAAATTTGCAACTTCGTTGTCCGCCAGCTTTTGTATTCTGCTCGACAGCTTCACCGCAGCTTTAAAATGAAATCTGAATTCCAAATCCGAAAGCCGATGCGTTGGCATGCTTTTAGAGGTGTTATGGTCAAAGGTGAATCCTGTTTATTTTAGGACTGTCAGTATATGGAAAAGTGAGTTTTTAGGAACTTTTAGTTTTGTTCGCCTGATCATAGCTGTACGCTGAGCAAACTAAAGCGCTAATTAGGCGAGTAAACTTTTTCCAGCAAAGGTAACTTCAGTGTTTGTCTTAATAATTGCCAATTTTTAGCCAAAGCGGAATTGGGCGGATAATTATGTCAAAAGCGGCGTTTGCTTAAGGATGTCTTAGAATGACGAAGCAACATTTGCATACTTGGATTCGGTATGCGCCGCAGCCTCAATTTGAAAATTATACTACTAATTCTATTCAGGTGTGCACATACCATAAAAACGTTCATTAGTTTAACGTCGGTGCTACGGGATTAAAATTTGGAACACGCCCACTTGATCGCGGCTTCTTCTGTGATTTCTAGACGGATATTTTTAATGCGCTCATTGTTCTTGTATAAAACAGGAACATAAACTTAAAACTTGTCACACCTTGAGATTTTGGCAAAAGTAAGAATATGGATTTCATAAATTCTGCTTGAGAGTAAAAGTAGGCGTCGAGATACAAAAATGTTTATAATTACATTGGACAGTTGACTAGAAGAGATTACTTACACTGTTAAGTAATAACGATACTTATAGAAAGTTATGCATCAGGTGGTAATTATAGGAAATTAAAAACGTTCATTATGAACTGAGCACGTAACATTAAGCTACTTAAAAACCATTAACAAACACATAAAATTATACAGTAGCTCAGAGATTACCTGAATTACCACTAAGATCATAATGTTATCATGTTTTTTGCAAAGACTGGTTCTCCTGATCTTCATTACATATTATTAAAATGAAATTACAGTATAATAGACAGGGAATCTGTACGTCGTTAAAGCAATTTTGTACTTCCAGTTTCAGGATTTTCCAATTAAATATGAGTAAAACGTTATTTTGCAACAGACAAAATTAGGAGCAAAAAGGGAAATGTACAGAGTGTCCCATTACCGATAAGCTAAAATGAATTTTTTTTATTATTACAGATACAGAAAATTAGTTTATACAACCTTTCAAGGGAAATATTATAGTAAAAACAGAATTCGAATATCTCGTTTGGTTTCCGAGTTACATCCGAAAATAGAAAATTTAACATTTCTATTCGACGACAGTTCCTTGTTTGTCAAAATATAAAAAAAGCAGGCATTATTATTGAACTCGTTTACGTAGATTAATATAATCTAGTCAGTATTAAGACGCAACAGGTTTTAACATCTTTTTGTTTATGTAAATGCAAGTCGTAGTTAGCTGTGACACTCACATAGCATACGTGTTTAACTTTTCATGTATACGTACAGAGTGATTTTTTAAAAACTCAATTAATTGCAGCATGCCCTGGATAGCCTGAATCAGTTGGCAGTACTGAAGTGCATTGTCGGTCTATGTCAAATTCGAAGTTAGTAGGTTAGGTTTTGTTTGTTATTTGACACAGACTGACGCAAAACTTAACCTGCAAATCTCGATTTTGTCATAGACTGACAATACACTTCAGGGTATCCAGGGCCTGCTGTAATTGAGTTTAAAAAAATCACTTTATCATAGTTAACTCCATGCTCACCTAACTAGTTACAATTTGCATTAAAAGAATTAAGTCTAAATTATAATTTTGAAACTATAGACGATTTATGCTAAGTCTGACTAGGTTATGTTAATCTACGTTAAAAAAGTGCACTCAGAAAGTCTACTTCTGTGTTCGATAACTCAAAAAACAAATGTAGGTACAGTTGAATATTTTATTTTTCGGATGTAGCTGGGACACTAAAGAAATATTCGACTTCTGTTTTCATCATCGTATTGCCGTTAAACCAAAATGGTACCCCCAATATGTACAAACCATTTTACTGTAACTCTAATAATACAGAATATTTCCATTTTATCTCATCGAAAATGGGACACCCTTTACACCTAGCAGTGGATCGTCTTCGTCAGCCTGGTTGTAACATTCTCCCTGCTAGGGTATTTTCTTCTCCCGTCTGAGGAGAGTAACTACGTGGTGATCGAGCCCACATATCTGCCCTAGAACGAAAGCTACCTGTACTGCTTCAGCAGTGGATAGAAATATGATATGCGCGATTCGTGACTCGGAATAACTTCATGCTTTTGTTAAGCACATTTTCTCTCCCAATAAAAGCAGCTGTAACGCAAAGCCGGCTACAAATAAAAATCACGAAGGAAATTATCTTATTTAATTATTTATTCTATTTTATTCTTCACAAGCATTGTTTAAAAATTGCATTTATTAGATGTTTTCAACAAGGTAGTTTAATCAGATCTCAGTACAGACACATCAACTAAAGAATTACTTTGCATCCCCATAACCATTTGTCTGAAATAACCTTTCTTTAGAACTAGCTGTAGAAAATCTAATTGTCATGAATAGTTCGTGAAACTCACAATGAATAAAAAAGTAACAAAGAAGTTTGTATATCTGTTAAGACACACTTAATTCTAATTGTTAAAGTAACTATTCGATATCGTCCACCATTTCCTTTCCCCAAGCATTGTTGAACCAGTAATAGATTGGAATAATCTATTCATACAAACTCAGCCTCCGTTCCCAAGATCTAGATTCCCGATGATCCACCTTCCATCACACTATATTGTCTAAGGAGCCTTAATATGAGAGATCGCAAATGTGTTCCACGCCCTGGATAGATTCCTTAACCACCCTTGTGTCCTACAAACGTTTGATGATGAGGTGCAGGTTCGACATGACCAGACAATGAATCACCATAACCGTAGCTTGAAGGGTCCCACTCCGCTGCAGCCTGGTAGCCCATCACTTCGGCAGGATGAAGTGGCGGTTTAGCAATAAGACTCTTTAGTCCAGTAACGCCTGTTATAACCAAGGACACAGCGGCTGCCAGGATGGCCTTCTTAGCTATTATAGCGATTACCATCATTGCTATAGATGCGATCGTGGCGATCTTTAGCTTGAGGGCGATCAGGAGGGGTATCAGCATCCTGAGCTGCTTCTTCTTTGCCCTTCCTAAAACAAGCACTATTTGAGAAACACCGTGTCGACATTATTTAATGTAAATGTATTTGATATACTAGTTTCTTGGTATCTATTCTTAAACACCTTGAACCCAAAACATGAATGATAGTTCACATTTCACTAAGTTAGCTGCTTACTGTTTGATAGACAATGTGTCTGAAACAACAAATATATAATGAAGTACTTAAAATAAGTAGCATGGAAAACATGGCTTATTAAAAATGTAACCATCGACCATACTGAACACGAGATTTATACAAAGTGAATAAAGACTAACATTTACTTACCTACGCAACGATGAAAACTATGGACAATAAAGAAGAAGAGATGTATGTGGAGCGATAAGAAGATTAAGTTTGAAGTTTTTATGCCCAAAAGAAGCTGATGAAGAAATAAAAGAAGAGAAGACCATTTTCAAGATATATTTTATGTTACTGCATTTGTTACAGAAATATTAATGTTTACATTAGGTTCGGAAGTTGAAATAAAACAGGCAATCTGCAGATACTGAATTTAATCAGCATAATCTAGTGATGTAACGTTAAGTTTTATTAGTTAACTAACTTCATCGGACGAAATAATCATTAAAATGGTAATATTGAAATACATCGAGAAATGAGGGAATTAGGTTTAAATAATGTAAAAACAATGCTAACTGAAAATTTCTTACCATTTCAGCGTAGATAATTATTGTTTGGGGAGGAATTAACACTCCCCTTTATAGTTTTTAAATATAACATTTAGATGAATATAGATTAAGTAAAAACTTTACAAATTAATTTGTTCAAAGCAGCATTTAATTGACTTTTATCAAATTCAATCTGATGGCTGCCAACTGGAAAAATTCCCATTAGTTAAAAAGTTTAATAGTTAGAAGATATTTCAACAACTAAAACTCAAGGTGAGTATTAAAATTATTATTAATTGGATATGATTAAGTAACAATAAAAAAGTTTTAAGGATTGTAAATGTTGTATTAGAGAAAATTATAGTAAATAGAAGGCAATTTTTCAGTCAGTTTTGTAATTAATAGATTTTGTTTATTTTTGAATTTCAATCATTTCATAAACTAAACGTTTATGTACGTTATTTTGTCTTTGCAAAACTTTAGGGGAACTGAAATCAAAATTGTGATAATTTTCAAAAGCATGGTCAGACAACGCAGTGCTATCGTTGTTAGGGGTTAAAACTTCGTTTTTACAGACGTTGTATGTTGAAAAATCGGTTTTTTCAGGTTCTGTTTAGTTTGACTAATGTAATTGGCATCACAATTGTTACAATTGATTGAGTATACGATATTTGATTCTGAAAGAATGAGTTTCATCTTTTAAATTATTAAAAAAGATATTTCCTATAGTATTATAATTTTTAAAGGCTACATTGTAGTTACAGTTTTTTAAAATTATATTTAAATTTTGTGATAATTTTGGTATGTAAGAAATAGATATGTAATATGAATTTTGAGTATATTGATAATTATTAAATTCTTGACCTAAAAAAAGAGGGTATAAATCAGGAATATTAATATTCAGGATAGAAATAGAGCATATTATACCAATAAGAAGATACTCGAAACCAGCAAAACCAGCAAGTAAGGATATATAATTTATTCATTATGTTTCCTCTTCTCATTTGGCTGTTATATTCGGTTGTATGCATTATATATTATAGAAACGATATTGTGACATGAAAAAACTATGTGATTTTTTGCAACCACTCTATTGACGTTGTTGCAATGTTAATGTCTAAATGCCGAAAATTATACGGAATTATAGTCAACCACTTAACTGCCAACACTGCAAGCTTTAAAAATCATAATCACAAATTGGAAACAACATAACCCAGTGTTCTCACGCCTTATAGCTATTTCGCGTCCGTACCAACAAGAATATTACCTTAACATGTCCTGTTCAGAAGAGGAAACGTTCTAAATGAATTCTACAAAAATCTAATAAATCTCGTACTCATATATAATATTAATATAATGAGTCTTACGAAGGTGGACCAAGAAACACCGAGGATGTTCAAAGCAAATTCTTCCTTTCGTTCTAGGTTTCTACAAGACCCCAGCAGGAGAATATCGAGCCAATATGAGTCATCAGTAACTCAAGGAGATTTAAGAAGCAGACATAGTGAATAGTAAAACGTATCGGATGGATGGGTCACATATATTGTAGATGCAAAGGAGGAAATTAAGTGAATCCAGCCTACCTGCTGAATAGTAATCCAGAAAAAGGCAAAAAACGATAGATGGTGGACGATGTTAGTAAGGAAATATAATGAAAAAAACTAGGTGGTAAAAAAGTACCATAGCTAGGAAAAACTATACAGCAAGCAACGCTGGACAAACTAAAGAAGCTGTAATGAGGTGTGAGGAATAACCGACCCCAGAAGATGGATTTGTAAAACTTCCAGAAGCTTATGAAATAGTCATTATGTAAGAATATTGTCTCTTTTATTGATTAAACAAATGAAATAGAATTAAACTATAAGGATCACAAAACCCCAGTAGGGAAATGTCGAGTCAATATAAAGCACGGATGAATGAGTCACATCTATTCTAGACGCAAAATATTAAGCAAAATTAAGAAAGGGAAAAACGATAGATAGTGGACGGGATTAGTAACGACAAACATTGAAGAACTAAGGTGGAAAGAAAATATAACAGAAAGAAAAAAATATAAAAATGTGTATATGTAACAAGCAACGCAAACTAAATATGAAGTTAAAAAGAGGTGTGAGAAGTGATTTCCCCAAAAAATAGATCTGTAAATCTCCCAGGAGCTTATAAAATAATCACCATTTAGAAATATTGTGTCTCTAATTGATTAAACAAATTAAAGAGAAACAAATATGAAGACCACTCCAGCAGAAGAATATTTAGACAATATAAAACATGAGTTACTCAGAGATACGGAAGAAGGGAACATATTGAATAGTAACAAGGCTGGGATGGATGGGTCACATCTATTCTAGACGGTAGATGGTATACGAGGTTAGCAACGACAAACAATTAGGAAAAAAAGCGGTAATAAAATGCCACAGATGGGAAAGAATAAAAAAATTATAGAACAACCAACACAGAACAAACTATATAAAAGGCCAAGAGGAGAATATCGGGCCAATTAAAATATGAGTAACCCAGGAAGATGGAATAGTGAAAACCTGATCAGTTGAATAGAACACATTTGTACTAAACCTAAAGTAAAGGATTAAAAACAATATGCTGAACGAAGTCAGCTGAACTAAAATCAAGAGGAAATCCAAAAACGAGATGGAGGGCGATGTTAGAAACGATCAACAAGTCAAGAAAGTTGTAGGAAGATGCAACAAATACCAAAGTATAGAAAAATTGTATTTCAAGAGACAGCACAAACTAAGGAAGGAGTTGAAAAGAGGTGTACGAGTGATGCACCACAAAAATAGTTCTGTAATGCTACCACGACTTAAAAAATAATCATTATATAGAAGCAGTGTCTTTTTCTTATTAACAAATGAAACAAAAAGAAACTATAAATTCCACTACACATCAGCGGAAGAATATTGGTTCAACAAGAAGTAGAGCCTCTCAGTTAAATAGGATGCATTTATTCTATACCTAAATAAGAAAATATAAGAACATTTACTGAATAGAGACAAATTAGAAACGACAAACAATGAAGATAATGTGGAAATATGGCACAAATAGGAGCGGATCATTCGTATAATAAGCAACACCGAGCAAACTATAGAAGAAGTTCTATAACTAAGAAACAATCGTAAACAAACTGATTGAACAGAGAACCTCTGAGGAAGACTAAAAACTATACGGTGGACCAGATTGCCGAAAACAAACGATGAAGATAAGAAAGTTGGAATGAAAATTCCAAAAATGAAGGAAGATAGAAAGAAAATCTTAGAAACAACATAAAACAAACTATAGAAGAAGTAGAAAAGAAATTTGGAGTGTTTACCTCAGTAAATGCATCTGTGAAGTTCATAGCAGCTCCTACGAGGATAAAATAATTATCATATAGGAATATTCTGTCTCTTATTAATTCAGCAAATGAGAACGACATGAAAACATATTACAATTTTGGCTACCTCAAGTTCTCAAGGCTGTTATGATTCATAACCTCCGTGGTGTGTTCAATAGTTTATCGGTTGCAGTATGGTAATAGTTGACTTGTAAGGTAAAGGAATATTACCGTACAGATGCAGTAGTTTCAGTAGGGTAATGGTTGCTATGTACGGTAAAAATGTTACTGTACCACTACAGTTAGGACTTCTTTACCACTCTAAGTTTGAATATGCAAAAAAAAAATTCTAGAAATACACAAAGGTGGGTGAAGGTCAACATAATGATCAAAATTGGAACTAAAACAGACTTATAAATAAGGGGAAAAAAACAAAAACTGGGAGAGAACATAAATAGATGTTGAAAAATACCTGGGAGGTATCAGAATTTCGGAAGGTCAAATGTCTAAAACAATCCACAGTGTGAAATATACCATAAAAACAACTGGCAGAAGATAGTCATAAATATATAACCGAGGAAGGATTGGTGACCTTAGAGGAAGTAAAAAATGGAACAAAATATACAGAAAATGATAAAGCTACAAAACCAGGGAGTATATCACCAAAGATGATCAAATACGGTTCTGAGAGACTATTTAAGATAATTAGAAGGATGTTCGATAAAGCTTCAACGAAGAAGGAATACGTAGTAAATGGACCGAGGCCAATGCAGCTTCCATCTACAAAGAAGGAAAAAACAAGCTGCGAAAACTATAGAAGAATCAGTATAATAGCAACATTTGGAAAAATGGTAGAATAGTAGAATAGTTAGAAATAAATTAGAAGAACCGATAAAAGATAAATTCGAGGAAGTATAGTCTAATTTCGGCTGATTTAGTTTGGAGTTCTTCTAGCATATTTTGTAGTTCAGTCATGATTTGACTGAAAAGCACAATATCGGATATGGTTTAAGTATTAGCCACCAGTTCTAACTCCTATCTCGTTCTATTTCATTATTTTGAAAACATCTTCTAATGCAAGAGTGAATAGTTTTGGAGAGATGGTCTCACTTTGCCAAACTTTTCTTTTTATCAGTATTTTACTTGTTTGTGTGTCATCTGCGATGTTTACGACTAGTGTTGCATGAGTATAAGTATGTTCAAATAGGTTTCTGTATCTTGCATCAACCCTTACATTGTTCATGGTTTTAAAAATAACCAATGATTCCGCTGAGTCGAACACTTTGTTATAATCGGCGAAAGAAACATGTACTGGTTCGTTGTATTTATAAAATTTTTCTATCAATGAGCGTACAGATTGAATGTATTCTATCGTACTGCATCTCTTCCAAACCCCAGCTTGTTCTGGAGGCTGATAATCGTCCAGTTTATTAGTTAATCTATTTGTTACACGGTAGTTTTTTACTCGTATATACTCTAGTGTAGCGTTTCCACATCCATCATTTGGAATAATACTAATTTCACTTCTTCCATCGTGATTTCAGGCAGTTCTTTAGAACCAATATTTATGATAGTTTCAGAGATGATATTAGAAGAATTTAGATTTTCTTGTTTCTATAATACAGTGTGAAGGTCTTCTTATTTATCGTCTTTAAATTCCCGTTTGGGTCTTTAAACCGATATAATCGTGAGTGGTCGACCAGTGTTATTGGATTTTTTAAGAATCTTCATATTTTTTTAATTTTGTATTATCATTTTTGTCATTCTTGTGTTTAAATTTCTTAAATTTTTGTAATTTATTTCTTCAGAATTTTATTCAGTTCTTTATATTCTTGTGATCTTTTACTAAATCGTTTTTTTTGCCATAAGTTTGCTAGTTTCTCTCTTTATTTTTGTATTACGTAACAACGGTACATATCGAAACATAATGCGATACTCACACTATATAGAAGAAAAAAGCCTGCTATAGTATGGCCATGTTCGAAGAACGGAAAGAGATGGATTGGAAAGATCACAGAGTGGAACCTAACAGGAAAAAGGGGAAGGTCTAGGAGGTCGTGGTGGGTCGGGGTAGTGGAACCAATAGGAAAAGAGACCTGAATGATGGAAATAGGAAATACAGAGATGGAGAAATTGAGGAAGAGAGGCAGCGTCAGCTGTAAAACCACTGTCTATATACATGGTGAACCAAATTAAAGCTACCATATTGCTAACTCCATTAGTATTAGATTCACGAAGTTGTTAAATTAGCAAATTAGTATAATTGTGTTCCTCTGATTGCGATAGTGAAACTAGAAATACAATCGAGCATATACTTCTGAAGTTATTTCCAAAAATACATATTTTTTTTATAGAAATCCCTGGATTTTTTCAGCTATTGTTGTAAAATCAATTTCCGAAACAAATGTCTTACTACTTTTCTTGATAAAATTGCGAATAATACAGTTATTTAAAAATAACTGTTTTAAATCTTTTATAAACAAGAAGCCATTGAAGGGAACAATAACTTATTAAGTAAGTACAGTAATTAAACAAGTAACTATAATATCGGGAAAATTTTTGGATTTTTAAATAACTTAGTATTTTTTCAAATTCATAAAAAGCTTATGCAAGTATTCTTGTTCAGAAGTAGATTCTACATCGATAGTTGTAAAAACATAGAGGGCATTCTATTTACAAAATATACATTTTTAGAAATAACTCTAGGACTGGATGCTCATTTGTTTTTTATAATTTAACATGGTAATCAGCTTGCTAGTTTAACCGCTATCTTAGCTCCAATAATATTGAAGTTGGTGAATGGTGCTCTTTTGATCCGGTTCACCCTGTATATTAGCGACGATAATTTTTTGACGCCACATTCTGAGACATAATCTTAAAATAAAATATTAAATAAAACCACAAATTCGAGCTAAGTCTTGGAGATGGTAATAGTTCAAACCTAGGGCGTACCAAGCAGTATTTGGTGGCAGACAAGCCTGAATTATCTGAAATTTAAATTACATAGAAAATGACAATTACATGGTTTCCAGCTTTAATCAATACACAAACAAATAGTAAGCAACAGTTCTTGCAAACATATGCGGATACTTAAGCAATTCATTACTATCGACTGACCCCCAATAACGTTTATTTGAACTAGACAAGTTCTCCGATTAAAAATAATAGAGCTGTATTAGCTATTTCAGTAAATTATTGCGCTTTAGCAAAGAAAAAAGCAATTGAATTCAATATTTAAAAACTTTGTAAGCGGTAAACAAATTTAATTAGGTCGGGTCTTTTAAGGGAGTAAAAATTGGAACCGATTAATTCCGAACTTTTTTATTAATTCCTCGAAATACACATTTTCAAGACAGCGTCTCTTTTGAACAGTTTCTCTGCCAATGGGGCAAAACTTTGGTATTTGTATGACTTTGTTAATTAAAATTTAATGTTTTGGGACTTTTCTTTGCTGATTTCAGTTCAATTCTAAACGCACAAAACCAAAGGGGTTACCCCCGAGCTTACTAAATCCGCAAGTTTAATTAAATTCTTATCTACGGTTGAAATATTTTAGTAATCGTTCTTCGTTTCTAAATGGCAAGGTCCAATTTAATCCCTAACATTAACTTGATCTTAAGTAGAGCTTTGAAATTAACGACATGGCAGCAACAATATAAAAGAACAAACCTTTTAAGACGACAGAGGATGTGATCTGTATTTAATTGGATTTCCAAGAGGCTTCTGTATTTTTTATTAGCAAACTTTTTTAAGAATCCTTCCAGCCCAAATAAAATTTGCAAAAATAGAATAAGAACCAGGAGATTAAATAAATCTGAGGCCAGCCTTTGCACTTTCCCTTCGCCCGAGTTTAATGAGAAAAGGGGACTCTTACCTTGCAAAACAAAACTTGTTAACTTGGTTGTCAGCGTATCCGGCATACTATTGACTAGGGCTTTAGATATCTGGGTAGGGTTCCATGTGAAGGTTCTTTCGTGCCAAAGGCTTTCCGCTGCCGCTATTAGATAAGTTTCAAGGGCCCTCTGCCGACTTTGGACATCTCTGGAGCTGGTAACTTTTTCTTCGGTTGCCTTTTGTTCGAACGACTTTCCCTCATTGTCCCCAATTTTTACTAAGCCAATCCCGTCGAAAATCGTGATCGTCGAATTGTCCACAAGATTTCGTGCTGCTTTAAAAAGCTGTGAGAGAAAGAAAATTAAAGCAATCCTTTAGTAAATTAGAGTCACATTTTAAACTTTCTTTGATGTGGTTTATCATGGAAAATTAGATGTGTTATTTTCAGGCTGTGTAGCTCCTTCATGACCCAACAGTCTAAATAAACAGGCAACGATTTTTTAAATAAGATTTATTTGCTTTGTTTGTTTTTCTTTCAAAGAACCTGGAAGACGGGTGGGTGAAAGATAAAAATGCCCGTGGCCACTTAGTGTACATAAAAGCCACCCTCGCCTCTTTGGATTTGGTTGATTTTATTATGCAAATCCTTGGAAGGCTTATGTTTTGTGGCATTACAGAAATTTATTAAAGCAGCTTTTTCTCATGTTCTCCCATTTAATTTAATAAAAAAAAAAAAACTGGAGCAGAATATAAGAGTTTAGTCTTTGATACAAGTCTGACTAACTATTATCAATTTAAAGGTAAACGATTTGCTAGCGTTGAAACATTGGGAAAATAATGATTTCCACTGATAATACAGGTTTTACATTCATGTGTTTCATTTGAAAGTTAAGTCGAATAAATTAATTCCGAAAGAAAATATGAGGGTAAAGAGTAACGTGACACTTTTCAAAGGTCTAATGTTGGAATATACACATATTTTGATTGATAAACTACTTGTTTGTATTTGCCATGATATATTTATATTTCATAAAGATGACAGTGTTTATAATGCCTACATTTTTTCATGTTTATATTGGCTAGACGTGTTGTTTAATAAATACACACAAATTCTAATCATTGATCAGGTAAGTCAACACACGCTCTAGAGTAATCTACAGCCAATCAATGCCATTACTCTTAAATAAACTGTAATGAAATTACACTATAGTGCACTCTATGTGGCACACATTCTAAGATAGATTTATATATTCTCAGTGAAATGTACAGCGAACAATATACCTTGTCATATCATTGTGTCCTTTTCATATGGCATTTAAGGGAAGCCCTCATAATTCCTTTCTGTAAATTCAATGGAAGTGATGGTTTTCTAATAGATCTTAGAGTCTTCAGCATAAATATGCCAGGTTCAACGGAATTGATTCAATTTTTAACTAAAGAGAGAGTTTACACCTGAGAAACATCAGGTGTAATCAATAATTTTATTATAGTCTAAATAGCCAAACCTTAACATTAACGTTAAAATCGTCGTCACAATACTTTTTACCAGTTAATTTTTAGTAGCACGCCATGGATACGCATGCATTGAAAGTGAATTTTTTGACGGTATCTAATTTAAATTTGAGATGTTGGGGTTGTATAGTATAGACACATTTTATATATTTTGTCCTTTGTTATCCAGTCGGGATTATGGAAGTGCTTCGGAATGCTTCTTGGGCAACGATTTTCTACGACTATGAAAGACGTTTGATATATGACTAATGTCATCAAAAATGTAGTCACACTTTTAGGTGACCGTAGACTTTCATTGTACGTAATTAGTTACTGATTTCGTAAATTTGTACGTGTCCGATGTACGTTAGAAGATGAACCGAGACCTGAACGACCTCCAGGAGCTGTCTGTGCTTACGTTTGCACTACCGAAAATCTGCTCAAGGAATATAACGTATAGAGAGATTCAACAATAACTATGCATTAGATCATCCGCAGTAGATATTATTTTAGACCAACAGTTGGGTATGAGGAAGCTGGCTAGTTGGTCAATTCAAAATTTATTAGCCGGAGGACAAAATCAAGCACTGATAGAGTGGATTCAGATTTACGTTAGCAAATGTCCATGCAGGATCATCACAGCATTTTTTTAATATTGTTACGAGTTAAGAAGTTTGAATATACCGGGTGTCCGTTCTCAAAGTTGAACATAGGCGATTAACATTGTATTGAACGTTTTTGCCGATTCCTGCTCGCCAATTCAACTTACAGGGAAGGTAATGGTATCAATGGAAAGATAAAATTATTACGCATCAAATCATATCAATAATAATATTCAAGATGCAATTTTTATTTTAAAATAGTAATTTAAAACTTGGGAATTTTTAAATATGCCATGCCTTGCTTTTCCAGTTCGATAGCATTTGTCAAAAACATTGGTAATTAGTTGGCGTAAATCGGTGTTTTCTGTCAACGTCTGTTAAAATTATCTACAGAAAAAATAATTATTTCAATGAAGAACGATCGAATGCACTAATGTCAATTGCCTATGTTCGACTTTGAGACTGGACACCCGGTATAGTTATAATCCTAGGACTGAACTACAACAAAGCGTTTTCAGCAATTGCAATTTTGTTTTCTATTCTTATGGCGACGTTGTTACCTAATCATGACAGGACTGGGCAAAGATAAGAAGACGCAAGTTTATGCTGACATATTGAAACTGACAAATATTGCTTTCATTATATATGGAATACGATTTAATAGTTATTTATGATATAAGTCATGTCAGACACACACAACTGGGATTTAGAAATGGATACGGGACAGGTGAAGCACTATTTGCTTTAAATATATTAATTGAACGTTGCTTAGATGTAAACACAGATGTATATATTGGATTCATAGACTATACTAAAGCATTCGACAGAATTCAACACAATAAATTATTCGAAATACTAGAACAACTGAACTTAGACTATCAAGACCTACGCCTTATAACAAACCTATACTGGAAACAGACGGCTTGCGTTCGAACAAAAGAAGGCATCACTGAAGAAATAAATATAAAGCGTGGTGTGAGACAGGGTTGTATCCTGTCACCAATGTTATTCAACGTATACTCCGAGATCATTTTCAAAACAGCATTGAACGCAAGAACAGAGGGTATTAAGATTAATGGAATGGCTATAAATAATATAAGATATGCCGACGGCTCTGTGCTTATAGAGGAAACGGAGCAAGATCTTCAAAATCTGTTCAACTGTATATATGAAAGCAGCGCAGCATATGGATTAGACATGAATCTAAAAAAGACCAAGTATATGGTAATAACAAAAAAACAACCAACAATGCAAGGAATTACAATAAACAATAAAAGCATCCAACGAATATCTGACTATAAATATTTGGGTATGATAATAAATGACGAAGGAAGACAACAAAAGGAAGTGAGAAGCCGAATTGGACAAGCCAGATGTGCGTTTAACAACTTAAAATCTCTACTATGTAACCGTAGTTTAAAATTATATCTAAGGAGAAGACTTCTTAAATGCTATGTGTTTTCGGTGCTGCTGTATGGGGTAGAAGCCTGGACGTTAACACAGGACCTATGCAACAAAATCGGTGCATTTGAAATGTGGGCCTACAGACGCATGCTACGGGTTTCATGGGTGGATAGAATAACCAACGTACAAATTTTAGAAAAAATGAATTGCTCCTTGGAACTTATGACTACTATAAAACGACGGAAACTAGAGTACCTAGGGCATATAATGAGAGGCGAAAAGTACCAATTACTACAATTAATTTTACAAGGTCATATAAAAGGCAAAAGAAGTCCTGGCCGTAGACGCACCTCATGGCTAAAGAATCTCCGAAATTGGTACAACAAATCTACAAGATCACTCTTTCGAGCTGCAGTTTCCAAGGTGCAAGTAGCCTTATTGATCGCTAACATCCGTTAGGATATGCACTAGAAGAAGAAGAAGAAGATATAAGTGCGTAAAGCTACCCTCCAATCACTAGTGGGGAAGAGTTAAAACGCGAATGAGCTAGCGTTTTAAGTCCCGCCTCCTGACATTATTACACAATTGACGTTCATCGCAACTATAATTTTTCAGTTAAACAAAAAAGTTGCTTTATAGCAATAAAGGGTATTTGCGGAAACGCCAGTTACGTAGTTCCTCGATCAGTTAAGCTTTTACGACTTAGATTGTTGACGTCAAAACGTCAACCGAAAAATTTACTGAAGGCAGCTTGCTTGATGGCAAGTGGTTTTGATATTCGTAATCAAAATCTCGGATTTGTAAAAAATTTTTAAAAAGATGTTAGCCTAAAAATTTAAGACAATACTCGACTCGGTGCGTTAAGCGCTTTGTTTCATTATGAAACTATAATCTTGTTTATTGACCCTCGGTAACGGGCGTAAAATGACTTTTATGTCCCAAGCGCTTATTAAAGTTGCTAAGCAGAATAGCAATCACCGACAATGTAGTATAGCAATAGCAGCAATCTGCATAAAAACCATAGTACACTAAACACTCACAGCGCCAGCACAATGATAGCGCAGTAGACTATAACCAATATACTGAGTCCTTTAAGTTTGTCCGTTTTGAGAACCAAAATAAAATAAAACGTTGTATCTACCACGTGCCTAATCACGATTACAGTCCTCAGAAAATTTAAAGCTTTCCGTTTCGCATCGCTCTTTAAACATTCCCCGTTAATTTTGCCCTTAATACATAAGTAACTATTACAGCACTCGGTTTCATTAAAGCACTCCACTTCGCGTCGTGCTTCAAATTTAAAACCTCGCTCTGTAAAATGTAAACCACAGCACTCGTTATGTAAATAACTATTGCGCATGTGCATCGTACGTTAGAATCTAGAAAACACGGTAAATAAAAAAATACTTTAAATGTAAATTAGAGCTACCACCCTAAATACCATGTTTGCCTTGATAAGAAAAACTTTACCCTAGCAACCGGTCGCAATTTTGTTTCGTTAGAAATTTTAACCACGTTGCTATTGACTACTTGACCTATAAAATGATGTTAGTAAACAGTCGTTTTACAAACCTAAAATAGCCAACTAAAAGTAAATTTTACACACTGTCGTAGATACAAATATTTTGCATATTATCTGTTGCCTAACAAAGGCACCAAAAATAAGCCTTTTTAAACGAATACTTTATACAACGAGATCAAAAATAAACTTGATCGCGGAAGCCATTGAAAACCATAAAACTAGCCTAATCAGTAGCATGGTTTATTTGGCATAGAATTGTCACTTTTTTAAGTTTAAAAATCTGTAAAAGGCTTTACCCAGAACTTCCCTCGTCGACATTGTGACACTAAATAATTTTAAAAATTAAATTAAGCTAGGAGTAAAAATATCTTCACGTTTCTAATGAATTAAATAAATTTTCAAATAAAAAAAAATGTATGCCGCTGGGGTTTGAACCTGCCGCATCGGCATAGAGCTTGTAACTGCACCTGCGTAGTAATCGTAACTGCATCCACAAGTCGAACTGCCCCATCGAGGCTATTTGAAATGAGTGCGGCGCGCGCCTCTATTTATGGGAACGGTCTTATTGTTGAAACGTTTCGACTCTTCTGTGACATTATCCTGTATCTGTTGAGTCTTATTTTCGGCAACTGTAAAGCGTGACCTATGTCAAAATTATTACTTGCTTCTATTTCCAAATTAACGCAAAAATAAACAAAACTTTGTCTTGAAGTAAGCAGGTATACCAAAATTCAGATCGATATCTCTGAATTTGTGAAAATTAACAAAAAAAATAAAAAATAACAAATTGAACTTCAAGGCCCTGCAACTTCTTACCGAAAGGGCTTTGTACTAAGGTATATCAGGTTTAATCAATTTATTATGACGTAAGGAATCTAGGATTAATCGGTGTCCCATTATTTTAGGGACACCCTGTATAATGTGTATGCAAAATATCATCTTCCTCCGACAAATACTTTTTGACTTATACCGCCAACAGACAGACAGACAAACGGAATTTAGAAAACCTGTTTTTCGTCATCTAGGGACCCTGAAACGTGAAGATCTGAAGAAATCTCGGAAGGTAATTTTTTCGTGATTACAATTATACCCATTTCGCCTTTCAGACGAGGGAAGTAAAAATCAATGTCAACATCTTGTTTAACTTATCCCATTGTTATTTTAATGTTATCTATCAATTTAATGTATAAATTTTGTTTCAATTACATATTTTTGCGTGTTTGTGTAGCTTATTAGACTGTTTTAATGCCACATGAACTAATAATTCAGTTAATTGTAGTTCAAATGTACTTCGTTCTATAAAGTGCAGTGTAGACAGTAGTTTTCATAGGCTTCGCATTAAATTTTATTTTTGATCGCTATGTGCATCAACAGCTTAAAATATTCTACCAGTTTCTCATTATGATTATCATGTTGCAAGAATGACAAAAATAATAAAAGGTATCGTACAAAAAAAAATAATTCAGTCTACTTTACTCAATGGGGAACAATTGCACTGTATTCTATACTAAACAATGTTGCATTAATATCCCTATTACAATATAACATAATTGACACATAGATAGATTTTTTTTGTTTGCTAAATGAAACCGAATTATGTTTCGGCGAACTGACAAAAATTTGATTGCATTTTTTTTACAATAAAATAAATTTTTTCTCCAACCACACGAATAAGACTTCATATTGTCGAATAATTTTGTATAAAAAGTAAGTCATTTCGGGATGTTCACCAATTACGTTGGCAACCGTACACTTTTCGCGAGATAGGGTTTTACATGGTAAATTTTAAATAAAAAACAAACGCTTCGTCAATATTCGGCAATCGCCGTCGTTGTTGTTTAATTTCCCCGTATAGTGATTGTTTATTTGCGCCATGACAGTTCTACAATATAACCTACAATGTTTGATTCTAAAAAATAATAAGTCATATTACCAAATTTATGAGTATTTGGAGAAAAAATAATATGTTTCATTCGTACAAAAAATGCGTTTTCGGGACGCGTAAGACTCGCCGGACTTCGCTGCGCGTCGTCCGGCGATCTGTCTTACTTGTCCCGAAATCATGCATTTTTTGTACTAATGAAACAAATAACTATTTATTTTCCTCGTCCAAAAAACAAAGGAAGTATTGCAATCGTGAAAAAAAACCCATTCCTAGATTTTTTCAGATTTTTACTTTTCAGGGTTCTTAGATCACAAACAAAATTTTTACAGTTCCGTCTATCCGAACAGATGAACATGTCTGTCTATCCTTCTGTCTGTACGTCTGTCTATCCGTCTGTTGGCGTAAATTTCAAAAACTACTTCTTGGAGGAACACGATATCTTGTATAGGGATTAGGTGTCTATCTGGTACAAAACTGAATTTACTTCCGATAAAACATATACAGGGTGAGCACTTTAAAAGATAAAACTCTGTTTATGTTTGCTTAACTTGGGAAATTTTAATTTAACAAAAGTAATATTTTCCAGATAGCTCAGGTTTCTATCCTTGACAAAAATAGATGTACTTTGAACCTCACAAATACAAGGTCTCTACATTAAAAATAATGCTTTATTTCCTTCGTTGTTTAAAAAAAATTGTTTAAAATCTTTCACTTACGAGGGAAGTTTCGTGAAAACCCTTTATAGATCTCTTTATATCAGTTTAAATAGAACTGCAACTTTATATGCTACACATTTAAAGTATTTCTTAAAATGATTTAAAACTGTATATTTAAAAGCTCGGAATCTGAAATCTCTGCAACATATTTTGATTTCAGGAACGGTTTGGGGTTTAGAGATTCGGTACTAGATTTGGACTCAATGTATTGCTGCAAAGAGGTTTGGGCATATTATGTATTTAGACTTTCATTGGATATGATAAGGCAGTCCTTCCTCGATCCGTACGACATTAAAATGATTGAGAACTTGTATCGGCAACAAACAGCAACCGCGTGAGTCGTCGGTGGAATGACCGAAGATATTTAAATCAGAAGAGGAGTGAGGCGGTTTGTACTCTCAAGCTATCTTCGGTGAAGCGCTAGAGGAATCTGCGGCAGCTATAATCATAAACAGTAATATCGTAAATAATATCGGATATACGAATAATACCGTGGTGTTGGCGTATCGCTTAGATGAAAAGTTCGTTAGAGAGAGGAACTTTGGTAAGCACCAGTATCTGGGAACATGGATAAATGACAACGATCAGACTCAATAATTATGAGAATTGGTATGCTCAGAGCATCTTTTAACAAAATAAGGTGTTTATTGTGCCTCATAAATTTAAATCTTGGCAAAAAATATGGAAAAACTTTAGGTGTTCTCGGTACTCGTATTGTATGGCATAGATGCTGGACTTTAAAGGAGAATCGTCTCAGAACTAGAATCTATCGATTAGTGAATACATAGCAGCCGAATACCCAAAATACTGTGGAATCCAAATAACCAACTCACCAAAAAGGCAAGATCAATGAAATAGTTTAACAATAGCACGTTGGTGATATTATCAGAGGAGAAAGGTATAGTATACTGCAGATAATTATACAATACACAATAATTCAAGGCAGTAGACCAGTAAGAAGACAAAAACTAGCATGACTAAGAAATGTATGACGAAGATATGGCTATACTGGTCTTCGACTATTTCGAGCAGCAGCGTCAAAAATAAAAATTACCGTAATGATAGCCAACATTCGCAGAAATATTACACCTTTAAAAGAAAACAACTACATAAGAAGGTGTGCCATAGAAGATATAGTGAAATGGTCGCGAAACAGACGTAACAAATGGAATGAACATATTACACGAATGGAAAATATAAGGCTCGTTAGGATATACAGAGATAACAAACCACGCAGAAGGAGAAAACCAGGCCGACTACAACAAAGATGGATCCAGAGTTGGATATCATCATCAATGAAATCACCACCGAATCCGTAATATTAAACAGGACAGCGTCCTGCGAAAAAGAAAAAGAAGAACTACAGCAGTTTTCCTCTTTTAGTATAATCAATCCAAAAAGTAGTTTGTGATCTTCAGAAGTAAAATTAAAGTGGCGATATTGACTTCCTTTTTGGATCAGTCGCATATAAAAATAATGAGGATAAATGTTGGTATCGCAAAAGCATTTCTATTGTCCACAACCCATACATTATGATGGCATAGTTAAACTGATTTCAACGCTAGTGTGTAACGGCCCTTTCGATTTTGGCGTTTGCGGCTTGGATTGATTTTTACTGTAAATGTATGCTAATTCCTTGTTAATGCTAGCTCTTTGGATTGCTGGTGATTATAGTTAACTTCAGCCGGCGATCTCTCTTTCTTAGCTATTAAGTCGAACAGCCAAAAACGTATCTTGTCTCGCCTGCTTTTTCGTGAGGGCTCTCGACACGAAAACGCACCGCGTTTAAAGTGAGAGATTAGGTTTTGCCAATGCATGACAGATAGGATGTGTTATATCTCTAATTGGTTCCTGCTACCAGGCTTTGCCCTTGTTTTATGTTATTAACCATGAGTGCTGTTGGAAACGCCCAATTCATTTTGTGCAAAATTCCATCACTTCGTTGTTTAACAGTTTAACTTTGTTTACTTATTGGTCTGGTACCAAACGTACCTTTTGCTTATTTTGTATAAAATGTAACTGCCTGGGTCGTTTTGCATTCAGTGATCCAATTAAACCATTTATTCCCAGGTTACTTTACAATACAGGCGTGGTTTAATGTTGGACTCTAGGAAATTACTTTCATTTTGTTGTATTATTCAACTGTACCTATACTAACAGTTTAATACTTAGAGTCTCGTATTATTTCCTACTTTTGGAATATTTTATTGTATTTGACCAACAGGTACCTGCTAGCTTTTTAGAGTAAACGTTAAGGTAAACTAGAAGCCGTATACGGTTAATATTATCTAGACTGCAGATTCGACTATTTTTTGTCGTTGTTGTTGTTGTGGTTGACGACTGGCGCCCTTTTGTAATTTGTTGAACGTAAGAACCATAGGCTGATCTTTGCCCAATACAAGAAATCGCCGAAGCTTTTGAGCTAGCTCGGGTTGTGTCCACATTTTGCTGAAGAGCTGCACAACTGTTTTATATTCCCTAATGCCCTGGTGTTTTATAATTTACCAGGCGGCCGGACCGGGTTCGACCTCCGGCGATTACACCGGGATTTTAAAAATCGTACGCTCTCCGGCTAACACTCTAACATCTGTGGTAGTCATTAACCCCTCTTCTTCCCTTTCGAGGGGCAAGGCTAGCAACCTACCCGGCTTACGATTAAAGAAGGCCTATAGAACTACTATCTGGTTAAAAACATGCCACTGGCCTATAATAAGAGGAACAACTAATGTCATGACCTATTTTAATTGGCATAGCAGCAAGTTATCGGTTGTGGTTAAAACTTTGTATTGTCCGTGTCTATTATTCCCATATAAGACTTAAGAAAAATTCATCTTTCGACCAACGGTCTCGTATCTATACTTTTCCTACGTGTTTTACATGCCTAATAGTAATAAGACACATATATAACAAATAACTGTAGTACATCTAGAAAGTACGTGGACTATTTCGCTTTTTATTTTGGAGGAGTGTGGTGAGGCATGCGATTGATTAAAACAACATAAATATTATAATTAGCTTTGACTGGCAGGCACCTCACATAGCTTAAATAGACAAGTTCGGTGTTGTCATTGTAACAAGGCGGGGCCCGATGCATACCTTCAGGTATACAAAAACTTAGAACAGAACAGCTTCTCCCAACCTGAACCCTATTGAAAATATATCGAGGCTCATAAAAATTAAGGTAGAACGTGCGGCAGCTCAAACCATACCTCAATTAGTGGCAGCAGTTTTAGAAACATGGCAAATGGCCACTGAGAAATGCGCATCCGACTTAATTTAAGGTGTTCCCGACCGAACTAATAAAAGTTTTGAGTTAAATGGCCTATGCATTAGCAAGTAGGATAAGTTGTTTTTCAAATAAAAGAAGAGAGCAACATCAGTCAATTACCCTGGGAGGTGGTAAAAAAAGCAAAATGATTTAGTGAAAAGTACATTTTTGAACGAAATAGGATTGTTAGATGATCACATGAAACATTGTAGACAACTAACAAATTTACCCCCAGAAGTTCGATAGGAAGAGAAGTTGTTCGTACATCCACCGCCAATAACGAACAGCTGGTTGCTAGGTACGCCCATTTGTACCACTTTCCCTTAACTTTTAAGTCAAACTTAAAATTTAAGTTGACAGATATTTCATTGCAACAGATTGTAAAGTAGACTTATGTCTCTTAAGTTGCACTAATCTTTAAGTTCCAAAACTCTGTAACTTACGGTTCGACTTAACCTAAAAGAGAAATTTTAAAACCAGGCGAGGCTTTCCTATTATTTATTACGAAAAACATTTCAACATGGAAATTTTAGTGGAAAATCATATATTTGAAGACGGTGTCGAAATTTTTGAAATAAATGACTTCGGATATCCACGAAAAATAAATGATAGGTTTCAGTACTTCGACAGTATGGATGAATTATCGTTTTTTGACAAAAAATGCAGTTTTATTAGTGTTGGAACAAATCGAACACCGATTGGGATTCAAATATGATATATGAAAAATCAAAACAATTTTTTTTATATAAATAACCACAAACGCTTAACCTCCACTCGCCAAATCAACAATGAAATTTTCGATTTGACATAACGATTTTAACATTAGCGATACAACCACCATCTCTCAACCGCTTTAGCATGAAAAATCCCCAACATTTAGCAGTGTTGTCAGATTTAAATTTTACTTAGTTAAATAGGCGGTGTAATACTCCTTAAAATTAAGTTAGGTACCCTTAATTTTAAATGACATTTTACTAAGGCCGAGGTTTAAGGTAAAGTGGTACAAATGGGCATTACTGTTGTCAAAACTATCAAAACGCTCTGATTTACTTTTCTCTTAAATAAATATGTTGTGCTCTTAAAGAATGGGAGTCTATCAACAAAGTTTTAAGAAAGAGCGCCATAAATACAGGTTTATGGAAAACGATTGCTGTGTATTAAGATTGCTCAAAAATTAGATTACATATTAAACTGGAATTTTTCGAGTTAACTAGAAGAATCTAGTGGCGTAGATTCTTAACAATAACTCAAAAAAGCCTTTCGAAAACAATGGATGGGAGCCATAATTTTCAAGAGGCATTTTTTGGAAACTATATTATATTTTACAACAAAAATCAGAAGTAGTTGTTGTTTAATTAGGCACTGTGTGTTTGAGATCTTTTTACTTACATAAACCGCCTCACGATTAGTTAATAGCTATTTATGCAACAAGTGCTAAAAGTCGACTTTTATGCGCGAGACATGAAAATTATGAAACGAAGCCGAAGGCTGAGTTTCATAACATGTCTCGCGCATAAACGACTTTTAGCACGCGTTGCATACAATATTTTATCTACGACCTTAATTTTACCGTTATTAATCCATAAATATCGATGTAAGGAAGGTTCGCATCTGCGACGCTGCGTCATAATGAATAGTAGCCTACGCCGCTGGCGATTGTTTGGCCACGCCCGTGCTGTCAAGGTAAGTTACGAAATGTAATTATTGATACTCCACATATGACTGTATTCATTACATAACGCTTTAATTATTTCAAAAACGCTTTACCTGTAACGCAAGAAGCAACTAGAATAGCTTTACAACTTCACTTGCAGTTCGAAATTGTAGTTTTGAACCTCGCTTCACTTTTAGCACATGTGCTAAAAGTAAACAGCTGATTTCTTTAAACACGGTAAACTATAAAACGTCACTTTTAGTGAAACAAGCTAGCGCTAAAAGGCCTACTTTTAGTAGTGGTCGTAGATAAAATATTTAAAAACAATATTTCCATTTCCTTACAGAGAAAGTGTAATTAACATTCGACTATTAAATAATAGCAGGATTGTCTTAAACACAACAATTTTTTTCTTAAACCGTCTGTACTTTGTTAAGACTATCAGTTTCAGAAAAGCGTTTCTAAGGCTTTTTTCCTGATTCCAATTGTGAAGGTGTTTATGTAGGCACAAATATCTCAAAACCGCTGTTCTCAATAGAAAAGCTAGCAATAATTTTTTTAGTAAAATGGTTATTTTAAGAAATATTCTCCCAAAGAAAAAACGTTGAAATTGTTTAAGTAATTTTATGTTAAGGATCTGTATATACTACTGGAGTAGGCCAGTTAACTCAAAGTCGTCTTATTAATTATATTTGATTGAACAGTTAAGTTTACCAAATCTCAATTTGATATATGTTTTAATTCTTGGTAAATCTCAAAAACAGCTAGTTTTTGCTTTAATTTGATGTCACTGGGTAATGAGTGGAAAAACGTATTCAAATATTTAAATTTATATTAATATGGCATTAATTTTCTATACTACTTTTAGAGAACAGATTCAGCAATCAAATTTGAGGAAGGGCCTTGATTGCTCAGAATAGTTTGCCAAAAGCCAGTTTCACACATTGCAGTTACAAAATGCGATAAAGGTGGAACATCATTTTCGTCATCGAGATTTCAAACATATAAATGAAAAAAGTTTATGTCGGTTAATTAAAAAAATCGAATGAAAACAACAAAAGATAAACCGAGATATAAATATAAATGTCAATCCAAACGTAATGCCAGACTCAAATCTTTCTCGGTCAGTCGAGCTGCGTACAACCCGCTTATCAATAGCAATTTTATTCGAATTGAGTGTTTAACACAAATTGCAGAAAAAAGTCTTTTACACCCACTATATTTGGTAACTATTAGTGACTAGTTTATAGATCATTTAGTGCAGTAGAATATTAAGACCTATTTTTAAAGGTAAACTGCAAATGGATTTAAATCAACAGATTGCGGAGGGCGTTCCCAACTGATAGACACATAGATATTATCAATAATTAGGAATTACTGAAAAAATAAAGTAATTTTGCAATAATTATGCAGTAAGTAGTCTGACAATCACAATAAGAGTACTAACCGATCAGTTTTGACTTTATGGCTAGTACTACTCCGATTTTTTTAAATTTAATGTAACAACAACCGGTTGTGAATTTGTGTGTATCTAACATCTAGCTATGTACCATACTGTAATGGTGAACCATATGGAAGCACAGAACTGTTTTTAATGTGTTTTCGAAGCTTTGGAATTTGATTAATGGTATTAAAAATATACATTTCAAGAGATAATCAAAAACACGTAGAAATATTCAATACTAAGAAATTAAATTTTTACGAGCATTTGTTGCATTGATGAAGCTTTCAAATTTGCATTTTCTAAGCTCTTTCAGAATAGTCAATTTTGATAACTATTTGCTAAATTAATATTCTAATCTATAGGTATATTCATTTAACACTGAATGTGACTTGCTGGTTTCTTATTTATTACCTTATCCACGTTTTGCAAAAAATACACTCTGGTTGTGAAATTATTCTTACTAATAGTTCTTGGTGTCATAATTGTAAAAAATTGTATTGGTAAATCTGTGCTCGTCATTCTTGTACCACCACGCCTTGGAAGAGTCAGGAGGAAGTTAATAATAAAAAAAAATTATAAATTTATTCATTGCAAGTATTATTGCTAAAGCACACTAATTTAGCACATTAGTTTGTAATCTGAAATTAAATTTGATGTGTGCGGCACAGTTTGTTAAAATTGTTGAATATAAGGTATTCAATCAGCTAACCTAAAATTTTAAGTAATTTTCAGCGGTTAGAAACACAGAATTTCTTGTTTGGCTAAGCTAAACTTTGTGTTTGGTTAGTTATTGTTGCTGTACATATATGCAAATTGGGCTTATTGACTTTGAAAGTATATAGCTTATGATTACAGTGTATTATAGCAAGGGATTGTTTCTGCCTTAGAAACTGAGTTAGATGCTAATTCAACTAACATTTATCAAGATGATTAAAGCGTAAACCTCACATTTACTGTTCCAGCGCACAGCCTTAGGTCACCTCCTATTGTTGTTACGTGGAATAATTGGCCCATTAAAACGAACGAAAACAACTCTATTTACCCAAACGGCATACTTGAAATTGAAGCTAAACCTAACATAAATATGCTCGGAGGGTTCTAATAAACATTCGCCGCCATCAATCTCATACCATTCACCCACCCGCACTTACATTACCAACATAAATTAATATTCCATCGACATTTTCCACTATTAACCCACAACAACACGTTCGGGCAAACATAATGAAAACTGAGAACTCTCAAACCTGCATTTGCAAACACGAGATGGAGTCCTTCCGGAAGCACTCCTGAAACGCGTCTCCTGCCACGGAACCCACAAACTCCATTATTAGGGCACAGGTTGCGAAAATTAGCCATCTTACATCCATTTCGACCTTTGTACGCCAGAACAGCCACTATTGTGAAGCCGTTTGGCGTTTTCTTGCCATTTTAAGGCCGAGTGCCTTGTTAAGGGTCCTCCTACCGTTTCAAGTGTTAACAGGTATTATGTGAACAGGTTGCTATTTTCAAGGACACCAACGGGACGCTATTAACATAGAAATGTAACTTGTCATGTGGGTAAGTAGTGCAATTACAAGTGCGTTAAATTTTAACTATACGTTTTTGCGATTCTTACGAGTAGGTTGTACAGAATAGTGCAAGGCATAACACACTTTATCTGAAAAAAGAAAAATTTACAGCGAATCCCAAATACTCACGGAAACATAATTATACCATTTTGTCATTAAAATGTTTTAGATGAGTTCATGATGCTGTTGCATAAGTTATAACTGCAGTTCGAAATTCAATAACGTAATCTTCTAAATTATAAAAATTAGTCCCATCTTTGTCTTCTAGCAGCTTTAATTCAACTAGATGGTGCTGTTATTCACATTAACACTAGATATATATGGATAGCTCGAAACTTGTAGGAAGCAAGAGGAGCAAATTTTGTCATTTTATATTTTGTGAATCTTGAAGAACCGCATCTTTTCATAAGTTCGGAAGGTTTAATCTCGATTCGTATAAAACTTTAGCTTTTGTAGTTGATTTGACAGTGTGTCGTGATAGGTTCTGGAAATGGAAAAAAATTAACACCCTGCAGTAATTAAATTCTTCTCTAGAGATAGTGTTTAGATAGAAACAGCTAAAAGTAGTTTACCAGGCTACTACCCCTTCAGAATCGACCGTCTGCTGATGAGAAAATGAGCTTAAACGTTCCAGACAGCCTTTAAGACGATGCAAAAAGTGGAAGACCTGCAACGGCACAGAACTCTGAAATTACCGCCAAAGTGGAGGAGCTGGTGATAGAAGATAGACGAATTACTGATAAAACGGTAGCGAAGACTACAGATTGACGAAAAATCTGTTAGATCGATGGAATTTTGCATATGGACTCGGGCTGATTGGTGCACACACATTATTCTTGTGAGCTTTGGCCCGTTGCTGATGCTGATCCTGACAATTGTTTTGACAGAATCGCCACTATGGACGATAGCTGAATCCATCACTATGATCTTGTTACCAAAAAACGCCGGCATGGAATGGCAGCATTCTTACTCTTCGCCTCCAAAGAAGTTTAGAACGAAGACGTCGTAAACCAAGAGATGCTTTCGGTTTTTTTCCATTCTCATTGCATCTTGCTTATCAACTTCTTTGATCAACTACCACGTTGTTACCAAATTTTAGGACCGAATCAAGAATAAACGCCGTGGACGACTGCGAGAAGGAGTGCTCCTATAACACGACAGTGCGTCGTCGCCCAAATACGTTCCAGCTATATCAAAAGCAGCTAAAGTGAGCTTCTATATCCTTCCACAACCAGCTTATTGATCGGACCTCGCACCTTCGCATTTCTTTGTTTGAAACATTGAAAACTACTCTGATGAAACTAATTGTAGGAAGGTTGACATCCTAAAAACTGAAGTGACTTTATGGTTAGAGCGTCGGAGTGTGGACTTTGTAATTTTTATATGGAGGGGATTATGCGCAGAAACATCGATAGGACATGTAAGTTAATTTGGTAGAAGACTACATAGAGAAGACCGAAGATGTATTTAGAATGTTATAGCATTAGTAGTTCTCGAATATCGCATTTGTTCCAAGTACCATCTCTATGTCGAAATCAAAAGTTTGTAAAAAAAATAAAAAGCTTATTATAGCACTTAGTATTATGTCTGGCTGTATTTTGGAAATGGGGTTTTATTATGATGACATTTGAACATCTAAAGTACTTCAAAATTTTCTGTGGCCGTTTTAATCTGGCATACAATACATTGAAATTTCAGCAAAGACCCATTCGTTGTATTGATCGTTACAACGTGCTATAAAAAATCAAACGTCTAATAAACCCTAAAATGCTCTAAAATGCAGAAATTAGAATAATAAAACAAAATAGCTACCGTAACTGTTGTATAAACAAAAATTACTTTTATATAGTAAAAAAAGTCAAAGTCAAAATCTGGAAGTTCAGGATGGGTTAGGGGAACAAAGTTTAGGAAAGGTAACAAAGTACAGCTTTGCCTTAGACGTGGAGCTTGTTGACTAAGGAAAATCACCTAAAAACTCGAATCGAAGTAGGCGGCAACGAATCCATGACCTTACTAATGCTAAAGAGACGCGTCACCGCGAAGTTACAGAACTCGGTGAAGGGTCAATTAAAATATAAAATGAATTATAGAAACTACATTTTAACCCTTCATCCTTGCAAATGGCGTCTTTTGGAACGGCTGCTCTTTGGAGGCTTAGAGGTTCTACTCTCCCAGCGATTAAGAGCTCATCCATCATTAGACACAAGTAACTATTCTACAATTACAAATATATGTTGACACTTATCTTACTTATATATTCGTATGCGAAAGCTGTGTGTAGGGTAATAAATTCTCGTAAGTGCATGACAGATCAAGCGATCGCTCATATCGTATGCACCAAGCAGCTGTGGGCTTTACTTATCTGAGCTCTGGACTGCTATGGAATTACGGGAAAAAAGCGGTCGCTGCTGAAGCAGCGATATAGCAGTTTCAACGTGACGCGAGGACTTACGATTGTAAGCCTCCACTGTAGTAGGCTAATTGTAATAGTTCGCTCCTAAAAATTTGTGATTGTTATGATCATATATGCATATACAGACGTCCTAGAGACCGATATACTGTATCGTGTATCAAGTGAACCGATTCGCCTATGGGACAGTCAAGGGGTGGAGTGGCATCAGTGTAGATGGTCGCACGAACTTATCGATACGCAACGTCTCAACGCAAAATTTTTCTCGACACGATTTTTCCGGAGAGTTTTGTTCCATTTCTGATCAGTTTTGGCCCTGCTTACATATTGCAACAAAATAATTAAAATCCAAGTCCCCCAGCCATAAGTCCAGACTTAAATGCTATCTACGTCATTTTGGATTTACTTGACAGATTAGGGAGCGTTCTGCTGCACTTTAGACTCATCAGGGATTGGCTCAGGTCCTTGTGGAAGGATGACGGAATCTACCACAAGACGTGTTAAGAAATTTTACTTGTAGCATGCCTCGACGATGCTAATAGAGGGTACCTTGCTACTAAAGCTGGGTATTGGGGTGCCAACAGAATTTCCATTCCATTTTAATTGATAAAACGTATTTCGATTTTGATAGTCTTCTCAATAGTTTGGTGTTACTCAAGAAAAACGATAAATTAAAGCATAGTTGATGTTTGTGTCTTGGTAAGAAATATTCCCTTAATTTTGCTGAGTAGTACTATAAAAAAGTCGTCATTAGAAACATACCGAAATCAGTATAATAATATCAATGATAAAATACCTAGGTAACTTATTATAAAATATAAATATCTACTAGATAGAGATCGATGTTATAAAAGCTAAAGTAGATGTGGGTATTACATGTCATAATTAATTACTAATAGTTTTCCTGCAATTTATCTAAATATGAATAGAAACATTGTATCAAGTGCGAAATACGATTCTTCAGCTTGGTACAAGCTTTTTCTTAATTTAGGACAATATAGCGTCTATTATATTTTGCTTCTTAGATGTTCTCTTGTGATCCGGATGCTCAGATTTCATGTGTGGCCGTTTTATATTAGGGTTTTGGGTCATTACTTTGTTTATGAGCCTGTTGTTAGACATTATTTGATATGATCTCACCAAAATCGTGGTTTTGGTCTGCCTCAACTAAATATATCCTGTACGTCGCATGTTTCACGAATTGGTTCATTTCCAACTCTGTCAGGCATTGTGTATCTTGTAGTTAGAAATATTTTCATATCCATTGTTCGTATAGTTTTGTCTTTGCTGTTTCAGCTCCGCTTCTGTGGCATATGGAAGAATAGGTCTTATACAAACCTACAAAATTCTTTATTTACGATGCTTCTATTTGTTTCGCCATATCATTCGCGTAGCCAATCTAATGCCTTTGCGGGTTTAGGTGTTAATGAGCGTTTTCCGTTAATTAAATGTATTTATCTACTCCAGTGGGATAAGTAACGCATTACGTCACTCATTTGACACTATTTCAGTAAGGTAATGAAGCTTATTACACCACTCAGTTATGTAATGGTTTCATTACGCAACTGAGTTGTGTAATGACTTTATTACGTAACTTAAATAGTGTCATATGAATGACATAATGACATTTTCCTACTAAAATATTTTTGAAAATGACAATATCGAAGTCTTTTTCTATCAACAAGATAACATTACTTTTATGGACACAAATTGCTCCAAGGCCAAAACGGCTCATTTCCGACTAGGGGTTTATATGCAAAATTTGTTTATCGCAATGTCTTCTATAACCTCCCCAAATTTGGCAACACCTTTTTGAAACACCCTGTATAATTGATACACAAGGGCTGCCCAACTATTCTGACAGTTCAGTAATTATAGACGCAATTTGGCCCTGAACGAAACCAATGGATAATTTTTAGTATTTTGGGGGATGCTATTATATACCTTCGCAATTTGATAATAGAAACCCCTTTCAAACAGGGCGGCAGATGCAGTGACTTTATAAGGACAGTGCGTTCAATTTTAAGTGGCGGCCATTTTGAGGCGTTTCTGCTACAGCCTGCATAGACAAATCTAACAATATTTCGCTTGATTTCAATAATAGAGGCATCAGTTGTAAATGAACAGGCATATTAAATGTACAGAATAGTATTCTAAGCAATTATTCTCTCTTCAAATGATCTCAACAGATCTCCTTTAGATGGTTAACATCAATTGAAACTTGCACGGGTGTTTATCTACAAATAACTCCGACTTTATCAAAAAATTGTTTTAAAACGGTGATACTGAAACTAACAATAACGGTTTTCAGTTGAAAACGTCTGAAATATTACTGAAATATGACTACAAATACCTGTGTAAACTGCAGGAGTCGTCTGTACCGCGTTTACTCCATTTTTTACACTGTGACGGGATTTGCATGTGCATTTTTTTAACGGTGTCAGTAACATTTAGTAACAAAATATTATTAAAGTCAAAATTATTGCTTGTTTAAAGTTTAGTTGGCATTCGTACTTACTTTATTTTTATGTATAAAATAACACAAGTGTACATCAATGATAATACAATATTTATTTTCATGGTTAAGTCGTGTTCAGTAACTGAGCTACGTTAGATAAGTTATGAAATGTCAATGTCTTATTTTGACATTAGTAACTTTTTGTAACTAAATATGCCTACACTGCTAAAAATATTCAATAGGACATTGAAACGACTCTTAATGGTGGATTTTAAAACAACTAATCAGAAACAGAACCAAAATTTACCAAACTGTCATTAATATAGTCACTGTAGTGGCAGAGTAATGGTTAATTTATGTCTTATGAACTTCTGTCCTATAGGAAATTTTCTCATACAAATAAGCAGGACATATTGCTGTAATTATTGTATGGTTAAGACTACAGACTTAGATGTGTTAATTCTTAAGGAATGTTGTTGCGAAATAGCAGCAATGGTCTTTAAATGTTTATTTATGTCAACCAATCTTGGCTGATACTGTTCACCTTCGAAGCTATGATACAGCTGTATGTAGTCTACATACATATGCACAATGCAGGTAATTATACTATTGCAAAAGGCAGATGTATAGATTGTAAATAGCAGTGACCCTAATATGGATCCCTGTGGCACACCCCTACTAATATTTTTATAAGCACAGCATCCAGCACTCATCCTTGTAGCCCTTCTTTTAAGTAACTTTTAATAAAGGTGACGCTAGATGGAGACAGGCCGATAGAATCTAAAATAGATAATAAAATGTGGTCGATAGTGTCAAATAATTTACTAAAGTCAAGAGGACTAAGACTGACATCTTATTGTTATCTATAGCAGTGAGAAAATCATCAGTAACTTTTGATAGAGCAGTTGAACATCTGGAACTGACATTCAGGAATAATACGGAACTTAAGTAAATGAGATCGCAGCTGCAGATTAATAAACTTTTAAAAAATATCGATAACGCAGGTAGGAGGATACTAATTGGCCGTAAGTCATTTTATTCTGCCGAACTGGAAATTTTGGGAATATGTATTTCAAACTAGCTGTTTATGCCTATGCATAAATTCAAATTTGGCGCCACGCCCTTAGTGGAAGAAGCGGCACTTGACTTAAGTAGTTTTGTACCTGAGGGTTAGGCGCACGTCAAGCAAGAGAGCGCAAAGCAGAACACTTTCGCCCTTGCACCCGACAGCACCGCGGCTTAGGTGCGAACCTGTATTTTTATGTTGTACATTTGTTTGATGCATTAAATATATTCGAAATCGTGCATTGCTTCTTATTTTCGGGTGCACCGATTAAGGGTAAGTGTTCCAGTATTTAAGAGTAGTGAAAAGCCAGCTTAAAAATATCTGGTCTTTCGATCCGAATGGCCCTTTGGTTTTCGAATTTTCGGCATCACGTTACCACCAGGAAGCCAAGCGTCTACAGTGGACCATCGCAGTCACATCGCATCGATCTTGCACCGGCCCTTGTAGGAAGACGCACCCAGAATTCCAGGAAAACAAGCTATTACAGTGGACCAACGCAGTCGCATTGACTTTGCACCGGCCCTTGTAAGAAGCGCATCTGGACAAAGATCCTTCGGCTGCGCGACGTCGCCAAGAACCGTAAGTGAGCCATATTTTTTCCTTTATTCTGTATCCCTTTCCGTTTGTACAAGCACAAATTCATTATGTCGAACGAAAATGCTGCTGAAATTCAAGCCCTTAGGCGAAAACGTGGTTCAGTAAAATCGCGACTTACAATTTTCAAAAATTTTCTATTGGAAGAATGCGCAGACTAGGTCACGGGACCTCCTCTTCCAATCCACCGGTTGCCCAGTCGCTGCTCCAGATACTGGCGCAAGTTCAAACCAAAGTGTGGAGGTGCTCCAACGTGCTGAAACCACATGTTGGCCCTAATGTCTAAGGGGAAATTTTCTAATAATCCTGGTAAAATATTTTACAGAAAATGTTGATAAAAGTTTTAGTTTAAACGAGCAGCCCAAATGTTTACAGAAAATTGTTGCTGATGTCTTTTAGAGACCATGGCATGAGAATTTGCATAATCCCAAATGTTGCTTTTTCTACTATTAAAATAACCATCGCGAGTGAAACATGCCTCATCAGAAAACAATATTTTTCTCCCGAAGTGAGGTTTCACTAAGGTGCGACTTAAAAACCATTGGCAAAAAGATAATCGATGTGCATAGTCTTCAGGTTTTAAAGCTTGTACAAGTTGTAAATGGTAAGGATACAGAAGCTGTTCATGCATGACACGCCATACCATCGTACTGGAGGAGTCCATATGGTGTGCTATTGCGCGAACACTTGTAGATGGATTGTTCTCCAAACGTTGTAGAATTTCTTCTTCAAACTCTACCGTACGGACTATTCTTGGACGATCAGCACCACCAGGACGCTTAAGGTTGCCACTTTCTTTAAGGCGACGATGTATGGAAGAAAGGCTTGTAGGATGAGGTTGCCGGCGTTCAGGATGTTTCTGTTCATACAAGCGTGCAGCTTCTCTACCACGACAATTTTCTGTACCATAAGCAAGGTGTATATCGACAAGTCCTTCAAATGAGTAATCCATTTTTAATACAAATTTACACAACCAGGCTAAACTTCGCCTGCATTATTTACATATTTTTTCATTGTTGTACCCTTGAAATATAAGTATAATAAAAGCCAAGTTATTATTATTATTCTTATATATATATAATTAACAATCAACACAAGTTTATCGCAGACTCAACAGGATTAAGTTTTAAACTCAAGTAATCAACGTCACTATTAATTTATCACAATGGCATGTCCATCGATTATTGTTATTGATGGTAACTAGATTTTAAGATTAAATTTACCTACTAGATAATTATTTATGCTATGGTTCAATTTGTTTTCCTCGAAAATGAAGCAAGATACGCAAAACCCTCAAGTGAAAAAAGTTGTGTTTTTAGTTGCTTCATCTTAAAAAAGTTTAAAAATTGCAAAAAACACTCACTTATAATACCATGAGTAGTCAAAGTTATGTCGACTATTTTTGCGGTGGTGTCACGAATATCCATTGCGCTTTGGTACGATTAGGACGAGTGCGCTAGCACGAGTCCTAATCCCAAGCGCAATGGACATGAGTAGTAACACCACCGCAAAAATAATCTACTTAACTTTGACTAAGAATGGTATTCGAGGGACTATTTAATGAACCAAACTACTTTTTCAAATTAGTTTTCAGTAAATCTAGCAACAAACTACGCAATTTCTATGGTAACAGAGCACTAATATTGACTTTTTCTAATAAAAATCGCATTTGTTAAAAATAGTCACTTGAATACCTTCTAGGAAGATATATCCACTGATATTTTTTTGATTGGCCAAGAAACGTCAGAATTCTGGATTTTCATTGGTCACTTTTTGACAGATGACAGGTGAATTGAATAGTCGGTGTTATTTCTTTATGCAAAAACACTAACAGGTGGCCCCGTGAGCACTCCCTTAGCATTACTGTATCAACTGTAATAGATCGAAAAGATGCCTCATAAAGTTACCAACAAACTGTGAAAATCTTATTAAAATCGGTTAAGCGTTTTTTTTCTACAAATTTTAACAACCTGTATCTTGAAAACAAAGCGTTTTCAAACATATGTTTATAACACAAAAAATGTTTGTTTTGATGTCCCCTAGCACCCTTAAAGGTTTGTATAGTCTTTGTCTCAGACATCACCTACAACATGTAAAATTTTAAAAATATATATAATTAGAGAAAATTACAAATATAAAAACATACATATTAATTATTTCCCTGTTAAAATAAATACGGACAAACAGAAGTATACATATAATATATAGATATATTGAAATGGTTTGATATGCTCCACTGAGGAGATTTGATTTTAGCAATTATAATTACAAATTTGGACTGGGTAAAATAAGATTGTATTTTTAAATAAAATCGTATAATGCCCTCTTTTCTATTTTATTTATCTGCAATTTTATTCTCATAACGCTAGCTCGGTAGACAATCAACTCCATTCAAAGGGGTGAGTTCCTGATAATTTGTAAATTATTACCTTAATGTGGTACGCCACTGTGCGCCCAAATTATTCCCAAATACGCAGTCGCAAATGTAGTAGCAAAAGTAGTTTGAATCTGGCAGTAAGCATTGTTGACTTTAAAATTCAAATTTGTGAACATACGAACAGGTAGTTTATTTAAATTGTAGTGCTTTGGCGGTTATAAATCTCATTTGTTTCAGGAATTAATTAGTCTTATGACGTCAGAAACAACGCCGTTCGAATTTTAGCAACCTTCACCTAATCTCACAACTGGAATGAAATGCGCCCTCGCTGACTACTTTAATACACTTGGATCTTGTTCAGTAAGGATTGCTCTCGTAGTCGTACAAATTTCCAGAAAGTAACGCCGTTACTTTTAGTTAAAAACTGTACCTTGAGATTTGAGATGGTACGATACAACCCTCGGAAAGGTGTTCCAACTGGAATCTGCCACTGCAATGGTCTTCCCAGGTGCTGTTGCTGCTATACGGTCTCGTACAGTTTTCGCTGATGCGCTGCAGTCAAAATGCCGGGATCAGGAACCTTATTTTTCCCCGAATCGAAGGTCGAAATCTCGAGCTGGATCGCTGGCGAACGGCCTCGGAAGTGTTTCCTGTGAAAATTAATTTTTTTGTTGGGGAAAAAGCTACCCACACTCTCACAGAAGCTCTGACATTTTCTCAACACAATGGTATAATTTTTATTGGTAAAATGCTATTTTATTATGCAAAAACTTTAATTACAAGGAAGCATAAAACTGCATATCAATTTTATAATTTATTCAATTGTTATCTGATGATACCCGTTATAAACAAATGCTAATCTTATAAATATAGAAAAGGAAATTAACCAAGTTCAACTCAGTTACTTTTTAAATTAAATTTTCTTACAAATTATTAAGTTTAAACATTTCTTATATCTAAAATATTGTCTACATTTATAATAGTCAAAATGTCTCTTTGCGCCACTACACGTTTTATTATTTGTGTTGCTTTATTCACTCGCGTAATTGCACTGATTAGTTTTAAGAGTTCCCTTCCTTCAAAAATGCTTTTCGGTGTCCAACTGTTTCCTTTTCATTTGTTTTTCCTCCTGTGTTGCTGTTTGCTTTTCCCCTTGTTTTATCAGGTCATGTCTGCTACTCACAATTGCTATTTTATGCCTTTATGCCTTCCTTCCGATTTGCTCGTTGCAAAATTATTATTTTTCTGGCTTATACCTTTTAAGATTGTTCACAAATTGTACCTAATTAGCTATATTGAAATCTACGCTTCAATAACCTGCACATAGCAAACATTTTTGTAATTATTTATTTCATTTGGTTTGGCTATTCATTCTGCCCAAATCTAATAATTAATTAATTTGAACTTTGACTTCAACCCTGTGAAAAAGCAAGCTGTCCCCTTTGCGTTCCTTAATCAATTCATTTATTTTAATACAAGCATCTCTTTTTCAATGCATTTACTGAATGACATTTAAACTTAGCATTGCAGCTAGACAAAACACCCCAAGTCTGTGCTTAGTGACTAAATTTTCAAACTGCACTGCAAGCAGAGCAGAGCCGTAGGGCCTAAGACCATTGCAATATATGTATACAGATAAAACTAATAACGTATTTTTATACATTGTCACAAATATTAAATCTACAAAAATAAAGATATTTAATTACCTGGGACAAGTAATTCTTAAACTAGTAAACAGTGTGCAGTGCGTACAAGAACACAAGTAGCTATCCTTGTCAGTAGACGCATCGCAGCACATAGGCTTAGTTATCAATAATATAATTTACTTTCATCAAATTCGAATTCGAAATCACTCTATGCAGCATTTCATTCACCTTGACGTATATCACTCGACTGTAGGGCTATATATTTCTTATGCCAAACTTTTCCATAGCCATATTCAATAATTTTGCTCTTGTAGAAGTTAAATTTTCTTTAATTATTATACCCGCATCCTTAAGCTTGAATTTGTTACGATAAATTAAATCACGGAGGCTACGTTTATCAAATTTTACTATGATTGGTGCAGCTTTGGTGTTATGCTTCTTTCCCGTACGATGACTAACATCAATGGCTTGTATCGCAATATAGACCCCAAAATGATGATTACAGAAATCGGCAACAATGATGTGGGTATTTTCACAATTTTTTTCCTCAAATCCATATATTCTAAGGTTGGTACGCCTAGAATATTGTTCAAACCATTCGATCTTATTATGCGCTTCTTGCAGCTGTTTTCCCAAATTATTTTCTCGCCATATGGTTTATAGAGTTTTTTTTCCATTTTCGCAAATAGTCGATCACTAATTGAGCTCAGATACTTGTCGGAAGCTAGATATTTCTCAACAATTTTTTGGGCAGTTACATCATCGTCACTGACACTGTTTGATCTTAACTGACGGTCCGCAGCCATTGTAAAACCTTATTTACTACACTATGTGTGGTATTAAATGCAGCTAAATACAGGGTGTTATGGAAATGAGTGCAAATATAATAGAACTCGCTAAACTGAACAACTTCTCCATTTATAATTTTTTCGAAAACGCCCTCAAAAGTGAGTTAAAATTTAAAACAGTTTTTCTCTAAAAATGCATACCCGTCTATGGAATAATATTCTAATTTAAACGCAAAACACACAGAAAAACGTTTCATTGATATGCAAATCAACAAAAACCGCATAGGTACTGATAAAACCTTTAGTTCACATCTGGTTACCAACGTACCTTATCAATTGAGGTAGGTAAGTTATTGACGGTATGTGTTTTGTGCAAGAACTTTGCAGTTTTAATATACCTTGTGTCGTTCACCTTTAACTAAGATTTGCTTACCAAGCGGCTCGTCAAATTTACGGGAGATAAATGATTGAAAAAATATGCGATTTAATGAAATATTATAAATAGAAAAGTTGTGCAGTTTGGTGAGCTCACTGCGGAATGCGTCTACTCACTGTCACGTCTCATGTAATTTAATTGATAACTTATTAAAAATGATAACATTCTAATATAGCAACCAAGAATTTCTACAGATTATAAAAAATGGGTTGCAATAAGGGCAACTATTGTAGAATTGCAGAATGTCTACAACAGGTACTGTTCATTGTCTAGGAGACCAATCTGATAAAAGCTTAATAAATTCCGAAGGAACACACACTGGCTGGCATTGTATAAGAAGGGTTTGCGAAGTTGGACAACTCTCTTACTTCATGGGCAATCGCATGAGTGTTTACTGTTGTGTTTCGATAATTTCGCGCTTTTATACCTTAGAAAATTATTTTATTGATTTACTCCGTATTTTATGAATTTTATTGATTTTATAACACCCCTTCGCTTTGACCTTTTATTATATATTTAACCATTTCTTGTCCAATAGTTTAAATGGGTAGTATAATCTGACTAAAAGCTTGATAATGTTGGTTAACCCTTTCAGCTTTTTTAATATAAATGGATGATGGTTACAAGCGGACAAGATTTATGTCAGTAGGGTACTGAATTTTGTAGGTTACCTTAGCTCTTATTTTCTATACTGGCACTTTCTGTAAATTAGTTAAAAAATAAAACATGGTTAAGAATAAATACTAAAGTTGCTAATATGTGGTCATTTAGTTGCACTCAAATGTGCCTATGTTAGCATCCATGGATTTATGAAACTAGTAAGATTTCTTACACTTTACTATTTAATGAAAACTTCATTCGACCTAAACAAGGAAAGTTTATAAGAATCTGTGTAGAGGATTCGTTAAATCAGATTATCTTGGAATATAAATATAAGCCTAACGTTTATATAATTAAAAATAAATTTAAGAAGCAATTTAAAGTACACGTTATTTCGTTGTGATTTTAAAAACGTATTTTTGTTATTACAAACACAGTTTATCTACGACCGTTTAATAATATACTAACTTTCAAATAGGAATGCAGTAGGTGGCGCTCTAAACTATTTTACAATAATTGTGTCCTATATACTTCAAATAACCATTGTAGTTCAGTCTATTTTGTCCACTATTTATAGATTTTTTTTTACAGTTTTGGGATTCATACCGAATGTCAAATTGACAATTTTTAAAAACTATTTGATTTTCAGATGATTGTAATGATGACTTTGTTTCGACCAATCACAGCCGTAGTTATGATTACTACTTAGTTCCAACTACTTCGTGCTTATTTGAAATTTAGCATAAATGTCGTTTAGACTAAAGCTGGTAATTTTTGCCCTCGGGCGATAATAGTTATTTACCTACATAGGGCATTTCGAGAGCCACCAGTTTACAAGCCTGAGAGCCTCTGGCTACGGTCACACAAGGGCTATAGATACCAAGTAATGCACGTGGTGCACACAGATAACTTGAAAATCTTGTAGAAGTCTCCCATGCCCTCTCGATAAAGCATAATGAGCGGGCGTTATCATCACGCCCGCCAATTACGCCTTAGGGCGTTATGGTGCGCTTTATATATCTCGTATCATAAATATAAACAACAAATAAGAGATCAGTGGAAAATAAATATCCCTTTCGCCCCTAGATGACGTCAATGAAAACCATACCTAGTGATGAAAGTGCTTCTTCTTCTTCTTCTTCTCAGCTATTTGCTGTCCACTGCAGGACATAAGCCTCTTCTAATCTCTTCCATGCTTTTCTGTCGTGAGCTGTTTGCTGCCAATGTGTGCCTGCTGTTCTCCTTATATCGTCCAGCCATCTTTTTGGTGGTCTACCTATGCTCCTTTTTGTTTCCCTAGGGCGCCACTGTATTAACTTTTTCGACCATTTGCTGTTATCTTGCCTTGCTACATGCCCAACCCATTGCCATTTAAGGTGTGCGACACGTTCTATAATGTCTGTGACTTTGGTCTTTTGTCGGATGGTCTCATTTCGCACTCTGTCTCTTAAACTGATCCCAAGCATTCTTCGCTCTATTGCTCTTTGCATCGTTCTAAGCCTATTTGCACTTTTGTCTGTTAATGTGGCAGTTTCTAGACCGTACGTTGAGACTGGCAGTATGCAAGCTTCGTATACTTTCCGTTTCAGGCTTATGGGCATATTGGGATCTTTCAAAATATATTGCAGCTTTCCAAAGGCCGACCAAGTCAACGCTACTCTTCTGGCAATCTCCGCCGTTTGATTTTCCTTGCCAAGTTTTACGGTGTGTCCAAGGTATATATATTGGTTGACGATTTCTATAGTTTGGCCTTGAATTTCCAGATGTTCTCCTGTTGGGCTCATTATTTTTGTTTTGCTGGCGTTCATTTCAAGTCCCACTGTTGATGATACCTGCTTTAGGTCTTCTAGCATTGTTCTAAGTTCTTTTATGTCACAACTAATGAGTACAATATCATCAGCAAAACGTAGATGATTTAAATATGAGCCATCGATTTTAATTCCTTTATTCTCCCACTGCATTTCTTTAAATATGTTCTCTAAGGCCAGTGTAAACAGTTTTGGGGAGATTACGTCGCCTTGACGTACACCTCGGCATATTGGGATCTTATTAGTTTTAGAATCCTGGTCTATTTGAACGCAGAAAGTAGCAGTTTCATATATATTTTTTATGAGGCGCGAATATCTGGAGTCAATTCTGGCGTCGTCCATTGCTGAGAGAAAGGCCCATATTTCTACAGAGTCGAAGGCTTTTCTGAAGTCTACAAAGGCTAAGTGAAGTTGAATGTTGTATTCATTTGCCTTCTCAATCAGTATTTTTAATGTTTGAAGGTGATCCAGAGTGCTGTAGCCTTTTCGAAAGCCAGCCTGCTCCACTGGTTGGTATTGATCAAGCTTTGCCGTTAATCTGTTTGTTATGATTCTCATCAATAATTTGTATAAATGAGACAGTAGACTTATCGGGCGATAATTCTCCATATCGGTGTTATCTCCCTTCTTAAATATTAGGATGACCTCCGCGTTGTGCCAGTCTTTTGATATTTTACCTTCATCCAGGCATTTGTTGAATAGCAATTTTAAGGCTTGCATTAATGTTGGTCCTCCATTTTTCAACATTTCACAAGTTATGTTATCTTCGCCAGGTGTTCTACGATTTTTCATTTGCCTGAGTGCTGCACATATTTCGGAAGTTGTAATTTCCGGTATCTCTTCAGAACCTGCGTTCATAATCATTGGGTGTTGTCGATTATAGTCCGCTCTAATTGTTACAGAAGTGTACAGCTTTCGGTAGAAGTTTTCGACTATTGAAATAATCTCTGTTTTGTTCGTTATTAGAGTTCCCTGTTGGTTTTTCATCTTATTTATTTTTTGTTTGCCAGTGCTTAACTTCCTTCGTAGTATTTTCATATTGTTATTATCTTCAATTGTTTGACGTATAATTTTTGTATTGTATTCCCTGACGTCTTTTCTAATTTCCTTTCTTACATTTTTGTTAAGTTCGCCATATGTGTCTGAATCTTTATTGGTTTTACGTCTTTTTTCCATTAAGCTAATTGTATTTGAGCTTAATTTGCTCTTAAGTTTCCTTCTGCTGCTAGTACTAGCGCAAAGCTTTTTGGTTACTGTTTGGATGTCACTTTTTACTTTGTTCGAGAGAGTGTCTATGTCCATTTCTACTAATTTTTCAATCGGTTCTAATTTTTTCTTTAGTTCATGTTGGTATTCTTCTCTTCTGTTTTCGATTTCTTCTGTAGTAGGGTATTTCACCTTGTGGAATAGTTTGGTCCTTTCGATCTTTGTGTTAATTCTAAAGGCAGCTCTAACTAATCGGTGATCACTTCCCGTGTCGAATTGGTTTAATACAGTCACATCTCTGCATATTTTTCTGTTGTTGGATAGTATAAAATCTATTTCATTTTTAACTAACTTGCAGGGGCTGATCCAAGTCCATTTTCGTTGTGGAGGTTTTTTGTAGAAGGTGTTTAGACAGTATAAACTTTCTTCGCACAAGAAGTCGCATAGTATTTCGCCCCTTTCATTCCTCTCGCCTAGGCCAAAAGGTCCTATGTGTTCATCGTCGTTTGTTGTCTTTCGTCCTATCTTTGCGTTGAAGTCCCCAGTGATGACCACATAATGGGAATTTTCTTGTTTACGTGCTGTTATGATGTCTTCGTATAGTTTTTCAATTTCTTCGTCTTCTGCTCTGCTTGTTGGTGCATATACGTGTATTAGCTGTAGACTGTAACGCTTGTTTAGTTTGATGATTATGTAGATTACTCTTTCAGAGATTGCCCTATACGATGTAATTTGATGCTTCAATCGTTTATTTATTAGAAGGGCTACTCCCCCGTTACTGTAATTGGTTGTGGTGTTGTTTTGGTATAATATATGTCCGGAAGGTAGCGTTGTTGTTACCTCTATCTAAAGTGCTATTTACTTAAAATAATTGTAAGACTTGACCTGCTGTCATTTCACAACGTTTCATGTTATCTGAATCTGCCTTTTAAAATTTCGATCGTATATAAAATTTTGTATGTAGTACTTCAGGTGTAACCAGTGTCTTTTGCACTTATCGTGTTATAGTACGAGATGCGCCTGTCGTACCTTAAAACATAAATAACTATTATATTTTTTTAGTAATTTATTATGAGTTAATTACCAATTTGGCTTTCTTAAAAATAAAGTAACGCTATTTAATGAATTGGAAATTCAGTGGTTGCTTTGAGTGTCATCTGCAATGCTTCTTAAGCATAAAATTACTATGAACATCAAATCTATTATATTATATTTGTAAAATAATAAATTTATTAAGCAATTATTGTGTTTCAAATGCGAAACCTTTCAAACTTTGTACAAGTACTCATTCGGTAAATGCAGGGTTACATTTCATAGAAGTAAACAACAAACAGATGTGCTTTTTTTCTCTTTTTAATACACTAAGACATTTTGTATAAAAATTCAGGAAATATCTGTAAATATTAACCTTCCAAACTTGATATGACAGCATGCAATTTAATTGCCATGTTCCATAGATCTTGCTTCGGAATGTCGTAGAAATGACGCTCTCTCCTTTGCAGACCTTTCGTAAACGGGAATTATTTACATTCATCATTTATGTCGTACATGCGTATTACTTGAATCAAATAATGATATTTCTAAAGCAGTTTACGAATTGCTATTCATAAGCAGTAGCTTCACAAATGATTTGGGAGACGTGCATACAACTTTCCTCTTTCTAAAGAGAGGTTTCCCTTGATAAATTTTAGCAGGTGAAAATTGTTGAAGGAAGTATGGCCTGCTGTTAGCGTACGTTTTAGGACTGTTCTATTTTTGCCCAGGTAGGCTATTATATTGAAGAGGCAAGTTTAGGTCAGGACAATTTAGACTTTAGGTGTTCAAACGGGAAACTCACCATCTCGTTCACACTGTGAAGTGATATTTACTGATGTTAGAGCAAAACCAGATTAGTAATAATTTAGTCAGTAATTCTAGTTTGAAGGACTGAATTTCTAGTACTTGACATGAAAAATTGTAAGCACCACACTTTGTTCTTTAATATTGTAAAGCAATGGTTTTCTAAAATGAATAATTCCTAAATCGTACAATAAACCTTTAAAGCAGCTTTCCAGAAACTTCATAAAATTTTTAATCGTAGTAGCTCACACTCAGGCCAATTCTATGTAAAAAACACTATATTTAAATATTCATCCCTTCAGACTTTTTACAAAAATCTAACTTCTTCAGGACTTGATTGATCGATCCCACCGTACCTGTTACTATATTCGTCACGTTTTTAGTTTTCAAACATATGTCACCGAGGCTGCTTTGATATCGATGGAAATATAAATCAAAGACGTGGGGATATAACTCAGAGTGAAACTCTGGCATGATAGGGGATGATGTAAAATGTATCCATTTCTCATAATCTTGCAGTTTACGGATTCTAAACAAAAGCTGAAGAATTAACATTGCTGCTTAAGCAATTTGTATGAGTTATGACTTTTGAAGGTGAACTTAAACAGTTCCAATGTAATAATTGTTGGAAGAAATCATAAACAGCAGTGGCGATTAAAGAAATGGTTGAAATAATGTTATTTGCAACTTCACGATTTATTGAATTCGTTTATGGTTGTTAGGTGTGTAGCTTGTAGTTGTATTGCTTTATAAGGCATGTGTTACATTCATAGTAGGGAACTGTCATAAGTAGACGATTGTGAGAGTATAATTTATTAAAAAAAGCAATTAGATTTGACCATATTTCCATATACTGAATAACTCAGACTAATTATACAGAGTGTTTCCTAAGTACGTACTTAAAGGTGGTATTCTATGGCTTATTTTAAGAAAAACGTTCCTATAAACGTGTTTATTAAATAGCTTCGTTTTCAAAATACAGGGTCGAGTTAAAATAAAATTGTAAATAGCTTAACGTTTTATTAGGGGAACAGACGGAGTTATTGCAAATAATAATAAAACACAGGTAATAAAACTGAAGTAACTGATGAAATTGCAGAATAAATTAGAGCAGCTGCTGAAAATGGTCACTTCCAGCAGTAGTGTAGTTAAGCGGGTTCTGGGCCAACTTTGACCTTGAACTTTTTCAAGGTCACGTGCGTGGTCACGGGCCTAGCCGGACGGGCCTAGCCGGGGGTCAAGGTCGTTGGTCTAGCCGCGAGCACGGTCATTGACCTCATCTAGGTCACGTGCAACTACCAGTTCCCACTATGCATTTTTGGTGCTACAAGTGTAATTTTGACATTTTATAAGACTCCCTCGATGAATTTTGGAGATAAAAGTTTAATTTTTGAAAAAAAAAATTCCAAAAATATGGAAAAACAAGATTTTCACGAAACATTTTGAAGCTGAAAGTCTAATTTTGAATTTTTTTTAAAGTATTTCTACGCTTATCAGAATTTTCCTGAGTCAGCGTCTGGAAATGCAGACTTGTCCAGACTTGCAGATGTAGATGCTAGCCGAATGTTATTGTCTACCAATTGAACAATAAAGCCATTGTTTTAAAATCTGCACGACCGCTAAAAAATAATAATTGAATGAAGTCTTTGTTTGGAAATTTTTTTGCCGATGCGGTTAATGACCTCCATTATCAGATAAACCGGATGTTATTGTCTAGAGATTCAAACCTCTCCAGACTTGTATGAAAAATGTGCAAGGCTGGTAAACATTGAACAATAAAGCCATCGTTTGAAAATCTGCAGGACTGTTAAAACTAATTGAATGGAGTCGTTGTTATGAAAATTTTTGCTGAATGTATTTAATGACCTCCATTATCAGTGTCTGGAGGAATTTGCGACGATTATCTGCAAAATTATTTTGAAATAAATTTGTCAAGTACTGTTGTCTGTTAGACAAACACAAGAAATTACCAGGTGTGGGGGTTCGAACCCACGCTCCCCTTAGACCGTTCGGCCAACCTGGCATGTTCCTGCAACCGATTTTATAAGCGCAACGGTGTAATAAAACAACAATTGTAAATGTACTTGTAAGAAATAAGGTCCGGATACCTGTTTAATGGAAACATTTTCTTGAATTTCCGCTAAGACATAAAATTGGTGTCTGCATTACTGGCCAACCTGATATGTTCCTGTAACCGGTTTTATAAGTATTGACGTGAATAATTTTAAAAATCTTTGTTAGGTTGACTGTGTCAGGTTTCCACGAAAAAACTAAAAGCTCCTACGGGCCAGATTCTTGGATCAAGTATTGAATCTACATTTTGCTCGTATTTGCTTGCGACTGGATTGTAGCAGCGTTTGAGTTTTAGCCACGGCACTATATGTTTTAGCTACATTTTTTATTCTGATTAGTCTCCAAAACAACTGAATTATTTATATTTGAAGAATTTAAAACTTTTCATTTACACTCATCTTTGAGCAAATTTATTTGCATTTTTTTAAGGAATCGATTGCTATTTGTCGGTTATTAATAGACAAATCTGTTTGGGATAATCATTCTTTATTTTAATTTGAAAAATCTCTATTTGATATATTAGTGAAGGCGCATTGCCTGTAAGACTAATCTCACTTTCGTTGGTGATGAAGCAATTTATTTACCTCTTGTGTCTTAGTGCCTTGGATTTAAGAACGCTATGTAAATGAATATTTTATAGAATTTGGAAAACCTAAGAAAGTATTAGCAGATAATACAACTTATTTTAAAAACGCGAGGTTTATATATACAATAATACAGCAAGACGTAGAGGTTGAGTTGTTTGCAGTATAAGACACACGCAAGCCAATCTTAAACTGGTAGTTTTAAATAGCAGAATTTTATAATACAAAACGGAGCGATGAAAGAGTCGTCTGTTGATCATATTTTTAGCCACCCAGCACCTTTCAGTTCTTATGTTATCTTATCATCTCCTTTATCAGTTTTCCAGGTGCTAATAGAGGCTGTATTTGCGTATCGCCAGATGTTAGACCTGCCGAGATTTGTGGATATGAGCGTCTGGAAATGTGCAACGTTGTTAAAAATTAAAAGGATGTGATTGTTGTCTGGGGTTTATGCGTAGGTCTGCGCGGGCACAGGTCTGCGCGAGAGTCTTCTCGGGGTTTTCTGCACTGGTGTGCGCGGGGGTCTGCGCGGGGGCTTTTGCACAGGTCTGCACAAGGGTTTTGCGAAGGTTTGGCGGGAAATTCAAATTCTGCGCAGCTTTTGGCGGTAAATTTAAATTCTGCGTAAGATTTGTAGGGAAATTCTTATTATGATCAGGTTTTGGGCGGGAAATCTGGGAATGTGCAAGGTTTCTAATAAATGTGTGGTTAAGAAATTTGCTTAAAATTGGCTAAAAATTTACAGACATTGGGAAATCCACGACACTGTTTGTAAGCACCGAATGTAAATAATACGTAGTTTTATCTGTACTTTATTAAATACACAAAGTTTCGAAATTGGGCGATATTTATTTTGCTTTTGCTGTTGGATTTATGTGTATAACGACAGCATCCCTCACTTTAGCAATAAGCAAGTTCCTAAAGAAATATTATTATGCTGTAGAGATTTACTGGTTACGGTTCGGAGTGTAAACTGAGTTAAAATGTCTTATACCGCAATAACCAACTTCTATAATTCATTTTCTTATATGGGTATTTCGCCACTCTGCAAATTAAAATATTAAATAACGAAAATATTAACAACGAACGTTTCGAGGGACAATCTGCCCTCGTTATCAACGAATAACAATTAAAACTAACAAGAACTTATCTTTTTTTCACTGGAAGAAAAAACGACCAACCTCCAATGAATTTTCTGACAGTGACGTTTGTTGATATCTGTACCTACTTGATCTCATCTTTAAGAATCGATAGCCAACTATTGTCTAAAAATATTGAGAAAGACGACACGCATTTTTCTTCGTTAAGTAAAATGTATGCCGTTTCCTTGATTTTTCGTCTAGTTGACATCGATTCTTTAGACAAGATCTTTGTGTTGTCCCATTGTATTTTATGGTTTTCATCCCAAGCATGTTCTGCCAGCTTAGACTTATTGAATTGATACGTTTTCAACATATTTTTATGTTCTTTAACTCTTACTGCTAAAGGCCTGGATGTTTCACCGATATAATATTTCCCGCATTCACAGGGAATACTATATATACAATTCCTTGAATGCTGTTCTTAGTTGAAGGGTTTAGTTTTTGTAAGAACTGACCGTAAAGTATTCATCGTTTTGAATACCGTCCTAACATTGAATCTATTTCCAATTCGTCTAATTTTGTCAGATATGCCTGGAATATATGGTATAGTAAGAGTATTATATTTTTGAGTGTCATTCCTTTGTATGTGTGTGGCATTGCTTCGTGTATTGAAAATGTTCCGAACAAGAGTCTCTGGATAGCCATTATCTTGTAAAACATTAATAATAAATTCTTTCTCTTTTTTGAAAATTGTATCATTAGAGCAAACAACTTTGGCTCTGTCGTAAAGACTTTTTACAACGCCTGTCTTTATGTTTTTGTGATGGTTAGAATTAAAATGTAAGTACCTATTAGTATTGGTTTTCTTACGGTATACTGATGTTTCAAAAGTATTTATTGTGCGTGTGATTAGTGTATCAAGAAAGGGTAACTGATTGTTTTGCTCTGTTTCTAATGTGAATTTGATGGAGGTTTCTTTACTGTTAATATGTTCAAGAAATTTGTCCACCTCATCTATATCATGAGGCCAAATTGCAAAAACATCATCGACATATCTCCACCAAACTACTGGTTTGTTGGTGTACGTGTAGACATGTTGTTGTTCAAAGTCTTCCATAAAAATGTTACTAACAATGGGAGATAAAGGTGAACCCATTGCCATCCCGAAATCTTGTTGGTAAAATTCATTGTTTAGTTGAAAGTATGTCGTTTTAATGCATAGTGTTAAAAGTTCCATAATGGTACCAACGTTTAATGTTGTTCGTGTATGTAATGTGTTATCGTTTTGTAGCTTATGTTTAATGATGTTGAGTGTTTTGTCTACTGGAACATTAGTGAAGAGACTAACTACATCGAAACTAACCATTAAGTGTTGTGTGTTTATGTTTGCTTCTTTAAGTTTTTCAAGGAAATGGGGCGTGTTCTTTATATACGTGTCTGTATTTCCTGATATAGGAGTCAGTATCTTAAGTAAATATTTAGCTAAACTGTGACAAGGAGAACCTATAGAACTAACTATTGGCCTAAGTGGTACATTTGGTTTGTGTATCTTTGGTAATCCATAAAAATGTGGCGGTTTACTGTAGTGTGGTGTTAGCGTACGTATTACAAAATCTGTAAATTGTTCTCTGTGTTTGTAAAGTGTTCTGTATATTTTTGTTTCTATTGTATGTGTTGGATCTTTATTTAGTTTAGTGTATTGTCCCTCACTAATTAGTGTTAAAAGTTTTTCGTTGTATGTGGTTGTGTCAAGTACTACTGTGGCGTTGCCTTTGTCTGCAGGTAGAATTTTAATTGTGTTATCGGTTTTTAGTGTGTGTAGTGAATGTTTTTCTTGTTTGGATATATTTTGTCTGATTGTGTAAGGTCGTTCTAGTATGATTTTGTTTCTAATTCTGTATTCCTGTCTAATGTCTTCTGGAAGTTTTTGACAAGTCTCTTCTATAGCTGTAACTAAATCAAGTTTATTAACTACACTAAATACACTAAAGAACAGTGACACTTTTTTAAATAAAACTGTAGTTAATCTGTCTTCTAAAGAACTAAACGCCACTGACAAATTAGTTCTTGGCAAAGGGCTCAACTACGCAGTGGCGCCAAAACGAATTAATAAACTTGATTTAGTTACAGCTATAGAAGAGACTTGTCAAAAACTTCCAGAAGACATTAGACAGGAATACAGAATTAGAAACAAAATCATACTAGAACGACCTTACACAATCAGACAAAATATATCCAAACAAGAAAAACATTCACTACACACACTAAAAACCGATAACACAATTAAAATTCTACGTGCAGACAAAGGCAACGCCACAGTAGTACTTGACACAACCACATACAACGAAAAACTTTTAACACTAATTAGTGAGGGACAATACACTAAACTAAATAAAGATCCAACACATACAATAGAAACAAAAATATACAGAACACTTTACAAACACAGAGAACAATTTACAGATTTTGTAAGACGTACGCTAACACCACACTACAGTAAACCACCACATTTTTATGGATTACCAAAGATACACAAACCAAATGTACCACTTAGGCCAATAGTTAGTTCTATAGGTTCTCCTTGTCACAGTTTAGCTAAATATTTACTTAAGATACTGACTCCTATATCAGGAAATACAGACACGTATATAAAGAACACGCCCCATTTCCTTGAAAAACTTAAAGAAGCAAACATAAACACACAACACTTAATGGTTAGTTTCGATGTAGTTAGTCTCTTCACTAATGTTCCAGTAGACAAAACACTCAACATCATTAAACATAAGCTACAAAACGATAACACATTACATACACGAACAACATTAAACGTTGGTACCATTATGGAACTTTTAACACTATGCATTAAAACGACATACTTTCAACTAAACAATGAATTTTACCAACAAGATTTCGGGATGGCAATGGGTTCACCTTTATCTCCCATTGTTAGTAACATTTTTATGGAAGACTTTGAACAACAACATGTCTACACGTACACCAACAAACCAGTAGTTTGGTGGAGATATGTCGATGATGTTTTTGCAATTTGGCCTCATGATATAGATGAGGTGGACAAATTTCTTGAACATATTAACAGTAAAGAAACCTCCATCAAATTCACATTAGAAACAGAGCAAAACAATCAGTTACCCTTTCTTGATACACTAATCACACGCACAATAAATACTTTTGAAACATCAGTATACCGTAAGAAAACCAATACTAATAGGTACTTACATTTTAATTCTAACCATCACAAAAACATAAAGACAGGCGTTGTAAAAAGTCTTTACGACAGAGCCAAAGTTGTTTGCTCTAATGATACAATTTTCAAAAAAGAGAAAGAATTTATTATTAATGTTTTACAAGATAATGGCTATCCAGAGACTCTTGTTCGGAACATTTTCAATACACGAAGCAATGCCACACACATACAAAGGAATGACACTCAAAAATATAATACTCTTACTATACCATATATTCCAGGCATATCTGACAAAATTAGACGAATTGGAAATAGATTCAATGTTAGGACGGTATTCAAAACGATGAATACTTTACGGTCAGTTCTTACAAAAACTAAACCGTTCAACGAAGAACAGCATTCAAGGAATTGTATATATAGTATTCCCTGTGAATGCGGGAAATATTATATCGGTGAAACATCCAGGCCTTTAGCAGTAAGAGTTAAAGAACATAAAAATATGTTGAAAACGTATCAATTCAATAAGTCTAAGCTGGCAGAACATACTTGGGATGAAAACCATAAAATACAATGGGACAACACAAAGATCTTGTCTAAAGAATCGATGTCAACTAGACGAAAAATTAAGGAAACGGCATACATTTTACTTAACGAAGAAAAATGCGTGTCGTCTTTCTCAATATTTTTAGACAATAGTTGGCTATCGATTCTTAAAGATGAGATCAAGTAGGTACAGATATCAACAAACGTCACTGTCAGAAAATTCATTGGAGGTTGGTCGTTTTTTCTTCCAGTGAAAAAAAGATAAGTTCTTGTTAGTTTTAATTGTTATTCGTTGATAACGAGGGCAGATTGTCCCTCGAAACGTTCGTTGTTAATATTTTCGTTATTTAATATTTTAATTTGCAGAGTGGCGAAATACCCATATAAGAAAATGAATTATGAATTCACGCCACAAAGAAGTTTCAGAGATTATCTTAACCAACTTCTATGGCGTGCTGTATTATTGTATTTATAAACCTCGGGTTTTTAAAATAAGTTGTATTATCTGCTAATATTTGCTTTGGTTTTCCAAATTCTATAAAATATTCATTTACATAGCGTTCTTAAAACCAAGGCGCTACCACAAGAACTATATAAATTGCTGTATCGCAAACGAAAGTGAGATTAGTCTTACAGGCAATGCGCCTCCACTAATATATCAAATAGATTTGTTTTCAAATTTAAATAAAGAATGATTATCGAAAAATGATTTGACTATTAATAACCAGCAAATAGCAATCGATTCCTTAAAAAATTTAAGTAAATTTCCTCAATCAAAGTTGTGTTTTAAAAATTTGCCCTCGTTGGCAGCAGTAAAATCAAGAACTTCGTCTGTGATAGATTCGCTATCTATTCAAACATTACCTGCACGACAAAGTGAAACGAAAGTTTTTAAATTCTTTAAATACAAATAATTCAGTTGTTTTGGAGACTAATCAGAATAAAAAAATGTATTAAAACATATAGTGCCGTGGCTAAAACTCAAACGCTACTACAATCCAGTCGCAAGAAAATACGAGCAAAATGTAGATTCAATACTTGATCCAAGAATCTGGCATGTAGGAGCTTTAGTTTTTTCGTGGAAACCTGATACAGTCAACCTAACAATTTAAAGATTTTTAAAATTCTTTATGTCAATACTTATAAAACCGGTTACCGGAACATGTCAGGTTGGCCAGTGATGCAGAATATATATTTGTAATAATTTTACTTGTGTGCATTATAATAATCTCCAATAGTATAATTATATATATACTGTTGCCACCAATCTTGTGTCTTAGCAGAAATTCAAGAAAATGTTTCCATTAAACAGGTATCCGGACCTGATTTTTAAGCAATCTACATAAGTTTTTTATCTGGCAAAAATGAACTGTCCCTCATCCTTGAGTATAGTGTATGGCATTCTTATTAATTAGTGTATTTTTTACTAATATAGTGTTGTGGCGTAATAGCTTTTATTTGGTTTTATTTTATTTAATTCTTATTCTCAAAGCTTTATTCTAAATTTTCGATTTTAATCTTATCTTTTGTCTGCAGTCTTTAGCATGTAATTGTAATAATCTTGAGTACTAGTCGTGCAGATTTTTCAAATGTGTTATCTGCTAATATTTTCTTTGATTTTTCCAAATTTAAAATCTTTAAGTATTTTACCACCTCTATTAAATATCTCTCTACCGGATTGGCTTGCGGATGTCTTATACTGCAATAACCAACTTCTATGGCGTGCTGTATTATTGTATTTATAAACCTCGGGTTTTTAAAATATGTTGTATTATCTGCTAATATTTTCTTTGGTTTTCCAAATTCTATAAAATATTTATTTACATAACATTCTTAAAGACAAGGCGGTAACACAAGATGTAAATAAACCATAACATTCTTAAAGCCAAGATGCTAAGACAAGAACAAAGAAGGTGTCTGTTTTACGAGATTGACATGCGGAAGTTGTAGACTCTTCGAGATAACCTATAAACTGAAAAATACTGTGTGGTTAAATATGATCCTACACGATTCTTTTATCGTCCTGCTGTTTAAGATTCCACCGTACTTATGTGTGTTAGATTCCTACCAGTTTACTGTTGGAATTATATATGTGTATAGGATTGACTAAACTACAGCAAACTTTTAACCAAAACTGTAATAGGAACATCTCAGGTTGGCCTGTGATGCATAATATATTGCAGTGGTCTTAAGCCCTACAACTCAACTCTGATAGCATTGCCAAATTAATGAACATTTCACTAAAGCTCAGGGTGAGGTATTTTATATAACTGAAAGGCTAAAACTTGACTTTAATAGAATGAGGGCATTTGTAAAGAGATGCCATTAATAGCAGTATAATTAAATAAAGAACGCAATAAGCAAAGCTTAATTCTCACAGAGATCAAGTTGACTGTAAGATCAATTTAAAATAAGACATTTGTGCAAAAGTAATAGCCGAACTATTAGTTCCAAAATGGATTGCAACGGCAATGAAATGAAGCGTATAATTCAAGTAAAGTTAAACAGTGAAATATTTGTCAGGGTTTTAAAAGAAAGGTATGAGAAGCTAGATAAGCTAATAAACGTTGCATCGAGCAGCTAAGAAGCCAGGCATTAAGGCATTTAATTAAAATTGTAACAATCAGCAAGCCAGAGTAAAAAAAGCAACGAAAAGTAAAAACAGCAGATGGACCAAAAATTGTGTGGAAAAACAAACAGGTGAATTCAAAGGACGCCTTGGTGCAGGAAATACTCTAATAAAAATTAATCAGTGCAGTGACTGGTGTGATTAATTAAAATCAATTTAAATAAACGTGCAGTGGCGAAAAGACACGGTTAACTAAATATAAATGTAGACAATAATATTAAGAATAAGAATTTTTTAAATAATTTTAGTTATAGGCAAATTTTGTGTTATAAGTAATTATTTGAAACTTGGTTTATATCCGTTTTTTATTTAATATTTAACTTGCAATTGTTTATAGCGGATATTTTGGAGAGAACAAAAAAAATTAATTATGAATTAACATGTTAAAATTTTCATGTAATAAATCAAATATTATCTACAAAAAAAGTATACCATTTCATTGAGTGCATGTTCGTAGTCGTGTGGGAGCCCAGTGTACATAACCTAGAAGCTGATACAGACCAAGTCTGATCTCTGAGTGGAGGCGAGCAACCGGATACAGCCCAAAGGAGAAGCTTCCAGAGCATCGAGCAGCCCCGTGAGTACGTGTGCCAGAAGTTGCAGCAGGATCCGGCCCATATAATCCCCAAGAACTACATCAGCGTTACTGATTAACCTAAAACTAGATATGTGAGGCCTTTGAAAGTTTATGCATGTATAGGAAGAGTCATACTCAAGACAATCCAAGCGATTTTCGTTGCTGTAATGTAAATGCAGCCCGTAATATAGGCCCAGTCCATAATTTGAGGTTAGGCAAAAGGAGAATTCAAATCGACGCCAAGAAAAATAATTGGAAAATTAGCGCGCCTCCCTTCGACGAATGCTAGAAAAGAAATGACAATTAATGCCGCGAAAGCAACCGAATTTAAATAATTACCGGTGGAACTTTGATGAATTTTCACATTGTTTTTAATTCACTAATCGCAATTTGTCACAGGAATCAATTTTGGGAGTAGCGTTTGACCTAATTTCATGTATTTGATTGTGCGCAGTACAGCGAAGACGGAATACGGATCCGTACTCAATTAATTTAAGAATTACACATTCAGCCAGGAACCTAACCGACATTAAGTTATTGTTTTACCAAATTGAGCTAGCGATTAATTATTATCAATATTTGCAGATAAATAAAATATGATACAGGGCATATAACCATTTATTTCAACGAGTTAATAAAATATAACTCACTTTTAACCTACCTAGAATTTTATAGTGTAACTAAAATATTTGCATGGTGGTTCTTAATCAATTTTTATTTAATTATTCATTCAAACAAACACATCATTGCAATATTTTTAATAATTTTATACATCAGCAAAAATTTACAGACAACAATGGCTTCATTGTTCAATTATTTACCAGCCTTGTACATTTCTCAAACAAGTCCGGGCAGGTTTGAAGTTCCAAACAATAAAATCCGGTTTATCTGATCCAGCAAACTTTTTTTCCAAACAGAGACTTCATTGTTCAGTTATTTTTGCAGTCGTGCAGATTTCTCAAACAATGAGCGTCATTGTTCAATTGGTAGATAATAACATCTGGCTAGACACCCCGCATCTGCAAGTCTCAACAAGTTTGCATTCCCACACGATGACTCACATCCGCTTGAGCCTGCAAAATATCTTTATGATAAGCGTAGAAATAAAATTAGACTCTTAGCCCGAAAATTCATCGTGAGAATCTTGTAAAATTTCAAAATTAGTCTTTTAGCCTCAAAATTTATCGTGGGAATCTTGTAAAATTTCAAAAAATTAGACTTTTAGCCCCAAAAATTTATGGTGGGAACCGGAATTGGCACGTGACCTAGGTGAGGTCAATGACCTCGCCTCCGGCTAGACCAACGACCTTGACCTCTGGCTAGGCCCGTAACCACACCCGTGACCTTGAAAAAGTTCAAGGTCAACAGTGGCTCAGAACCCCTCTACACTACTTGCAGCCATAACACATGCATCAGCTCTCTTTCCAGTGATTGACGTACTCGCTCAAAAATACCTGGAGTGTTATGTATAGTCTCACAGACATTTATTATGCGCTGCCTCATATCGTTTTGGCTTTCAGTAGGTGTTGTGTAAATAAAATATTTGAGGTTAAGAAAAAATCTAAAGGACTCTTCATATTCAAAAACTGACAAGCTAGTACACTAAAATGAGTTACAGTTTCATCATGCATAAACCACATTCTGTTTCTCAGCATCAGTGGAATATCTCCCAGTAGTACCGTCTAGTCTAATGGGAAGAAAGACAGGTTCAATCAGGAAACCTCCAACAATTCCCACCCATATATTCAATAATAAGTGATGCTGGAAATGTCCTTCTACTATCGTATTTGGATTTTCTTCACTCCATATACGGTTATTATGACAATTCATAATAAGGTTATTTAAAAAGTAGTTAAAATGTTCGAAATTATATGACAATTACATATATGACATTATATGAAAATTAATAACAAAGCTATTTAAAAAGTTGGCCTCGTCCGTAAAGGGCACCTTAGCAAAGTATTTAGGCTTCTGCGCAATTATTTGCTGAATTTACAGACAAAACATCAAACATTGCAGATAATCTCGTGGCAACAGAGCCTGTACGCGACTAATGTGGTAAGGATATAGCTGCTGTTCTCCCAGAATTGTACACACCAGCTTAGCACTTACTTGACGATTAGGTGCAATTTTTCTGGTGCTAGTTTCTGGATGTTCTTCAATGTTGTTCAGAACAGCTTCTTCCACTGTTTGAAATCTTCTTGAAATGATCTTGTTTCCACAAGACGTTGGTAGATTCCGAGTCCGATGATTCGGTAATTGGCGATTAGGATACCTTTTGCTGTAAATAGGCCTTGCTTCTTGATCACTTCCGTCAGCAAGACCGTCCACAAATAGCATTTCAGCAATTTCGAAGTTCGTGTAATTCACCATGGTTAATAAAATTTTAAAATACTACGTTAATGCAATACAGGTGGCGTTGTTCAGTTATTTAAACAAGTGTGAAAAGCAGGTGTTTTGATCAACAGACATAAAAACGTTTAACTGCGATGAAATACATAATTGTGCTATATTTAAAAAAAACTAACTCGATAACGGCTAATAAAATCTAAAAGTTTCGAAAGTTCTTGTTTGAGAGTTTAAAGCATTATTCAAGTTGAAAATAATCAGTGGCGTGTCATTTTATAATTAATAAATGTAATATGTTTACCCACATGCACGCCCCTGGTGCACCTGAAAATCTTTAAATGATACTGAAGAGTGGCTCTTAGTACCACATCTACTAAATTTGAATAAAATATCTTTATTCGTTTTCAAAATTTCCTTAGTTTTCAATTTTGTTTCCGCTTCTTTGTCATCCTGTGTTATGACGACGAATCATTTAGTAAATATATTTCTAGGAACTGTTATTCTTAGAATAAGCCATAGATTGCCACCTTTAAGTTGGATTACTTACTTCGGAAACACCCTGTATACATACAAAATGGTTTAATATCCTATAACTAGGTTTTACAGTCCCTAGTCGTTACAACAGATAAACGCGTTATTGGTACAAGAATATTCTTCAATTCACAACTGTACTTTTTATCGAACATTGAACACAAAGTAAAGTTTATATAAAATAGAAAATAATTATTGCAAATCTTTTTTTTAAATCGGCAGTAAAGAACTTCGAAATCGTCATTAAAGTACGAGAAATCGGCGGTGGAGTAATCCATTGTTTTACGACTTCTTGTAGGTAACGGTGCAACAGGTAAACGTCAACCGTCATCTACATAACCTAGAAAAGTTGGTTACAATGTTGTAATTTGAGGATTTGTCGTTTTAAAAGAAAACACGCTGAACTTCTTTTTTATTCCTTATGTGGTTTATTTGCCTAGACTCTACGGGCCTCGGTAACTAAATCCACATTCGTGATATAAAGTTAAATTTCCGTGCCTTATACAAACTACTATTGTTTAAAAATAATAATAATACTATACAGGGTGTTACAAAAATGGCGCAGAAACTCCATGTTACGCCTAAGAGGCACTTCCTGAGTAGAAAAATATTATTATAATAATCTTTCTGTTTTATTTTTGAAAATATAGCGAGTTTTTAATTCCAAAGCCAGCTGAACTGTTGGTTAAATGACCAAATTATTTGTAAGTATTTGTATTAATTTCATTAGCTTCAAGTGTGTAATATTTTTCTATTACAATACTGAATATTAAAGAAATTAATAATAATCAAACTTTGGACCTCCATATCTTAAAAAACATCACAGCTTTTTAAATATGTTTTTTCTTTCTCGGGAAGTGTTACTTAATGGTGTATGGAGTTAATGCCCCAATTTTGGAACAACCTGTAGATAAACATATTGTAATCTTTCTAAAATCCAAACCCTATTTGAATTAGTGTACTCATAAATTATCATGCTCATTTTAAATAAAATAAAGCCCATGCATAGTTTAATAGATAAACTGCAAATTATAGTGATGGGCCAAAATTGTACAGGGTGTTAATGAATTGGAGGGACAAACTTTAAGGGGTGATTCCTTGATCAATTCTAAGATAAAAAGTTTATACGAACATGCGACATAATCTGCTTCGTTTTCAAAATACATGATGTCGAAATTTAAACAAAAATATTTTTTTCAAAAATTTGGAAAACGGTTAGAGGTATTATAATGAAACTTGGTGTATATTATTATTTCACAGTGGCACAAGTGGCATTGTTTGGTCAAAACACCACCAGTGGCGTGCATCGGGGCTACCTCAGTTAACTTATTTTAGAAAAATCTGGTGCGCCACTGTTTTTTAGCCAAAAGTTTGGTAGCTAGTGTAAGATTGTTTGTTATTAAATAAAATATTTTTAAAAAATTTCTTTAAACTGTATTTTAAAAACGAAGCCGTTTGTTTCCAATTAACTTGCAATGAACAAAATTGCTGTTACAGTATTTCTTGAAAAAGGTTTATTCTATCAAAAAAATAACATATACATCTTTTATCTACTCCAGTGGGATAAGTAACTCATTACGTCACTCATTTGACACTGTTTTAGTTAGGTAATGAAGCTCACTACACCACTCAGTTATGTAATGATTTCATTACGCAACTGAGTTGTGTAATGACTTCATTACCTAACTGAAATAGTGTCAAATGAATGACATATTGACATTTGCCTACTAAAATATTTTTGAAAATGACAGATCTGACATTTCTCTTAATGCACTTTTGTCAATTTTAGGCAGTCGTAGATAAAATTTTGTACAATACATGTGTGATAATGCATCATTAATATACTTGTGTGCTTACATAACTCGTTTGTAACTTACACACACGTATATTAATGATGCTGTTATCCCACTTGTATAGTAAATAACTATCGTATACTTTCAATGGATGAAGCTAAAAAACTCGTAACGACTAAGAAACAGTAGCGTACCAGATTTTTCTAAAGTAAGGTAACTATGGTGGCTCTATGCAAGTCCCTGGTGGAAATAAATTCAATTTATTTTGACCAAATATTGCGACTTTATGAAAACCTAACCTACACAAAGTTTCATTAGAATACCTCTAGTTCTTTTCCAGATCTTTGAAAAAAAAATATTTTTTAAACTTCAACATGCTGTATCTTGAAAATGAAGCCGTTTAGGTCCCATGTTTGTATGAACTTTTTATCTGAGATTTTTTTAAGAAATTACCCCTTAAAGTTTGTTCCTGCAATTCATTAATACCCAGTATACAGGGTGATTCAAATTCGAGGCTAACCATGGGGATTTCGAAAACGGTAAGAGTTAGAGGGGTGGTTTAAATTTGGCAAAGTTGCGCAATTTAGTGCTCAACAATATGCTGCCGAGAAACCAAGAAACTTTTATTTCGTTTTCGAGATTTTGAAAAAGTTCAAAATTTGTCATATTTGTTTTTATTTTTTCCTGATCTTATTTACGAAGATACTCAAAAATTAACAATACATTCTTAAGGCAACTTTTACTGGCCTATAAGATGGTGGTAACGGATTTTTAATACAACGTTTCGTCTTCTGCCAACCATCATCAACTTTGTTTTTTCTTATGGCCGCTACCTTATATTTTTATACCATTGAATAGAGTTTGTTTTGGGTATTTCAAAAATGTATAACTTACCTACCTAATATTAAATAATTAGGCTAATATTCACAAAAAAACGAAAATTATTATTGAATCAAACAAAAACGATCTAGATACCACTGCACCGTAGAAGGGTAGGTATTGTTTTTTATTATTAAGATACCTTTGAATCAAATTATTGTTCTTTATTTTATTTAATATGGCTGCTACTGTCATTTTAATTGTGTTTTGTTGTCAAGGGTGTAGGGTGTGATTAGAATAGTTAGGTACTTAGTCGTATTAAAAATGCCTTTTTCATACGACGAAAAGCGCGATATTTTGCAAATATATTACGCACAAGGCAGAAACTCAAGAGATTCAGCAAATGCCTATTTTGAAATGTACCCTGAAAGGAATCAACCAAACGAAAGTTATTTCTTAAGACTTCACTGAAATTTGTCAGAATATGGACAATTTAATGCACCGAGATCCAAATATGGGAATAGGATTCCTTTAGCAAATCGGGAGGCAATTCTTAGGCAGTAAGTCCTTTTTTTATGTTTTTGCCATAAATCAATTCATTACTTCATTTCAGGTGAACGAAAACCCATCCATTTCTACTAGAGAAATATCTGTTAATTTGAATATTCCGCAAACAACAGTCCGGAGAACACTGAAAAATTTAAAACCCTATAGAATACATACAAGTGAAGCTTTACTTCCCGGTGATAGCCAGAGGCGGCTTAATTACTGCAATTGGTTACTTGATCAAACAAATCGCGATAAGAATTTTGTTGAAAAAATAATTTGGACTGACGAATATCGCTTCTCCAAGTTAGGCGTTTTTAATCGCAATAATGAACACGTATGGGCAACTGAAAATCCTAGAGAGAACAGGCAAGTCCGGCATCAAACTCGTTTTGCGTTTAAAGTCTGGATCGGATTAAGTAAAGATAGAATACTGGGCCCTTTCATTTATGAGGATACTCTGAATGCAAATAACTACCTACAGTTCTTAAGGAACATAAACCCGGCCACTACAGGATAAAACCAAAAGCAGAATGACGGCGGCAGAAATGAAATAGCTACGCTGGGTAGTGGGAAGAACAAAAAGAGACCTAGTCAGAAATACAACAACAAGAGAAGAACTAGACCTAGAACCGCTGGTAGAAACTATAAAGAAGAGACAGTTGAAATGGTACGGGCATGTAGTACGAATGGGAGAGGAGAGGACACCAAGGAAAGTGTTGGAGGTAAGAAGAGAAAGGAAAAGAGGACGAGGTAGACCAAGGCATACATGGATGGACACAATCAAGAGGGAAGCGGAGAAGAGAGGAAAGAGTATAGCAGAGGTCAGACAAATCGCCAGGGACAGGAAAGAATTCCAGAAGTGAATAGAGGACCCGACACCTTAGGGTACAAGGGCAAGATGAAGAAGAAGAAGAAGTTCTTAAGAGGACCAATGCTGGGGTTTTTGGATGAAATTGCACTTAACGAATTAAGACAACTTTGGTGGCAGCAAGATAGTGCCCCACCACATAACAGTGTTTTAGTTCGTAATTATTTAAATGAAATTTTTCCGAATGCATGGATAGGTAACAGAGGGGTTATCGAATGGCCCGCGCGTAGTCCGGACCTTACTCCGTTAGACTTTTTTTTATGGGGATTATTGAAAAATACCATTTATAAGCAACGTTGGAGAACTTCGCAACAGTTTTATAGCTACCTGTCAAAATATTCTCTGAAGAAGTATCTATTCAACGAGCAATACGTAGTGTTATCAAAAAATGTGGGTGCAGCAAAATGGTTTTCTTTTGAACACTTATTATAATCTTGATTTATTGTTAAGTTTTTTCCTTTAATTATTATTTCTTGTTGCTTGTTTTCAAATTTAGGGTACTTAAAACTCAAAAGTACGTGTTTTAAGAATAATTTCCGCTTTTTGTGAATATTAGCATAATTATTTGATATAAGGTAGGTAAGTTATACATTTTTGAAATCCCCAAAAGAAACTATTCAGTGGTCTGAAAATATAAGATTGCGGCCGTAAAAAAAACAAAGTTGATGATGGTTGGCAAAAGACGAAACGTTGTATTAAAAATCCGTTACCGCCATCTTGTAGGCCAGTAAAAGTTGCCTTAAGAATGTATTGTTAATTTTTAAATATCTTCGTAAATAAGATCAGGAAAAAACAAAAACGAATATGACAAAGTTTGATTTTTTTCAAAAATCTTAAAAACGAAATAAAATTTTTTTGCTTTCTCGGCAGCATATTGTTGAGCATTAAATTGCGCAACTTTGCCAAATTTAAACCACCCCTCTAACTCTAACCGTTTTCGAAATCCCCATGGTTAGCCTCGAATTTGAATCACCCTGTATAACAGCAATCAGTTAGTAAGAACAACAAAATAGATTGCTTGCGTCAAAAAGAGACGATCATTCAAAACATTATTTTAGTATGGATGTTTAGTTGACATGTCATAATTAAAATGAGGTGACGCCTACTCAAATACTTGCTTCGATTTTTATCTCTTTCCTACTCAAGCAATGCATTCTATTTTTTATTCATGTTATCTCATTTCTACTAGGTATATATAATTTTAGCCCATCGCTATTATTCCAATAAAAATAATTATATTGTAAAAAACAAACTTGAGTAACATAAGTTGAGGTTAATTTTTAACAGATGATCCTATATTTATTCTACAAAACTTGATCACTGGTGGATGAAGCTAAAGCTAGCTCTTTTGAAATATTAGTTTAAATATTTTTACTTCACCCCAAAAACTCGAAATTGAGTTTTCAACAGATTTTCAAGTTTTAGAGTCCCCTGAACCCAAAAACATTTTTTTTCATTGGTCTGTCAGTGTGTGTATGTGTGTTTGCCTGTGAATAGAATATCTCAAATACGAAAAGAGGTATAGCGTTGAAACTTCATATATAAGTTTTGTGTACTATGTAGATGCGACAGCAAACTTTTGAAGAAAATCGCATAAGAGGAAGTAGGTGTTTACACTTGTGATTTTTCAGTTTTTTTCCATTTTTTTCAAAAACGGCCTTAACGATTTCTTTCAAACTTCACGTTTTTATTAAATTTTTAATGTGTATTGATGTGAGATAGGTGATTTTCCAGTTGAATACCTCTAAGATGGGTTTTTTCTGTTTTTTTTTTCTATTTTTTTTTGTTAACTTCTATTATAAATAGTACACGTGGTATATTATTACATTTTTGAATTGAGATTAAAAATTCTACAGAAAATTTGTCTCTTCAACTAACGCTCCATTGTGTACCGTTTTTGTATGATTTGCTATTTTTTTTAATTTTTGACAAATGCTTAAAAATTTAAAATCAAATCTTTGGCTAATTATAAGATCACTGTAAAAGGAAGTTGTGCTGGTGTATCACACCAGATTTTTTATCTTTAATTTAAGTTGTATTTTAGTTAAAGATCCAGTAGACTTTCCAATACCCTCATTGGTAAAAATGTATTCCAATTGCAATGTAGCTGATTAACATCAGCTCTTGAAACACACAACTTGTTGTTTTTAAATAAATATGTGCGTCGAGTAAATCCTTTTAATCTGCATTTTAACTGGTCGAACTGGGTGGTACTAATAACGGAGATTGGAAGTAACAACGTTGATAAAATGTATATGAAAATTGATGATATTAAACCATCCATGTCATGAGCTAAAAACCTACGACCATCCATTCGACTGCACCTGGAAACAGATTTTGCAGTAATATGGAAGTTCGTCCAGTGGTGTCTACATACCTGAAGCAGCAGTAGTGGAACATCTTTACTGCAACCTCAAAGTTCAAATATAAGCGACTCGTATATTAAAATTTATATATACTTGTCAAAATTTGAAGTGGGACACCAAAAAAGGCTAGATTTAAAAATGCTCTAGAATGCTTAAGAATTATCCAATGTTGATCAAACTTTTGCAGTTTTGAAGGAAAATCCTCCAGCTTTGATTACTCTTAAAAAAATTCTGAACAATCCTAACAAAGCTCTTATACAGGGTGTTGAACGTACCTGTGTTATTTCCATAATTTTTAGTTAAGTGCATGGCTTTAACAGAACATACTGCATACTTTGATTTTATGTGAATATTTAGTATAGTATATTACCTATAAAATATTTTTTTATTTTCGTTTCTATCTGCAGTATGAAGAGAAATATAATTTTTTTTCTTAATCCTTGCAGATTAAATTTCAAAGTTGGCTTTCAAAACAATATCGAAAGCTTTAAAAACAATATCGAAAATGTGTTTGACATTTGGAGTAAATAAAACATTCTTTGCCATCATGGTGCGTCTAAATGAAGCTATATTAAACAGGGCTATTGGCCTGATAGAGGCGGGAACTTCAAAAAGAAGAACTGCAAATATGGTATAGCAAGACCTCACAGGGCACGTATAGTGAATGAGTATATTGAAACCTACGGTATAAATCGAATGCCATGGGCTGCTTTATCGTCCAACCTGAATTCGATTGAGCAAATGTGGGACATTCTACAAAGAAGAGTTACCACTCATATCAATCAATCACAAACATTGGATGAGTTACAAAGTGCTCTTTTGGAAGAATGGGCGCAAATACCAAACCGGAGTATTAATAATCTAATAAGAAACATGGTTCAACGCTGCGAAGAACTAGTTAGGTCGAGGGGGGGCTCCCACACATTATTATCACTTAAGTTTTTAATTATGTTAATATTTCGTTGTTTCTTGTTAAACATTAAAATGGTTTTATACCGGAAAATGTTAAGTTTATTTCAAAAAATTATATTTTTTTAATACTGCAGATAGAAACTGAAATCAAAAAACATTTCATAGATGACACACTAGACTAAACATTGACATAAACCCATAGTATACAGGGTGTTCTGTTAATGCAATGCACTTAACTAAATATTATGGAAGTGACACAGCTACGTTTAAAGCCCTGTATAAAAGTTTGTATTGGAGCATTTAGAATTTTTTTCAAGGGTAATAAGATCTGCATGATTTTCCTTCAAAAATGCGAAAAAATTATTAAAATTGGATGATCTTTAAGCATTCTAGAGCACTTTGAAATCTAGCGTTTTTTTTTGGTGTCCCACTTCAAATTTTGACGAGTATACATTATATGCAATTTAAAATAACACTTATTTTTACCTATGCAGAAAATCTTCTATCTTATATACTTATATTGTTTGAAGGTAACATTTAAGTTCCTAAAGTTGTTAAAAAGACCATTAGTACTATTTATAAGCTGACTGAAATTGAAAAACAAATGATATAAGTCTGTCTCTTCGCCATCGTGATTACGAGATGGATAATCCAGTATACCTATTTTGGTCAAAATAAGCTGGAAAGAGACCTTGATTTGTTGTGCTTCTGGACACCATTCTAGAATATTTTTTATTCACCTACACAATTTAAATATGTAGAACTTTCAACGAAAGTTTAGTATGAATTAGGAAATAAGCACCACCAAACCATCCACTCTTTATATTTACTAAGTAACTATAGAGGGAAAGCTAAGTAACTGAACTTCGTGTAATGGGGGTCCGTTAACGTTCTCATCATGACTTCTACTAATCTTCTACTCCCTTGAGTACTGTTATCGCAACAACCCCATAATGCGTGGTAGCAATAAATTGTCTGAATAATTTATTCCAGTCTTGTTGGTTGACTGACGTTCTGGGGGTGCTTATAAAGTGGAACTACTTTGTGTGGGCCCTATAACCCATGTATATTAGAAAAATTTTGAGGAAAACCTATAGAAACGTATTATTAAAGAGGTATTTGAAGATGTAAAAGTATAGCCCTTTACAAAATATCAGAAATATAAACCTACCTTTATGAAACCGTGTGTGTTCAAACTTCTGGTTGCCTATGAAGTAGAGAATTCGGTGAAATTGTGCCGAAATAAATTAGACTGAAAAACTAGTACACAATGTGTATCAATTGAGGTAGACCTGTGCACTCTCAGCATTAGTATGGTATCATTATGTCAAGTTTTAAACCACATTGTTTACAAGCAAGGAGAAGTTTTATGCAAGCGTTGTGTTTTGCACTTATGCAAATAGTAGGATATTATATCGAATAGCAAAACACGACACAATTTAATTGTATATAAAGCTCTGTACTTGATTTTTTGATATACTTTTGAATTCTGTCTTCATTTGTGAACAGACAAAGGCTAAAAGTGTCTTCAGGGGTAGTTAGATATGGCTACTCCATTCACATCTTATCCTAAACTGCTTCAGTAAAATAACCCGGTCCTATTACTATACAATTTATGTTCCAAAGTGCGTCCTGAACGAGTGCAAGAAATAATCCACGAAACTACACAAATTAAAGATTTGCATAAATTCAGGGAGCATCACGGACGGTGTGTATGAGACTAAGCACTTGAAATTTCTGCTAGTAAACACGGTTTTATAAAAGTAATTTGATATTTCTGAAATTTTGCATGGTGCCATAATTCTAGATTCTCAACCACTTCTCTCAATAATGTTTTTCTGTGTGCGAACCAGTAAAGATACGTTACCCGATCAAAAAATGTTTTTTAACTACTGAAAAGGCCTCCTTGACACGACTTCAGCAACCTAGAGACGGGGACTTTTAAAAGGTTGTTCCAAGGATACTAAGGGGCATTTGTGATAAAAATTAGGACTGCATTATGTTTTTTGAGGTAGATATCTATTATACCTGGGCTAGTAGTTCAACTCGACGGCGCATGTCGCGATGTGAGGATGACCATGATTTATTGTTACCTCGTTACTTCCTTAAATTCAATATTTTTAGAAATGAAAATAGCTGCACTACCATAACCATCTTACCTATAGCTTTGACGATATTAAAACCACCTAATTTAAAAATTTCTGATGCCAAATTTCGGACAGAATGATAATATTGATGTCAAATTCATCAACTACGTTGATTGAAGAGGCTTTTTGAGTTTGTAATAATTTTATATTCCACTGTAAGGCGTTTATAACTTCTTTAGTATGTGTCAGAAAATCATATTGCATTCTGCGTGTTAGCGTATAATACCATCTCCAAATAATTTTGGGGAGCCCGCTACTTTTATTTTCTAGTACGGCTTCCATCAATAATTTCTCGCATTGATCTCAAGCTTTGATTTTTGAATTTTGAATTCACGCAGCCAACCGCACCGTTGACTTCGAATTTAAGTTGAATATGCTTATTAGTTAAGTAATTGATGTTGTGAATTATTGTGTTCCGAACTTATTTAAGAAATTGATCGTTTTAGATACATTTCACTTAGGGCTGCTAAAAGCGTCTGTTGCAAGCTGTCTCTAGCTTGTCATTAGGCTACCAATATCTTTTTTTGTAAAACCCCACTACAGGTAAAAAATGTTCAGGGTTTTCGTTGTACTGTGCGACTTAACGTCAAACACCAAAGTAGAATTAAAATTAAAGTTACGTACAATATATTTTTTAATAAATTTAGGATAAAACAAATAGACACAGAATTTAATTTTTAAGGTGTTTACCTTGTATCTTATGGATCCAATATATAATTGTTGTGATCGAGGGTAAAACCTAAGCTATGTACAAAATATTGCCGTTATCTAACTAATAGTTTTTCAGAATTCTGTTAGGTTCCATATATACGTTTTGGATCAAGGATAAAATGTAAGTTATGTGCAAAATATTGCTTTTATCTAATTAGTAGCTCTTGACTTCAAGACAAGATAGACAGAGTTTTTAAGACGGTCATCCTGTATGTATCACCGGAAATATATTTTGACAGACAACAAATCTTGGAAGGTAATTGTTTCGTGATTACAATAAAGCAAGGGAGATAAAATTACTCAATGACATACGCTGCTAGGTGATCAAAAGTAATACATTAATATTTGAAAGCATCTTAGTCAACTAATGTTTAAGTTACAAATGGAATAAGACCAAAGATGTTGAGTGGAATAACATTTTCATGTTTTGTTTCGAGTTCCTAGTAATTAAAACTATATCAGCAAAATTTATAATTTTTGTAATTTTAAATTACAATATTTAATGAATGATAAATGTAATACCTACTTTTTCTAAATCTCTACCTGGTGAAAGCGATGTAACTAAATTGTGTGACATTCATTGTTGCACATGTATGCATTAACTGTTGGTAGCAATCCAAGCTACAAACGACAGGTAGTTATTTATTTAGCTAGTTTGGCTAGAACTAGATTATCATAATTTAAAAATAATCCCGTAATGCAAACTCTATATGTAAAACTTAATGCACTGCACTTTCGGAAAATACAAATTAAGCATTTTCAGTAGAAGTATCCATGATAAAAATTATTATTTGCTTTGTCAGCATAATTAATTAGAGTTTTATGATTATTGCAGCACATTGATTACTTTATTAGGATCATTTATCAATTGAAGCGTTAAGAGTGCATTCAGATTTAAAAATTTTCTGACACGTAAATTACTGCAATTTGTATGGAGAACAGATTTGCACATCTGTTTTAATTACACGGATTAAACTGTGGCAGAAAACAACAAAATTGCAAAAACCGCTCCGGAGCTGCAACTATTGATTTTATGTTAATTAAATGTTAGTTGAACGGTTTAAATGTTTTGGCTGCGAAGCGCTCTATAACTTAATTCTGGTTAGTTCCGAAAAAGACCACGTATGAAGATTTAATAAGTTTAATTTTCAGTTGCAGAAATTGTTAGTTGCAATATATATAGTTGTAAAACAGTTTAAATACTTATATCAAACTTTTCTTAATTTGTACTCATAAGGGCACTTGGACGATATAGTTTTGTATTATCTAATTTATGTATAAAACGCCGCTCCTAAGTTGCATTCTTCCTAACGACTACCGTTGCCCCCCGGATCGGCCTACGTATTACTTCAAGAGACTCCGGCGTCACTAAACCCAAACCTTAACTGAGTGAGAATCCAGACAGCCCATGCCGGGTGTCGAACTCTCGCTCCGCCCGATCCAGCACGAGCGCTCCATGTCCTCACCGTGACCTTGCCTGCAGGCGGCGGGACGGCTTGCTCACCGAGGCTTCTATTTTTCCAGGGTAAATAGCCCAATATCAGTTAAAATTTCTTAAAACAAAATATAGATCTAAAAGTTGGTATACTGGGGATAAAATGGTGGAGTTAATATAGCGGCAACATGTAAAAAATATTAGGCTTTGATAAAAATTGTGAAAATACTGTCTAAAAATTGGCGGATCTCTATGGTCTTCATCGCAAGACTTGGCTTATAATTTTGTTCTACTTTACCGTTGGGCATGTATTTAGTTTTGCTGACGTTTTTCCTAGGTCTTAGACGAAATACCTCTACATTTCTTGTAATTCTTCTCTGTTTTCACTTAATGAATACATTCTTGCCAGAGTCCAGATAAACAAGCAAGAATTGAAATAGATTATATTGTCTCTAGCAACAAAAATATAGTTATGGTTGCAAGTATGATTAATACAGCGAGTCTAGGTAACGACAATGGTATGGTACGAGCAAAGATGTATTGTAATGGTTCACTGCCACTGCCCATAGCAATTCTGCTTGCCTAATTAACTAAATGAGTAAGGTCAACGTGAGCACAGAATTAAATATTTTATCTATTGCAACATAATTAGTACTTTACATTAATAAGTGCACTTGATGTGACCAGCAGTAACTAATGATTTGAGAAGTAAAAGTTGGTATGAAACAAAGTAGGTTTCGGAAGTTACGTTCAGAGTTTCAGATATAATAAGTGTTCGGAAGGCTCAATGCAATTTTATTTGGAACTGACTGATTTGAGCTTATTATTGTCAGACATAATGCATATAAAATAATACAGAATGATTTGTTAAGTTCAGAAAGAATAAGAGCGTTATGTATTAAAAAGTATAAGCCAGCAAAAATCAAATTGAAAGGTAAACGAAACTGTATAGGCCAGTCAATAGAGACATTCTACCTTGCAAAAGGTCAGGCAAAGTTCTAATTTGGCATACTTGTAGAGTCGCATGTCCTAATCGACATACTAAGTTTGCGACCTTGAAAGGGCGCCGCTCGCAAGGCCATCTTGCTAAAAGGGTACCAAAAATCAGTTTTTCGTATATAACTCCTCTCCTCTGCCATCTAGGCTAAAAATAGTTATTACAAGAATTGTAGGAAACAAAATTGCCTACAACTTTTGTCTGAAACTTTTTTTGTCAGATGAATAATTCATGAGTTACAGCTACGTAAGGCGGAGCAAATTCTCGAAATTTGCGAAAACGCTTCACTTTTTTTCGAAATTTCGGTTAATATCTATTAATTGCTATCTAATTCAAGTTTTTACTCATTTTCGCACAACAGTGCGGATGTAGTACGAAATATAGAGATAATATGGAAACTGACTGATAGTATATTATGTTATTAGGAGCAAAAGTTATACTTTATGTGGCGTGTCTGGACGGTTTATATGTCGAGCTAGCGAGGCAGATAAGTACAACCGAGACCCATAAAGATACTTTTGCTTCGAATACCATATAGCATTTTTTCTTCAAACGTTTATAGCAAAATTCGAAGAAAATTTACGTACGTCCAAAGACATTACGATTCGAATACAGTTGTTGTTTTTGACGGTATCCAACTGATGCGGCTACCAAGAGCACGAAAAGTGCAGAAAGACTTCGCCGATCAAAAAAGCAAACTTCCGCAGACGTACATTTCGACGAGTCGATGGTTCCAACTGTTTCGCAAGAACGATTTCTAGAGAACGAAAAAAATAAAATTCGCTTGATTCCGATGCTAAAGAAGAAATTCGAGGATTCCAATTTCACAGTGAAACAGGCTACAGAACATGTAGATACATTGATCGTCAACACAGCGATCAGAATGTCCTCATCTTTTGATTCCGTTTTCATAGTTGGAGAAGACATAGATCTTCTAGTTCTGTTAACAACACTAGCAAGAACCCATCCCAATACTTACTTCCGAAAGCCAGCAGAAGGAAAGACAGTAGAAAAAATATACTCTCCCCAAAGTCTACAGCATGGAGAAGCAGTGGCAGACAACATACTGTTTTTACATGCATTCAGCGGCTGTGACACTACGTCTTCTCTGTTCAACCAAGGGAAAAGTGAAGTTCCTACATATACTCCAAAAGTACGAATACCTGAGCCAAACTGTACAAGTCTTCAAAGAGCCAAATGCCGATCCGGAAGTCGTAACTAACGCAGGGGAAAATTTCCTAATCGCGCTTTACGGAGTTCCAAAAGAAAACGTCACTTTGGATTCTCTTAGTTTTCAAAATTTTGCAAGATTAGTTACAAAAAATAAGTTCAATCTTGCTGCTTTACCACCTACAAGAGAAGCTGCACGTCAACATTCTCTTCGGACCTACCACCAAATTCAGAGTTGGTACGATATAACAAACAATCCAGAGGAATGGGGATGGCAAAAAAGCAAATTCGGACTCACTCCGGTAACAACGACAAAAGATCCTGCTCCTGAGGCACTACTGAAATTTATTTAATGCAAATGTAAACATGAATGTGGTCGAGCGTGTGGTTGCAGAAAAACAGGCCTGAAATGCTCTGTTATCTGCACATTTTGTAATGGTGACTCTTGCGAGAATGTTCCACAGATTTTGATAGACGCTGAAGATAACGAGACATTAGTTGACAGACTACTGACGTTTGACGATGACGATGAAACCGCTGAAAAAGAATCAGAAAAGGATGAGAGCGATTCTCAAGAAGATGTCGAGATCAGACAATCTGGACCATCTAAGGCATCTAAAAGAACTCGAAGACGTAAGTAAAGTCGTGGATTAGATCTACCGGGGATACCACATAAAAAAACGCGCCGCTTACTCTACCCCATGGTGGTGTAGAAATGAGTAAAAACTTGATTTAGATAACAATTAATAGATATTAACCGAAATTTCGACGAAAAGTGGAGCGTTTTCGCAAATTTCGAAAATTTGCTCCGCCTTACGTAGCTGTAACTCATGAATTATTCATCTGACAAAAAAAAGTTTCAGACAAAAGTTGTAGGCAATTTTGTTTCCTACAATTCTTGTAATAACTATTTTCAGCCTAGATGGCAGAGGAGAGGAGATATATACGAAAAACTGATTTTTGGTGCCTTTTTAGCAAGATGGCGTTGCGAGCGGCGCCCTTTCAAGGTCGCAAACTTAGTATGTTGATTAGCACATGCGACTCTACAAGTATGCCAAATTAGAACTTTGCCTGACCTTTTGCAAGGTAAGCCCTAATTTATGTCTCTATTGACTGGACTATGTAGTAGCAAAATAATAATTACAAAGAGCAATGAAAAATGGAAGGCAGCCGATCGAAAGACAATTAGTGAGACGTTAAATGAACAAGTGTATCAGTGCATTATAAACAAAATTGATTTAAAAGCAGAGCAAATGTAGTAATAATTATTCCAAGAAAAAGAAAATTTCAGTGGTTAGGCAGATATGACATCAATAATGTAGTCCATAAGGTTAAACATGTTATCAGTCATAATTTCCTTTATAAAAATTAAAAATCTAGTTGCTAAGAGACATGACGTTCTTTTGTTAAAAATAACGAAACAAGCTTGAAAAAAATTGTGTTGGGGCCAGATTGAGCTCCTCAATTAATCACATAAAATTATAAATAAAAAAGTGTTTAGTTATACCAATTGTGTGTAAACTTATTTACCAGTGTACAGGGTATCTGTGGGTGTAGTTTGCCGAGTGCTAAGAGGTCCAGGTGAAGCAGATTAGCCAGCAGACAAATTCGTCCATGTGTGATTGACTTCAGGGGCCCATTTTCTTATCCATGCAGCTTCGCCCAGCAAAAATAGTGTTTGCTGCGTGTTGAGAAGACCTTCAGGAACCAGTACGTGCACAAATTCCAACCAACAAGCCATTCACAAGTGCATAATTTCCGTGGCGTCATTGGGGAGTGTATCCAGCATCCGAGAAGCCTCCGATTAAGGTAGGATTTCGCAGGAAGCCTTTGCTGCAGCGTCCTAATTCGAGGGGATCGTCGAGATTAGACTGTGTACGAGGTAGAGAGGCATATGCCAGTTATCCAATTCCGCCCAACTTCGAGAGATTCAGTTAGCGTCCTTTGAAAGTGCGCGATGACGCGGAACTTTTCACCTTTGGCCGGATGTTGAACAAAAACTATCACGCGTCGGTTGCTACGTCACACTAAAAACAAAACGAGTTTAGTAGTTTCTACGTCACAGTACCTGACGCGCTTTTGCCATTCTGGTGTTTTAAAATTCAATTTAAAGCTGTTTTTGCACTAGCAGATCATTGTGTTTACTGAGTCTAAAGTAGAGGTTAGTTATACGTCAGATGGAAATAGTGTATTTGCCCGAAATACTTGAGAGTATTGTCATAAAATGAGTTATCTGTCATACCAAGCTTTTCTTAATTTGTGAACCTACGCCCTGTACCAAGTTTATCTCATTTTCTACGGAGTTATTCCCGAATTTGTTGCAGATAGATAAAATAAGAAAAGAGCAATAAACCATCTAATTGTCGTAATTTTTATTACACTCTTTAATTTTGCCCTGAGTTTGACATGCAGGTTCGTATCTAACACAATTTATAAAGTGTAGTTTTGTTTGCCATTAATTATTTTATTTAAGAAACTATTAGATACCTTATTAGTCGGGGGGCCAAATAAGACTAGCAACAAACAATCCCCACTAAGTTAACGTAGAATAGTTGAAAATGAAAACTATTGAATACCAGAAAAAGATTCAAAGGTATATGGCATTCAGAAATGAAAAATATTCTTTCCACGATTGCAATGCAGACAGTACGTAGTATAACAGAAACATCTCAAATGACAGCAACAAGGCAGGCACAACTCAAGAAAGGACATCTAATAAAAAAAAATCATGATAGGCCAGCGTAAAAAGTCACCAACTTTGCCAGCAATTAATATTCAGTATCGTGCGTTTGCTTTCAACGGGCGTTTGTTGGTATAATTATAAATAAACGCATATTGTATCTTCCTGGGTGCGTATGTAACGTATTCGTCTGCACTTCGTCTCCGATCGACCCTGTCACCATCGCTTGTTTCATAATGCAACAATAAGCAAGTAGGTAAGGCAGCTTTCTTTAGCCGAGCGGGCAAAGTGTCTGACTAGCAATCAGATTATTCACGGCTATGGTGCAGAGTACATTTTTTCCATTTTCTTTCTTTGTAAATTAATGTAGGCAATTCACGTTGTTCAGCGTTTTCTTTTTAACTTTTCAGTACCTATTCTTAGAAACATTAAGATATTATTCACTACCTTTGAATACTCTTCAATCGTCATTAAATCTGAATAAGGTTCTTACTTTGCGTTCTTTATTAAATACGTAAAAACATCTTCTGATCCTCAAGATATCCACGCCGGGGCATACACAGGTCACATTAAAATACTCCTCCAACTCTTTTAATTTTCGCCAGTTTCTGCAGCACGTACTTTACAACTTTAATGTTAGTATGATGAAAGAACATTATCTCGAAAACCATTGCATTAATAGCTCATAAATTGCAAAATTGTGTGTAAATTGCTTCAGGAATTAGTACATGAGGTTGACAGGATATTTGAGACTTACTGTCCAAGTCAAATCTAGTACATACGGATGATAGAGCTCTTGAGAATATCTACTTATCCAAGATTTTTGCATTGTTGCAACCGTCTTTTCTTATAATATGTTCCATATAATCAGCTTCTAATAATTGCTTACTACCTTGACTATCAGCTTGATAGTGTATACATATTAAACATAAACTAGCAGTCCAGTGAGATAAATGTCTCATTTAATAAAACAAAAAAGACCGTTTTGCAAATAGAACGCGTATTCACCACACGTACGTATATGACGTCATTGTTGGTAGCAAACTACCCGTCGCATTCGCCTTGATAAAATTTGCCTAGAATCTAACCTAAAAAGTTATGATTATAATTAAGATAATAATTAGTGTTAGAGACTGAAATTCGGTTCCTGACCTGACATGATCATTCCAAACATATAACTTTAATAACTTTTTTCTCTATCTCTTACGGTTTGGCTGCTGAAACAGCGTCCCAGACAGACAAAACAGCGTCCCGGACAGACACGTCTATTAGATAAAGGATATTCCATGGGTTTATAGAATGGCATGTCTTAGTTACTAAACTCGTAAGTATTTTTACTTGCCCCATATAAAAAACTGGGCCATTGTAATAGCAAAAAAGTCAATTTCGTAGATTTTTTCAGGTCTTCACGTGTCAGGGTTTCTAGATGACAAAAAACATATTTTCTCAATTCTGTCTGTCTGTCAGTCGGTCTGCCTGTCTGTTGCAGGCATAACTCAAAAACTAGCTGTTGGAGGAAGGCGATTCTATGCACGCAGATTATACATCTACCCGGCATGAAACAGAGAATATGTCGGAAAATACATGCAAGGTAAGTACCTTTTAAAAAAACTTTGTTATTTTTACTTTAACTGAGAAATAGATTAAAGTAATAGTTCGCAAATAGCTCAGGCTTTAAACTTGTCGAAAATGTGACCCAACCAATATAGGGTATATGTTGGAAAAGGGACAAACGAGTAGTATGTAAGCAGTCGCGTCCCACTGATGGGAGGTTGCCGAATGAAACGAACGGGCGGGCCCGCCAAACCGTGAAATCGCATTCACAGGCGCTGAAGTTCGAATTCCATTTCCAAATTTGTTTTTTATTTGAAAATTGATGCAACTCACATTGTAAAGTGTTTCCTTTTATTGTCTCAGTATTATTACGAACGTGAAAATTTTTTTTTTGTACCCGTTTCCAAAATCTTGCATTACTGTACAATTTTTAGGCTGGAAAGTACTTCTTTACAGGAGGATTTTCTAAATGTTTTCTTTACTGAACTATTCTGTAAAATGGGCATTTTGATTGATTTGCAACAATTATATGCTATGGTTACTACGGAAATTAAGAACATTGATTGGTTTCCAAGATGTGTTCACAACGTCCACTTGCTAGGGAAGTTCTGAGTAAAGCCATTTACAGAACTTTTGATATAGTTTTGGTTTTGGTAACTTGTCCGACGCAATGTTTCCATACACCTTGCATTCCACGCTGTTGGAACTCTATTACGTAGTTTATATTACTCCTGCCACACATCAATCAACAATAGTTCTGTCATATTGGAATCGTACTTTAGTTACAAATTACGAGTATTCAGTCTTAAGTGATTGAACACAAATTAATTCAGCTAAATTTCAAAGTTAATCACTGTTATTTTTCTAATTTTTATTCTCCTAACGTCTAGCTTGGTTGCAAAATGTCATGTTTATTATTTCAATGTGACTTATTAATAAAACTTTACATTATTATAACTAGAATAATGTAAAGTTATAATTTATTTTTACCATTTAAATATTAATCCATATTCTGTTGTCCTCTTTTATCCATCTAAAGGTTCATATTACAACAGTGCATCCTCACTTATTTCTGTTGCATTTTTTTTTCAACCAAATTCCAATATAGCAATGTGTTAAATGTCTTACATTTGCCTTTTATTTCTCAATCTGTCTCTGTATACCTTAGTTCTTTACTATTCTACGTGCCGTTACGATGGTTGACAGAAAATTAAATGACTTATTGTTATTTTTCAAAGAAATGCAAATATAATTTTAGTCCCACATTAATTATGCTTTATACTGTAATTTTTATTTTATATCATATATTGAACGACAGAGTAATTACAGTACTTATAAAAGTTGGCATTTAGAAGATGTTGCCACCAAAACATTTTATAGACATTTATTTTGTGTTTGTGTATAGGTAATACCCAAAAGTATGTCAATAACGATGGTGTAGCTAAATATTCTGTGTATTGGCAAAAATATTCATATTCAGTCCCAGCCCAGAATTGCAAATTGGTTGAGTGGGATATGCATAAATGCATCAACTTCCATCACAAAACCTTGTAGCTATCTACCGATTAAGGTTTCGTTTTTATGGTGCCTGATCTGCTTACTTTATTAAAATTCATACAATTTTCGATTTTCTACCACATACATTTTAAACAGAGTTAGTATAAGCTACCAGAAATTGTGATGTTACTATTAGGCATTTCCAGGTAAGTACCCTTAAACTAAGTTAACGTTATAGTGTAGATATTGAGCTTACTTTTATTTATACTGCTGCAAAATTGTAGTTCTATATTGTAAGTTGAAATCCTCCATAGCAGCTAAAGACGTTAGCTTCAGTGCAATGTTTCACTAAACTAAAGGCGCCGCAAGGAGAACAAAAGTTGGCAAACACCGCGGACACACCAAAAGAATGCGCCAGTAATGCACTTTTCCTAAAAGCTCCCGTGTAATTTGATTCCCACAGGGAAAGTCGATCTGCAAGTTTTGCTTATTTTGCTTGGCCACCGTCCACGGTTACATAAGAATGCACATAACTTTTGGAGGTTCTCGTGTTTGAACTTCGCCATGCTAGTCTGCTTCCGCTAACGACTTGACGCAAATAAATTGGATGTAACAGAGTATGTAATAAAATGCGTCTTGCTTCAGATAATTGAGCAGATTGGACGCACCATAATTCGTAAGAAGTACTGTTTGTAATTAATATTTAATACTAGCAAGATGCCCGTTCTTCGTACGGGCAACAAATGTTTTTTCTTCTAAATTTCAAATGAATTCTAGGGCGCCCCCACCCCCTCACTCAATATGCTAAACTAACAAACGCCGCAAAACAATATTGCTGGAAAAAAGAAACAAAATTCTTCCGAAAAAAATCCTCCACAACTCTTTCTTATGCTTCACGTACCCCTTGGAAATGTGTATGTAATTGTCGTTCTCCTTGTATATATTGATAAAACTATAGTTTTAGTATAACAATGAGATAAAATTAAAATATATATGTACAAACTAAATATTGTATTCATAAATTACAGCAAGATAAAATTAACACCTTACCCCTTTTCAGTTTTTCTTTTTTACCGCTTTAGGGGTAACATTAAAATCCCTTAAACCCCTTTCTAAATATTTTAAGAATACATCGGTTTGCCAAAAAAACAATGTTCTAACTCAATAAACATAGGAGATACAACGGGTTCTTTAATTCACCCCGAATCCAGATTTGCACCTTTAGGGGTTGATTTAGGAAAATCCTGAAAAGTGTTTTTAGACATTTGTATTGGATACCTATGCATGCAAAAAACCAAGTCGATATCTTATGGGGTTAAGAGATATTGAAGAATTCGTGAAAACACAGTTCACCGCTTTTCACCCCTTAGGGGTAACATTTTAAAATCCCTTAAACCACTTTCTAAATGTTTTAAGAACTTATCTATATGCCAAAAAAAGAAATGTTCTAGCTCAATAAACCTAGGAGTTACAAAGGGTTCTTTAATTCACCCCAAATCCAGATTTGCACCTTTAGGGGTCGATTAGGGAAAAATCCTGAAATGTGTTTTTAGATACTTCTATTGGGCACTTATGCAAGCAAACACCAAGTCGCTATCTTATCGGGTGTAAGAGATATTCAGGAATTCGTGAAAACACAGTTTACCCCTTTTCACCCCCTTAGGGTTAAAATTTTCAAATTCCCTTAAACCGCTTTCTAAATATTTTAAAAATACATCATACGCCAAAAAAGAATGTTCTAACTCAATAAACATAGGAGATACGAAGGGTTCTTTAATTCACCCCCAATCCAAATTTACACCTTTAAGGGTTGATTAGGGCAAAATCCTAAAATACGTTTCTAGGTATTTGCATTGATAATCTTTGCAAACAAACACCAAATTGATATCTTATCGGGTGTAAGAGATATTGATGAATTCGTGAAAACACATTTTACCTCTTTTCACCCCCTTAGGGGTCGAATTCTAAAAAATCCCTTCTTAACACTACCTTACATAACAAATTGAACCTTCCACCCAAATTTCAAGTTTTTAGTGCCAGTGGTTTCGGCTCTGCGTTGATTAGTCAGGGTTGTGACTTTCCTTTATATATGTATAGATTATTTGCGAATTTCACGTTGTAAGAGTTAATGCCGTAATTGATTATCAGATATCTTTTTACTTCTCCCGTCTCAGCCTTCACATTTTCTTTTCAAACCTTCATGTTTCAGGATCCGTAGATGACGAAAAACAGGTTTTCTCAATTCCGTCGGTCTCTGTAGGCATCACAGCTCAAAAACTGTTAGAGGAAATCGATGTTTTGCAAGGGGATTGAATCTCTACCTACCTTGAAAGCGAATATACCTTCGATTAAACATATACAGAGTGACCATGTTAAAAAATAAAATTCTATATAGTTTTGCATTTAATCAAACAGTATTAAGTAAGATAAAAATAGTATTTTGCACATAGCTTAGGTTTTGACGCTTTATGCAAATAGGTATAGTTTGGATCCAACAGACACATGATAAACATATTAAAGGACTATTAGTTAGAAAGAAATTATACTTTACATATAGCTTAGACGTTTCCTCTTTAACAATAGGTCGGTTTTGAACTCGACAGATGCAGGGTGAAATTAAAAATGAAGGCTCTACTTTTTTTGTTAGTTTTACGATCAGTGACTATACTAAGGTGAGATAAAGGCATGGGAAGAGAAGCATAGGAGGAATAGAAGATATGTCAGTATAGTTCCGAAAAAAAAATCAACTAAAGGTACACAATTTGATTTTAAAGAGAATGGAGTACTTCGTATTATTAGTTCAAGACGCATGTGAGAAGAGGCAGCATCAGAATAAGCACCTGTATAGATGTTTTACTGATATGGAAAATTCTTTCTATAACAAATCATGGAGACACATATTTTCTGAATTCCGAGGTAATTTATTTTCCGTTTCTCATCCATAATTTACTGGGCTCGCGACTTAACAAAAATTCTATAACGCCCCTTCGGTCTAAGCGTTGCAGATCAGAAACATGACACTGGGAGAGAGCTAGGCAATCGGCGAGCTCTCTCATGTGGCATGTGGTCAAACGCAATCGTTCACGACCACGAAACAAGACAAATTCCAAAGTAAGCTAGAACAAATACACATTCAACATTTATCAGTTTGTGTTCGCTATTATAATATTTAAGGGGTCTACGGCCCCTCACTGCATTTCCACGTAGCATCTATCAGAGTACATCGTTCAGGAATATTCTTCAGTGCACCTCCGATAATATATCTGTAATAATCCTACAACACGGCTGCTAACTATATTACTGGGCTACAGCCCATGTCAATGTGAAATGCATCCACGGCTGCCGCCTCCGCAGAAGACCGCAATCACGAGGCATTTTTGCGAAATGAGCATCCCAGGCTATTCAGGTGGTCTTCCTGAATCACTGATAATTGCTTATCAGGTCGAGAGTTTTGATCATCTCGCGGGATAATTTCTAACCCAAACCCATAGTGCACTACGCGTCCCAAATGAGCTCCAGCCACACAATACACGATAAACAATAAAGCTGCCTACAATCAGCAGCAATACTGACAATGAAACTCGGCTGCACAATAAAACTACATACAACGTCCATTGCAAAGCTACTCGAGCAATAATACCACATACCTTATTATTTCACCTCTTTCTCTTTAAGCAGCATAATTACCCCAAGCAACACTGCAAAGGCACATAAGAGCCCTCACATTTTAAAAAGACCACCATCGCGGTATATAGAACCGGATATAAGTAATAGGATAAATCGGGTAGAAAAACTGATTTACACAAGGAAGCTTTGTGTTTCGAGCAAATAACACAAAGCAAAATTAGAAAATTATGATATGAGAATTTTAAAAAACGGAGGGTAGAATAAATCTGGAAAAATGAATGATGAGATTTGAAGAGGCTTAATATAAAACCCCTTCTTCTATATGTAGGCAAGCTTCAATTCCGATAATTTTTATATTTAATAGGAATGCAAGACACATTCCCAAGAAGATATAGGAAATACTGTGAGAATCAGACAAAGACCACATTCCACTTAAAATTATCCATATTTTTCTTACATAGCACTTATCGAAAACAGTTTTGGCAACTTCAAACTATACAATCTACAGAGGTCCTTTTACTCTTTTTAACATATCAGCTAATACCTAAAAAATCATCTTTCTAAAGCCCACTTACCTTTTAAACTTTGGCTTGATAGAATACCTTAGTAAATTTTTGATTGATGCTTTCTGAAAATTTCTAGAACATTTCATTTCTGTCTTTCGCAAAGTCCTAAAACCCGGAATTTCATTTTAATTGAGTGTTGCGTTTTTATAGCGCCCAAATTCTTCCAGAGAAGTGTCTTTGAATGTTTAGCAAAGCTTCTTCCAAATGCCGATTTTTAAGAAATGTTACACTAAGAGTATTTATTTTTTTAGCTCGATACCTTTACACAAATAATTTTAAATGGGCCTATAAGTTTTCCTGTTAAGTTCATAAATACATTATAAATAATGTAATGAGGTCTCACTATGAAAAGAGTGATTCGCAACATTATTAAAGATGTGGTGTTAGACTTTCAGTTTGCACGAATACTTCTGCCGTTAATTAAGAACTGTCATCGAAATAGTAGCTGGAAACAACGGATTAACGTGCTCTCCGACACCGATTCATAACTACTACTCATGTGAAAGTTATATTAAACGAAGAAGAAAAATCATACACTTGGGACAGCATAAAATAGTTTTTTAGAATGTGTATATAAGCTTTGGATGCCAATTTAATATTTAGTTATGTCTCTGCAACCTATACATTTACTTTGTATTCAGAAAATATGTCAAGTTTTTTATTCTGCCTAAGAATATTACATTTTTCATTCAAGATTCATAGATTCTACTCATAATCATCATCATCATTATTCAGCTTGTTGCGTCTACTGTTGGATATAAGGCTTTATTTAATTCTTCTCAAAACTCTATCTTGTGCGGCCTGCATCCAGTTTGTTGTAAGTCACCGGTCCATGAGATAAGAAAACGCCATCTGGTTATTCTCTTTACGACGTCTACTATTTTTGTTCTTCAACGTTCTTCGATATTGGGTTTGTAGTCTGTGAGTGTGATTCATTGACCGTTGTATTACTCGTTGTGTTATCCTTATTTTGTTTAGTGTTCTTTTGTTATTTGTAGAGCCTCTGTGCCGTAAATAAGTACTGAAACAACAAATTGGTTATAGAACTCTCTCTTCAAGCAAATTAGGAACTATGATCTAAATATTTGTTTAAGGTTTCTAAAACCAGCTCAAGCTAGTCCCATTCGTCGAGGTTAATACAAATTTCGTGGGACAAGTATTTAAATAATGTGATTTTATCTACTCTCGTATCGTTATAGTACATTACATAATAAGTCGCGAAGGTGACATATATCGTGCAGATATATTTTAGAACGAGACGAAGTGTATCGAGGTCGAGAGACTTAAAACACAAGCGTACAATACACTCCAAACGAGATATGTACAGTGTGATTTTGTAGCAGGCCCTGGGTAGCTTGAATCAGTTGGAAATACTGAAATATATTGTTGGTGACACTGTAAGTCTATGTCAAATTCGAGGTTAGCAGGTTAGATTTTGCGCCAGTCTGTGTCAAAACAATTGGCTTTTTAAAAAATCACTCGGTATGTACGTTATTTTCTCAGGTCCACGAAATACGTTTCTGCAATTTAACCAATGACATCTATATTAGTAGGTTATCAGTGGGTTTTATGTTAAAATGACATATTTAATCCACTGTATAACTGTAAATTATGCATTATTTCCATATCACGTCCGTTATGATAACGACCGGATCAATAATATTGCAATTTTTGGTGACTACTTGACACCTTCGTGTGTGGGCTTGGGAAAATTAGATACCCTCACTAAGTACCAGATTAGTTACTATTTGAGTTTTTGCTGTGGTTATATTTAATATTATTTCTCTATATACCTTGTCCAACATTTTCAGCTTTGTAATGGTATCACCGAGATGATAGGGTATCATGACCAAGTCGTCCGCCAACCATAAACCGTTGAGCTATCCTCAGTTTATATTTACTCCTAGATCGTCACAATTGGTTTGTTAGCTCATATGTTAAAGTGCAAAGTACTGTATTAAACAACTTTCGCATTGGTGAACACCCTACTTATATTAAATTCATCGAAGGTATGAAGAAAATTGTAATGGTGGATAGCTTACATCAAAATGAGAAAAAGAGTTCCCATGAACATGGATCAGGAAACGCGTCCTATGGGAGCTACAGCTCCGAGAAGGGTATATGAAAAACACATTGCTCTAAGTAGATTTGATTTTCTTTATACTTTCGATGTCATCCTGCATAAAGCTAGAATTTTAACACGGTACAATAACTTGTTAATTGTTTTAAGAACTAAATGTATATTTTGTATTGCTTCAGATACACAGATATCTTTTCGAATATTTTATCAGAATCGGCGAAAATTTTGAGTGTACAAAGTTATGACATACAATATCCTCCCACACTTTCATAAACTAGCCTTTTTGAACCATATACCAACGTTTTTCAATGTCATTTAATTCATCATACAAAATGGCGTAGATGTGACAAATTACAGCAAATTCTTGGCTTTATCTGTATTATTTTAATTAAAGAAGGTTCCTGCTTTTTTGTTAATCCCTGTGCTGTTGCTCCTTTAAGGCTCCTTTCCAGACCTATGTTTATATTAGGCACTACTCTAGTTTTTAAGTAAGCTATCCCATAAAATACTCGCATCATATTTAAAGAACTAGTTAACAAAAAAAAAATGGAAAATGAGCCAGGAAACTACCAACGAGGATTTAGAAGGGAGGATTTGTAGTGGATCAGTTATTTACTTCAAGAGAAATACAAACAGAAAGTTACGAATATCGAAAAGAGACGTATCTGGTTTTCATAGCCTTCAAACAAGCCTAGGATAGAGTTAAAACATCAGAACTATTTAAAGCTTTAAATGAGTAAGAAGTGAGTAAAAAACTTATAAACATGATAAAGTTGATACTAATAAAAACAGAAAACCCAGTAATAATTAAAGAAAAGACAACGGAAAAGTGAAATAGAAAGTAAGGGACAGTTTTGTCCAATTGGGCATTAAAAAAAGTAATAAAAGAGGCTGATGCTATTACATCAGACCTGGTCTACAACCAGCGTCACCAGTGCATGGCATTTGCAGATGACATAGCAATAGTGTCAAAAAGTTAGTAGAAACTACTAGTAGTAATGCGAAGATTAGACGAAACGGCAAAGAAAATGGGCCTAATAACAAATGAACATAAAATCAAATTCATGGCATGGACAAATAAAGATCTCGGAGCATCTGGGGACATAAAATTAAAAATGGGAGGTGGTAAAATTTATAAATTTGAAGAAGTACAGAGCTTGTGATACCTTGGGACAGTGTTTAGTAGAAAACCTGACATGGAAATAAAGGTCGGTGCTTATGTTGATTCAGCAAACTATTTAACAATAAACAACATCAAGGGAGTTAAAGTTGAAAATGAATAAAACGGTTATAAGGCAAATTGTAAGATTTGGAAGTGAAGTGAGGAACAAAACGATGTTAGGAATATGGGAAAGAAAAGTATTAAAGAATATATTCAAGAGAGAAAAAAGTGAACGATATGTGGGAAAGGTGAACTAACGAAGAACTAAAAGAGCTGTTTAGGGAACCGGATATAGTAGAAATTCTAAGAGCTCAAGGACTTGGGACACATAACAAGAATGACGATGAATAGAGTACCAAGTAGAATAGTCGAGAGTAACACAGAGGGCAGAAAAACACGTGGAAGACCTAGAGAAAAGTGGAAAAAAGAAGTAATGAAGGACTTGAAACAGTTAAACATCAACAATTGGAGAGAGAAAGCAGGAGATAAAAAGGAGTGGAAAACATTAGTTAATCAAGCCATATCCCTACTATGCTCGCAGTGCTAATTTATATACAGTGTGTCCGCGGATTGAGTTCACATAAGGTGTAAATAATAAAACATATTCGACTTAGAAGCTGATATTCTAGGATTTGCTCCTGCTTGTTTTCAAATCAAGATTTTCAGAAAATCGATCAAATTAATTAATATACAGGGTGTTTTGCGAATCCATTTTTAAAAAATGGCCAAGAGTAAACTACCTTTATTAGAAGAGATAACAAAAAAAAGTATTAAGAAAAGTTGTTTAGAATTTAGAGAGGGTCAAACTTTCAATTTTGATACAAATTGGCCTACTTTCATTTTTAATTTTTATTAAATTACTTACAGAATAAGCCTAAATCAGTTTGATATGTAATTTTTACCTATTTTCACAATCTACAGTTTTATAAAACAATTTCAGACTACAACAACATTAAATATGGCTTCATTATGTTATATTACATAATATTGCATGTCTTGCCGGGTCGTAAATTTGTGTCGCACCATAACCTCACTTGTTAAGTAACGTAAGTTCGAGTGAAATTCCTTTGATCCTCAATAAATCTTAAGAATTCCTACTGTGTACCAAACCCAGCATAGTCCAAAATGCAAAATTTATGGACGAAGCTACTCAAATTGAATTGTAAACAATGCGAAAAGTGTTCCTAACATAGAATTCGAGCTCGGAAAGCACCAAAAACCAAATATTTGCCTCATTATTATAGCTATAAAGTTTTTCCTGTTCTAGCTATGCGCGCTATAAAATTATTGATTAATAAGAGTAATTTTAAGGCATAACTTCTGGTAATTTAAGCGATACCTTGTTATGTGTTAAAGGCGTAATTAACTTACTAAGTTGATGTAAAATACACTGCTTGTAAAACCTCCTTCATTGGAATACGGTCGGTCTGTAAATGCAGTATTAGTTTTTGGAAGGGAATCTGTTTACTGGCGTATTTTGACCGCTGGGAGGTAATAACAATTGTGTTGCCAGTAAAAGGTAGAGTCCTTTCGCTATAGGATTTCTGTGTATTTAATGGTGTTTCAAGCTTATCTAGCAGCTTCAGATGTGAATTATTAACTGAGGAAGCTTGTTGTTATGTATATTAGAGAACTGGACACCTTTTGGGATTTCAGTCCATATCGTAAGATGGTTTAAGTAACACAGAATATCCTTGCTGTATTGGTTTCGTCTGTTACTAGACAGGGTAAGTGTAATTTCTCCATATTCAAATTCTATTAGCGCAATTTCAATGAAACGTTAACGTCATCTATGAGAGTTTACTACTTCAAATATCAACCCAAAGCTGTAGTGGTTTAGCGCTCTACACAACATCAGAAGAGCTTGGTTTGTACTTTCCCTGATTTGAAATACCATAGATCACCACTGCAGGCACAAGCACACAAGCACAAACACCTTCAGATTAGTCGTGCAATTAGTAAATGATAGGTAATGATGTTTCGTACCACAAACTCGGTAAGATAAACTGTAACTGCACTTTTTATTAGTATGATATTTATTTGTGTAAATGTAGAGTATTAATTATTGCTTTGATAACTTTAATTTGGGGTGCCGCTTTTTTACTTTGTAGAAGGGAACGTATGATATATATTTATAGTATTCCTATACCGGTTATTAAGGCAGCTTGGATTAATAAATCGAATGCACAGATCCTTTTAATACCTGAGTTCGGTACTGCTATCTTCTATATTTCATATGTTGTGTTAGTAAATGCTGTGATTTATTCTAAGTTTACAAGTTCTTGGCCTATCTGAGTATATTTGTTGTAATTGGAAAAACTTGTTGGCGCTCATGTTATTCAGAAATGACATCATTCGAAAATCTCACACCGTGTCTGTGGTTTGTTTCCGAGCCCTAGAGTAGACTCTGGTAGCGTTACAATATTTGAATTACAATTAGGGAAAATAAAGTGAACAACAAAGGATTCTAACAACCTTGTAGTAATTATTTTTCATTTCATAAATAAATCGCATTTACTTTTATTAAGCTAGTTATCAGTGGCAAATTCTCGACAGCAATATTAATAATAATGGAGAACTGATGAGAATAAATATAATTTTCTTAATTAATAATGCAAGCAAAAATAGTGCTACTTGTATTTTTCTACGGTTTCGGAGAACATCTGCTCGGCATATTTACCTGAATAGAGCTAATAACATGCTGCCAATTACTAAACTTTATATCGAATTCTCGTACGAAAAATATACACAATTGTTATTTGAAACTATTGTTGAGGGATCACATTTACAAAATTTTCATTTGTTGTTTTGGCATAGTCTTTTGACACAGGAAAGTTTGAAGCTTTTAATGCTAATTGGCAGTGATATATTTGTTTAAGTGTCTGGGACTATTGTTTTGTTTACAGCATCGGATTTTTTACGAGGATATACAAAGTTTCGTATTTACGAATTTGTTCAAAACCCGGAGTTGTGCGTTGGAGAGCTGCTGGTGGATGTTCAAACAAAAGGAAGTAAACAATGCGCTTTCATTCAGCTGATACTTTAAATATTTATACTATCAATTTCCTACCGAACGGAACTAAAACTTTCATCACCTATGTGCCTCTGGCAGGGGCAAATATTGATCTGTGCACATATTTGGTCTTTTTCTGCAGTAGTGCATTCGTGTTTCATTGAAACAGCACGAATGTAATTGTTTGTAGATTTGCCGATACAGAAAGTTCTGTATTGCGAAAAGTTTTAGAGATTGCAGATATAGCTACTGAAACTTTGTTATCTTGTTATCTGTGTTCAATGTTAGTCCGCAGGGTTCTATAATTTTTCCATTTCATGAAATATAAAGCCTAAATTACCTCACACGGAGCCGAATAGTAAAAAAACTGTGTACACCATAAATTTTTTTCAGAGATAAACATGCAGAACATCAATAAAACCTGAATTTCCATAGAAATCCTTGTATATCTTCCTATATCGTTGTAGAAATTATTGTGACTGAAATTTTTCAACATAAGGAAATATTTGCATTCAGTGAAACTAGGGAATCGAGGTAAATAAGCCTTGCATTTTAAGATCGATACGTTTAGTCATAGGTAGTATAACTATAAAACAAAAACACAGTAATAGAAATACATAATATAACCTTCCCAATGTGATAAATAATATAAAATAACACAATACAACACAAAACTAAATCTATGTAAGTATTTCAAAAGCAAGCGAACATAGTTTTCATTTGTTATATTTCATATCAGCCAACCAATGTTCTTCTGAAAAAAAGTAAAAATACGGATTAGTTTAAATATATATCAGTATATATATGGGGTTTATTCACGGCAGTAGCCGTCATCCCATTCCTAAGCGCCATATTTGCCGGTCCTGTATATCGTGTTCTTCCAAATCACGTGTTCTCATTGATTCTCGTATTCCCTCGTTCCAGGACCGTCTTGGTCTTCACTTTTTCCTTTTACCTAGTGGTTTCCGTTTGAAAATTCGCTGAGGCCATCTGTCTTCATCCATGCGCATTAGATGACCAAATAATTTGAGTCCTCTCGGTTCTATTCTTTCCATTATAGTATCGTGTGCATCCATTTCTCTTCTAATCTGTTCATTAGAGACCTGTTCTAATCTAGATGTTCTCGCACTTCTTTTCAAGTAGTACATCTCCACTGCTGTGAGCCTTCTCTTGTTTTCTGCATTAAGTGGCCACGTTTCACTTCCGTATGTCATCACTGACTCCACCATAGTTTTGCCTATCTGTTTCTTGACATTCCTAGAAATATGCTTATTCCACCATAGCGCATTTAGGCATCCTACGACTCTTCGCCCTTGCTCTATCCTTTATTTAATTTCGTTTGTATCCAGGCCTTCCTTTGTCAAAATCACGCCTAAATATTTAAATTGCTCTACTTCCTTAATGTTAGTATCGTCATTTATTAAATCTTGAAAGTGGGCTTGAATTGACTGCCAAGTATTAGTTTAAATACTACCTTATATAAATACTTATATAATGTAGTGACTGCTATCACTATTTTTTTAACATGAATTTTATAGTTTGAAATGCAATATTATTTTCTTATTAATAACGATAGCGCCTTGAGACTGTTTTCAGGGTTGGTTCGATTATCTAGTTGCTTATTAATTTAAATTTTATTCTAATAATGACTTTATATTGTTTAATGACTGTCACCTTGTACGTCAAACAGTGCTCTACTAATATTTTCAATCAAATATGACAAATATAACTTCTATTCACCTCTTAATGACTCAATATTATACGGTAAGTATTTGATTATAGTTTATTACACTTTTTTAATTGTCTTTTATTTATTATAGCTTCAATAGGACAAACTAAAAACCCACCTTAAACTGATCTTACTCTCCCTGCTTCAATGTCACCTCCAAGACAGTACTCCCCCTGATATCCACAGCCTGGATCCCCAGTTAATCCTGCTGTGATGCACTGCTTACTGACAAACAGCTGTCAACTTGTCAAACCCCGGCTGCTAGCAGGAATGGCCCCGTTCTACTTTACCGACGCTACTGTCACCTTTCAGAGCTTCCCTCGTTTTGTCGGCTTCACGGCAAGTTTGCTACTATCACAGATGATCCCTAATTAATATTCTTCTTCCTTAGTTCCTACTTTAGCAATCTCTGTCGTCAGTAACCAACAGAATCGTCTGAGTCTAGTTGTTCCTCTGCTATCCTTCGTTGATAGATCTACCCGTCCTCAGCATTCCCCCAACATATCCAGTAATTAACAACTTCCCAGCCAATGTAACTTCTTATCAATTGTATTATTTAAAATAAACCAATTCCATCCAAATCTTATTTTCTTCTTGCTTCTTCTGTTTGCTTGTATCTAGTTATAGAACCTTCCAAATTCTCTTCAGTAACTGTTATAATAATCTTCTTAGTATTTCATTTTATTTTCACCTCTTAAATTTGTTAAAACCCTTTTTAAATGTATTTCAATAACTTACATATTAAAAATTAGAGTAAAATTTCTAAGTTTTTATTAAAAATCGAAAAATCATATCAATAGTACATTTTATTTTCTGAGTTGTTATTTTCTAATAATCATAACAAAATCTCTTTAGATCCTGTTACAATTATTTATGCCATCTACACATTAAACTTATTTGAGTTCTACCTACTTCATCATATTATTTTAATAGTCTTTATATTTGTCATCTGTAATATGAGCATGTATTTACCTTATCACTTTCAAAACCACTATAGAATACTCAAGTACTATACCTTTCATCTTAATTTGCATCAAATTTAAATTCTATTAATGACTTTCATTTTAAACAGCCATCTTTTTAAAACTTTTCTAAGTTGATTGTATTGATCTTCCAAATTCTATTTTTACATTTATGTTCATCCAAAACTGCTCTTTATGTATCATAACAATAAAGTATGATCAAAAATTATTTTCATCTAATATGGCTATGGAGTAGTTCCTAATTTATGAATGCAACTGTAACTCACTTAAAAATCAATTGTTAGGTTTGACATTTAATTGTAAACGTAGTTGCATTCATAAATTCGGAACTATTCTATAGTCATAGTAGATGAAAATAATTTTTTATCATATTATATGTTGTTCTCAATTAGCGAATTCGAGCAATGACCGAAATTTATACCCACAAAGCGTTGGTGACTTTGTAATATGCTCAGATCGCATTGTGGGTAAATTTATTCGCATTGTTTCGGCCATTGAGCGAATCGTACTACCCACAACGCGTTTTGGGCAAACTAACAAATTCCACAACACAATTTGACGACGAAAGTCGAACATATACTAAGTTCATCGCGTTATAGGTTATGCAAAAGAGCCGCAACGCATCTTGGCCTCTTTTATTAGGCTCGCCTTGCAGAATTAAAGTGCAGTTTATTTTGAAATCACCCGATAGTAGCAAGAAAATTCCTCTGCGAACTGCCGCAAATATGTCAGTAAAAGGCTCAGGTCAAGGTTGTCTGAGGTGCAATTGCAAGAGATTTTGTACTGTCAATAAGTGTTCCTGTAAACAGAGGACATTCAAATGCAATTCTAAATGCCATGGTTCACTAACGTGCAAATATAAATAATACATAGTTACATAATCATATATATTTTGCCAAATAAACAACTTCAAACACGTATACGTATTTATTGTAATTACATGACTCCACTAAAATGAACGAAGAACCTTAAATTGATTCTAACTACTTTACAACAGACAATTGTGTTGGTACTATACCAGGTGAATTTTTTAAAGTGTTACAAGGCGATATTTCGAAAACGGTTTACAATATTTTCATAAAATTTTTGTGAGGTAATAGGGAGATGGGGGGACATATAAAAACATATTTTCGACATTTACCTGTTTTTGTGTTTTGAAGGGTGGGGGGTAACTTTGGAATTTTAAATAGGATGATGCACTTTTGCTTAGAAAATTCGAATCTACGTAAGAAACTACGTATGCATAGAAAACATTTATTGATTTGCTCTTTCGGTTACGGAATTATGGTGAGTAAATTTTGATAGAAACTAAAAAATAAATACATTTTACTAATAAATCAAGTTCACTTATTTCAAAATTAGAATTCGTTTCCATAGAAATGCGTTAGTTCTACTTAAGTAAGTTGAGAATTTTGACGTTTTAACGAAAATTTCACATTTTTTAAATTTTATAAGCTAATAAATCAAAATTCCGTTAACAAAAGCCAATCAAAAAATCTTTTGTAGACATACGTGGTTTGTTACGTAGAATCGAATTTTATAAACAACAGTACAGGGTGTCCCATTTTCGATGATATTACAGGGTATCTCACTTACGAGTAAAGATAGAGAGTTGCGGTTTTTGCAATACTTTCCTACTTTTTTGTAAAAAGAAAGACGGTATAAAGAAAATTTTTATAGCCCGCTTCGTTTCTGAGGGCAAAATTGAAAATATTGCATTTTCGGACCCCCTCGTATCTCCGTTATCCATTAACATATATCATAGCTAAAAACTGGTTCGTATACAGTTTTTTACGTAGAATCCAGTGGCGTAGTCAGATTATTGCTGTGAGCTGTCAATTTTAAGTTATAAATCAAACCTGTGTTTTTTTAAAGGGACACCCTGTATATTTTTCTTTCGTTTGATTGGAAATTTTATAAGCTTTACAAAAATATATACAGAGTGTCCCGTTAAAAAAACATAATTTTGATTTATAGCTAAGAATTGACAGCTCACAGCAAAAATTTGACTACGTCGCTGGATTCTACGTAAAAAACTGTATAAGAGCTAGTTTTTGGCTTTGCGATATGTTGAAGGATAACGGAGATACGAGGAGGTCCCAAAATGCAATATTTTCAATTTCGTCCTGTATCTCTGAAACGAAGAGAGCTATGAAAATTTTGTTTATACCATCTTTTTTTTCACAAAAAGTAGCACAGTATTGCGAAAACCGCAAATCTCTATCTTTACTTGTAAGTGAGATACCCGGTAATATCATCGAAAATGGGACACCCTGTACATCATCCTATTTAAAATTCCAAAGTTACTCCCCCCCCCCCCCCTCAAAACACAAATATGTTTAAATATGTCCCTCCATCTCTCTATTACCTCACAAAAGTTTCATGAAAATATTGTAAACGGTTTTCGAGATATCGCCTTGTAAAACTCGCTCGGTATATTTTTCCAATGATTTTCTTTTATTTGTCTAAGACGGGCTCTAGGTATGTATTGCACACATAAAAATCGTAGTCAGACAATATATTTGGTTTATTTAAATACATAACGTATTTTAGTTTTTTATAATAATTTTGAAAACGTTTCACATTAAAGAATTGCATTTATATCGTATTTATTCGAAATTTGACTTAAATATACATGAAAATAGATGCATCTCTATTATGCAATTTTATCAACCTTGGTTAATACAATAAAGAATGGTTGTAATAGTTTTCCTCTGGTTTTGTTTGCGAGCATCTTTTTAGAAGCTCGCATTGGATATTGATTGATTGATTTGATTGATTAAAGCAGGGATTTAGATGGGTTAGTAGTGAGCCCAGTTTTGCACTTCGACTCTGTGGTCTTTTATGCCCCCCCTGACCCTATTAAAATAGATCTGCACCTTCAACGAGTTGTAGGAGGTGTTTTACGAGGTGCTCGTGTGTGAGAGCTGCTCCGTGTGGAGTTCCCCCGAAAAGTTGCTGTCTTTTGCGGAGTAACGCTGGACAGTCGAAGATTATGTGTGAGGCTGTCTCCTCCTCTTCCTGACATAATCTACAGAGTATGTCCCCTCTGTATATGCCTATTTTGTGTAGGTGTTTTCTCAGGTGGCAGTGTCCTGTGACTAGTCCTACCAGCCGTCTGATCTGAGTTCGTCCTAGATGGAGTACATCGGTTGTTAGTCTGCGAGAAGGCGTTCTAATTATTTCCTTCCCCAGTGTTTGTCCCTGTGTGGCATCCCAGCGAGAAGCGTGTTGTCTAACGGTCCATTTTTCTATCGCTGTTCGGATGCTTTGTTTGGGTATACCAAATACAGGTTCTGGGCCTATAAATGGGGTAGATGCACCAGCTTTTGCGAGGGCGTCTGCCGCTTCGTTTCCCTCTATCCCTGTGTGCCCTGGCACCCAAATGAGCTGAACAGTGTTCTTTTCAGCTAGGAGTGTCAGGTGATTTAAGCATTCTCTTGTTAGCACAGAGCTTACACGAGGTGATTCAAGCGCTTTCAGTGCCGCTTGACTGTCAGAAAGTATGCTTATGCGTTGTTGGGAATACCCGCGTTTTGCATTTTCCTGGACGCATTGCATTATAGCAAAGATTTCAGCTTGAAAGACTGTGGCTTTGGTCCCAAGAGATACACTAATGTCCTCTTTTGGTCTTACGCCATGTATTCCAGCACCCGTGCCCTCTGCTGTTCGGGATCCATCTGTGTACCAGACTAGCCCATTTGGCAGGTGGGTTGAGGTTTCTTGGGTCCAGTCATTGCGATCGTACCTCACAGTGAAAGGTTTGTCAAAGGAATACTCTGGAAGGCTGTAGTCTGAGCCCATTTTTAAGATGGGGTTACCTTCGCCCACTTCCTGTATCCGTTTGTGTCCGCACCGTTCCTGGTTGGTGTTCCAGTTTCCGGTGGTTTTCATTCTGTATGCTCCAATCTGGGCTTCCCCTTTTAGATATATGTCTAGAGGTGTTAGTCCCAAGAGAGCTTCCATAGATGCTGTTGGAGTGCTATTCATAACTCCACAGATGCACAAACAGGCCAGTCTCTGTATCCTGGATAGTTTTTTAATTGCTGTTTTTTGTTCTACCTTTGGCCACCATACCAAGGTGCCATAGGATATCACGGGTCTGACTACTGTTATGTAGTACCAATGAACCATCATTGGTTTCAGTCCCCATGTTTTACCAAACATGCGTCTACCCATCATGAGGGCCATTTTTGCTTTGTTTGCTATTTTGTCTAGGTGTGCATTCCAGTTTAGTTTTGCATCTAGGGTAATACCCAGATATTTAACTTCCTGGCTAACCTGAATTCTTTCACCAAAGATTGTAAGGTTGTTGAAGGCCTCTACATTTCTTTTCTTAGTGAAAGGTATTATAGATGTTTTGCTAGGGTTTACCTTGAGGTTTTCCCTATTGCACCATGCCTGAGTGATGTTGGATATTGCTTTATGTTTAAATGAAATCAATATAACTCTCTTAGAGTTAAATGAAAGGTAACCGATAATTGTGTAATTATTATAAATTATTATAATTCTATAAACTAGACAAATCATTACTCTGTTAGATATCCATACGCCTACCCGCTTCTAAGAACAAATATGGTAGAGACAATCCTTAAGACAAAAAATTTACAACCATTCACACAGCGCAGTTTTATATGGTACGTTTCTAAGTTACGCTTTTGTTTATGTAAAACGGCCATTTTCTCAAAAACTTTCAAATGACCTGAGAGTGCGCATTTTAGCCACAGGATACTGTTAATAAATTAAGATCTACTAGAAGGATAGGAATGCCGTCGAGAAAAATATAGGAGGGTGTGGCACCTAAAAAATTAAGCTTCGACTGTTTTTTCCACTAGCTGACAGTTAAATAAGTGTTTTTAGGGTTGCATGCTTCTAAGGAATTATTTTGTTTCGACATAAGTTTTGATTAAATGCCCTACTACCTCGAACTAGTTTCTTGCATTTTTGGTCATTCGGATTCCACTAGCTTACAGTTAAATATGTGTTTTTAAGATTGTTTGCTTCTAAGTAATTACTTTGTTTCGACATAAGTTTTGATTAAATGTCCTACTAGCGCCAACTAGTTTCTTGATTTTTTTTAAACTATCATGTAAGGCTATTAAATGTTTTTATTCCCAAAAGTACATAACATTCTCTATAAGAATACAGCAAAAAATTATCACGATTAATTTTTAAAAATTGTTGCTGACGTCAAGATAAACAAATGAGGCCGTTTAAAAAATGTCTGTTCGTCAAATTGCAGCTAAGACCATCGCTACAGTCGTGGGTCCTAGAACACACTGTATATAACATAGTATACAGTGTCCGTCATAAATATGGACACATATACAATTTTTTTATTATCTCTTTATCAGAAAATTTTATTTTGTTGAAAGTTGTTGCATCTTCTCAAACTAAAAATGCACTTACCAAAATTTTAATATCATCTTTCGTATACGGGGGAGGTTCGAAAATATGAAAATGGCTCAAGAATGAAGTACCCTAATTTTTCAACAAATACATAAAAGTTATTTGGAAGAGTTGTTTATTATTAAAAGGAAGGTGTCAAATATGAAGTGGCAGCTACCTATTGAGCAAAACAATTTTCTGTTCTTTTTATTTCTTCTGATCACCGTGTGTATTACGAAAAATGGAATACTTCAAAGTTATTATCGGATACGATAGTATCTATTATCGAACTTGAGTTTCGCTCACTTAGCAACCAGAAAATTACGTTAATCGAAATTACTGCTAAAAATCTAATTTTTTATCCAAATTCAAAAAAGGTAACAGTTATTATTTTTATTTGAAATGTTATAATAAATATTTCCAGATAACATTTTTGTTTATTTTGGAAATTAATGATTCCTTACTCATGAACCATTTTCATATTTTCGAACCACCCTGTATACGAAAGGAGATTCTTAAATTTTAGGTATTGAATTGTTAGTTTGAGAAGATGGAGGAACTTTTGTCAAGAATAAACTTTTCTGATAAATTTCTATTAACATAATTTTCCATGTAACCAATTTATGACGAACACTGTATAACACTATAAGCAACAATCAAACGTAATCAATTGGGTAAATGAAACGGTCGGTATTGTAACAAAGCAATGATAGACGCTTTGTTTAATCAGATATATTCTAAATGACACAATCCTTCCACTAGAAATCGAAGAAACATTAAAAACTGCCTGGATAATGTATTTACAAATATTGACCTCGATTTTTTGTCGGTAAAACCAGAAGCCACTGGGCTTTCCGATCATCTTGGTGTATCTTTTCAAATTCAGATTACGACTTCAATGTCTCCTAGAACTACTACCAAACTTTATCGTCCTATTACTCAACATGGTAAATGCATACTTTACAAATTGCTTGAGGAAACCAACTGGGACTTTATTAATATTGAAACTTGGAATATAAATGATAAGTTTGACAAGTTTCTCAATATATTCTTGAATAACTTTAAATTTGCTTTTCCTGAAAGAACAGCAAAGATTAAAAACACCGCCAAACAAGCAACCCATTGGTTCTCTCAAGAATTAGAAACAATGCGCTCTACTGTAACGTTTGTTTATGAACTGTGCAATAAGTACCAAACTCCGGAGCTAGTTACGCTCAAAAAAGTGTATAGAAACAACTATAGGCTAGCATTAAAACAGGCTAAGATAAAATCTAATGATGAGATGATAAAAAATTCTGACAACGCTATCAAAACAATTTTCCAAATAATTAACGCCCGTCCTTCTCGGGGCTTGGGTGGTGCAACTGAAGAATCGGATCTTTCTGCTAAAGATTTTAACAATCATTTTGTCAGTGCCGCTGAGAGCACAGTTAACAATCCTCCCGGTTCTTCAGTTGTAGGACACAGAGCCGCCAGTTTGAAACAATCCAATATAGGATTTAAGTTTATTAAGGTATCTTGTGCAACAGTTAGGAATGCTCTGGGATCTTTAAAAAACAACAGAAGCAAAGATTTTTACGGACTCAGCGTTAGCATTGTAAAAAGTATGACTGGTGTCATTATTTCTCCTTTAACAAAAATCATTAATTTATGTATTACTGAAAGCATTTTCCCGGATGCTTTAAAAATAGCCACTGTCGTACCTATACACAAAAAAGGAGATAGGTCCGATGTGAATAACTATAGACCTATATCACTACTTCCAATTTTTTCAAAGGTTCTTGAAAAAATTTTGAAGGATCAAATCCAAACCTATTTTGAAAATAACAATTTACTAGATAAATGTCAGTTTGGTTTCAGGAAAAATCTCTCGACAAGCGATGCACAGATAGCTTTTACAGAAAAAATAACTGCCACCTTTGAACACGGACAGATCTCCTTAGCAACGTTCATTGACCTCACAAAGGCCTTTGATTGTGTATGCCACGAGCTTTTAGTGGAAAAGTTATCCGATTATAATTTTGTTTCAAGCAGTCAACATTTAATAAAATCATATCTGTACAATAGAAAACAACTTGTTATTTTCAATAACCATTTATCAGATTCGCAAATTATCAAATACGGTGTACCACAGGGATCAATTTTGGGTCCCCTCCTATTTTTAATATTTATTAATGACTTTCCACAGCAAGTTCGTGACACTGACACCATTCTGTATGCAGATGATACCACTCTCGTAAGCACTGACAGTGAGATTATTTCTGCAATAAATAAAAATCACGTTGCTCTAGAGGATGCTGAGGCTTGGTTCAGTAAAAATCGCTTACGTATTAACCCAGATAAAACGGTAAATATTTTGTTTACACTTAAAAAAGTACCGATAAACATAGGAGAAGTAAGTACAAAATTTCTTGGATTGGAAGTTGATAAAGCGTTACAATGGAATGTACACGGTGAAAATGTAGCAGTAAGGCTGTGTAAAAATATATTTTTTATTAGAAGTCTGACCAGCTCTGTGTCAACAAAAGTATTGAGAATAGCTTACTTTGCTTTAATACACCCGATTCTCTCATACGGACTAATTGTATGGGGTCACTCTACATCTGTGCACAGAGCCTTCGGACTTCAGAGACGCGTAGTCAGAATTCTAGCCCAAAAAGGTTACCGCGCTGATTGCAGGGAGAGTTTTGTGGCTCTGCGCATACTCACTTTACCTTGTCAGTATATACTAACCTGCTTGATTTATACTAAAGCTAATCTGCCGAATTTAACTACTCACGAGCAGGTTCACAACCATGACACTAGACACAAATCAAACTTATGCCCCAACCCTATAAGGCTATGTAAATCTCAAGTAGGAACCAAATATTACGGTATAAAATTTTTTAATATGTTACCGGAAACAATACGAACTCTCCCTGCAAAACAATTTAAAACAACTGTAAAACAGTACCTGCTAAAGAAGCCCTTCTATTCGTTTCAGGAGTTCTATACCCACAACTGGATAAATGTAAAACAATAGTAATTTTAATAGGTTTCTCCACATTTCAGTTTTTATGTACTAGACTTGTAGATGCACTGAGGCTATTGTAATTTTTTTTTTTTTTCGACTTGTGTAAAACATGTATGTTACAAACACCAATAAACACTATCACTATCACTATCACTATTTATATTTTTAGTAATTTAATAAATCACAACAATACTCGTATTTAAACAAATAAATACAATAGAAAAATATTTATAAAATAGATAAATCTATACCTCAAACATAACAATTCAGGAAATTAAGAGTATGTATATTGCTATAACCCCTATTTAAGGAAACTATGCCTTCAAAATAATTCTGTTATATTTTTAATGACTTTTAATATAATCAAGACCTCTTATCTCATTGGGCTGGGTTCATCGAATCTAGCATGCTATCTAATATTGAAATGAAATATTATAACCTCAAATTAGCTTTATATTTGAATGTCAAAATTTACTTTTCAAACTCTTCACACTAAGGTGTACTAACTATGCTTTTACATTTGACGTTTAAAATTTGTTGACTTTTCTAGATAATTTTGCTTCAGTTTCCGTTAATTACTTTCAACATTTGACAGTATTCAAAACTTCAATCTAAACTTAATTTAACAAACCTGTTTCTGTTACTTACGTCCTCACTATGCACAACACTCACCACCAACAGCCTTCTCGAACAGGTAACACCTTCAAAACCTCCAACAGTTAATCCTTCCTTGGTCCTATGAACTGATGCAAGCTCCAACCTCCTGCAGCTGCCAATGTCAGACGTCACAACCAGCTCCTACCTTTAGCCCTGTAAGTTACTGAAGAGAACACTTTTTTTCAGCAGCTACCGCTTCCTCTAGTCCAATCACCACAGCCACCAGTTCCTGTTGTATGCCTGCACCATCAATCCAATCTCAGTCACCATCCTGCTCGCTCGCTCACATCCAACCTACTCAACTGCCTCCAAAACCTCGTCCTAGTTACTGCTGCAGTCCACAATCCTGCTATCACACGATCTATTTGTCCAGGTAAGTTTCTCTCCTTCTGTTATTTTCAACTATTAACTTTGTCCAATTATTTCAGGTACGCTGACAGCTCAAACTTCATATTCCAAGTATCGATCCAATTCTTCACATAATCAATATGAAATTACTTCCCATCACTTGTAGTTCGATGCAATAAATCCACTTTCAATCGATGATGATTATTTTTGTTTACCAATATTTCAATAACTGTTTTTCTTTGCTTTTAATCTTACTATTCATAATACCATATTAAATAAATAATTATTGCAGTTATTCCCATTAATTTTTAATATTTAATTTTCCATAAATTTTCTTACAACTGCCTTTATGAGTACTTATTTGGTAACTGTTTTATAAACAACTTTTTTTTATATACTAGTAACGATTATTTATGCACACTATTTAATTAATGTAAAATAATACTAACAATATATAATTTTCTTAACAAACACAATTGTCGATGTAACCTTAGTTTGAATTTTTTTATTTCGTTAATTATTTATTTCAATGCATTCAAATCAGCCTACCAGTATTTTATGAATCCCAATGAATAATGCAATCAAAGTTGATCTTCATCAATTAATATTAAATTTTTTATTTTATCTATTTAGACTCAATTTCTGTAACTGTTCAAATTTACTCGTTCAATTTTCAACATTCCTTTATTATAATCTCTGTCCATATCATGTATAATAACAATATATTTTTTGGTAAATCAAATTAGAAAATATATGGATAATAGTACTAAATTTAATGAGACACTTTCTGTCAATAGAAGACTTACTTGAGATTTTTTTAAAATGTATATGGCTTTATGGTGTTGAAACTGGTAACCCATAATTTATTTGTTTTATAAAAAACTATTGGTTTTAAGAAAAAATGAAAACGACCTAAAACATTTTTAAGTAAAAACGATTTTTCAATACATTTTTAACCAAATTTTTGTCCATCAATAAATATTTTTAATAAAAAACATTTATACGAGTTGCTAATTTTAATCTCTAAAAGCGTACGTAAACATTAAAAACCATTTCATAAATAAGCTTTCTAGTGGTAGAAAAGATTTGCCAAGTGAAATGAGATAAACCTCACTTTAATGCCCCCCCCCCCCTCCGCCATTAGTATCACCGTAAAGTTCGAGAACTGAAACTATGCTTATACGCGTATGAAATGTTTTGCCCAGTTTGTACCGTACGATATGGGCAAGTATTTGGTTGCACCCTGTATTATATTTTCTAACTATTAATAGTAAGGGATAAAAACATTGTTTTTATTTGCTTGCTTTTTGTTTTCTAAAAACATTCTGTATTTCTCATTGAAGAAAACCTTTTTTTACTCACGAAGGATCTCAGGGTTTGTATAAATTCAAAGGTGGTCACCCTAGCTGTAATTGAGTGGGTGAGGTAATAATCATTGTATTTTGGGTTTGCGTTTTGTGTTTTGCATTTTCAGTCGCTAAATGAACTGAAAAGTGTTTTAGATAATTTTCTAAAACATACTGCACTTATTTTGAAAACGAGCTAGAATATTTCCTTGCTTGAAAATGCGTCGGTCTAAAATAATTTAGGCGCCCGGGTCTAGGACATCTCGGCGCCGCCATCTCGGCGCGGGACCAGCTCGGCGCCGGGACAACTCGCCGCGGAGCCATCTCGGCGCCAGCCAACTCGGCGCAAGACCATCTCGGCGCCGAATTCAAATTCGCAAACTACAGTGTGCACTACGTAAGAAAATTATTATAAACAAATAATAAATAAAGTGATCGCCAAAAAGCTGGCATCAAATGAAAAAAACATATATTTAGAATTTCTTGGAAAATCAAACACTGACGACCAGAGGTGGTTGCAAAGTGATTACAAATGGACCAAAACAGAAGTTGTCATGTGACTTCCGTTATCAGTAAAATTCAACATTTTTAAAAATAATTACGAATAATGCATTTACTAGCCAAGATAGGGACAAAATTCACGAAAAAAGTTCTTTTCTGGCCTTGAGATTGTTGAGTTAGCTTAAACTAACACACAATAAAAAAATCGTATGGAAATCTTGCTTAATTTCCGAAAAATTGTACTTTTTGGATTTACACAACTTCGAAAAACACCATTTTTTAATTAAGTAAAAATCACTCAATATATCTAATACGGGCTAAATAGAATTCGGAAAAGCTGTCATTCTGTATAAAATAAAATGTAAACATTACCAGTATTTTTTTATATATATTTATATACAGGGTGATTTTTAAGTTGATTCTTTCCGTTTACCAGGAAATAAAGCAAAAAATAAGCATTTTTTTAGTTACCACTTTTCCGAAATATCAAAACTAACGGAGGTACAGAGTGTTAAAGTTTCAAATTAAAAAACTAAACTTTGGCGCAAAGGCGGCTGGGCGATTTTATTTTTGTTTATCTCTGTTGTCAAGCAATGACCTGTCAACTAGTTTTCCATTGTAATTTTCTTAATGTTATTGCTACAATAATGGCTCATGCTTATGGAAATAATGAATGAGTGGATATGCTTATTATTTAGTGAGAGTGTCGTCAAAATGCCGCTGCCGCATCGCTCTTATATACGCGGAACGTGTGTGCAGAAGCGAATGCTGATAATTTTGAACATAGCCTATCATTCAAGTTAGATTAAGTTTAGTTTAATTTTCGTTAAGTAATTTTAGTTCTTAATTTGAAACTTTAACACCTTGTACCTCCGTTAGTTTTGATATTTCGCAAAAGTGGTAAATGAAAAAAAGCTTACCTTTTTAGCTTTATATCCTGGTAAAAGGAAAGAATCAACTTCAAAATCACTTTGTATACATACTATATAGTGTGTCCCCGGATAGGTGAAACGACTCTTGTAAAAGGTAAAAAATTCTCGATTCAAATTTTCATTTTTTGGGGTTCAGCCCTGTTTGGTTAAAGGCAAATTTCTAACAGCATTTCAGTTTTGAAAAATCAAGTATGCCTTGGAAATGTTCAAAAAACCTATTTTACTGTAGAGTAGGGTGCCTTTTATGTAGCAAATACAACAAAAAGAATCAACATCGAGGCTCCAATACCAAATTTCAAAATCCTCGGCCAACTTTGATCTCTCACATTTTCTTTTGTTTAGATCCCATATCAAAGAATTTTACTTTTAACAAAGACTGCTATGGAAAAACAAATAGTTTTAACAAAGTTTTTTATTTCATAATAAAAAACCTTTGTTAAAAATAAAATTCTTTTTTCTATAGTACATGTTAAAGTGTGCTTTTATCAACTCAAAACAAAAGGTTAAGCTTTACTTTAACAGCAAGGGTAGATAAAGTAGCACTTTAACATCAAGGATAGATAAAGTAATTTAATTTTCTAACTTTTGTTTAAATGAGATGTGAGTGACATCTTCGTATTATCGTAGCAACCCAATCTAGCTACTGACATTTTGAAATGTGATTGACTGTTCTTATTTTCTTTTGAAATTGTTAAAGTTCTTGCTATAGAAAAAAATATTGTATTATACACGACGATAAAGTTATTTCTATCCACTCGTGGATAAAATTTAACTTTATCGTCTTGCATAATAAATTACTATTGATTTGGGAAATAAACATTAAAGAAATATTTGACACATAAAAACTTGTTTCCATAAAATTTGTCTCTATGTTGACTAGTAAATGCATGTTTCGTAACTATTTAAAAAAAATGTAAAATTTTACTGATAACGGAAGTCATGTGACAACTTCTGTTTTGGCCTATTTGTAATCACTTTGCAACCACCTCTGGTCGTCAGTGTTTGATTTTCCAAGAAATTCTAAATATTTTTTTTCATTTGATGTCAGCTTTTTGGCGATCACTTTATTTATTAGTTGTTTATAATAATTTTCTTACGTAGTGTACACTGTAGTTTGTGAATTTGAATTCGGCGCCGAGATGGCCTTGCGCCAAGATGGCTCCGCGCCGAGTTGTATTGTCTTATTTTTATTGGTTATTTTCGCCCAGTGTTGAATTCAGACTGATTAACCGGGGGGGGGGAATTAACCGTTGGGGGGGGGGGGGGATTTTTACCTATTCCCGCGCAATCCACCCATTCTTTTATAGATTAAAAAAATATGAATATGAAGTGGTAATGTTTCCGGAAGGGAATTTCCCCCCCGATCACCCCCCTGGATTCAACACTGTTCTCGCCCCCTGATTTTATATATTGACACCAGCAATCTTCAGGACGATTGCCACCTAAGGCATTTTTGGGCTTTCTTTTACACTAGTCGAACTAATGTTTCCTAACGTTGTTTTGCCGGCATCTGCAGCCGAGTTCCGCCTGGTGAAGGGCTTGTTACCTTTTGTGAGACAATTACCGGACTGATTGGGGTTTCTTACGAACTTGCGTGCTGATGATCTGCAGCTGGAGTTACAAAAGACATTCAGTCCGGCATGAGCGTATACGTTTGATAAGTTGTTTACTAAAGTCAATTTTATAACTTGTAACTATTCACGTGTGGCTTGCGAATTTTGCTTTCTTTCTTATCTAGGTTTAACTAAAACCTCTTCTTACTTTCCGATTTAATTATTTTGCGTACCTCGTAATTCAAATAGCATTGTTTTCTAATTGTCAAACTAGTACGTCGATTGATTTCTTTGATACCGCACAATGGCGACCATGGAACCTTGTTTTATGAAGCAATAAGGCTAGTTAATTATAAATGCGCCTGGTTCTCGAGAGGTCTCTCCGATAAGCATTGCGTAACGTAATTCACGTTAGGGATTAGCTATTTTTAAGCTCCTAATGATGCCGCAACTCTGTCGGGGTTGATTTGGTGGTTCGATTCCATCGTATGTTTAATACTATTTATTGTGAGTCCTTTACAATAATATAACGATGATAACTTTCGGGGTGGTTGTTTCGAATATAACAAATCCCGTGTGACTTTTTTATTTTAGTAATTCATATTTAATATTCCTTTTTTAATTTAATGGTAGTATTTAAAGGTAGTTTAGTATTTCACCATTCCCATTTTAGATTTGGAAATGCACATTCCATCACCGCACAGTTTAGGCGAGATTATATCCCCCCCCCCCCGTTTTACTCCTCGTTGTTGTTGAAAAGTGTTTACATTTTTATTTAGATGCATGTATGACTTTGTATTTGTCTTGTATATCGAAAACGTACTAGATACTGATCTAAGGCTTTTATTATGAACCATACCTCTACCGAGTTTAAAGCTTTTTCATAATCTACAAACATATAAGCACAAGAGGCTTGTTTGCATCTGCAGATGTAAGAATTGTTGCGATAACCTATTTCAGAAAGGATTCCGTAGCTTATTTTCGTGAAGTTTATTTAAAAATGGTTGCAATAATTCGTTTCTGTATTGCTATGGTATTGTACTCGAAGGCTATTTTCTTCGATTGATCGTTATCAGTATTGGTTATGGTTTAATTGTTAAAGTTTTGATACTTAAGAAAATATAATTAGTCGAGCAAATTAAACATCATATGTTAACATACAAATGTGAAATGGGTTTAGGTGGACAGGATTTACTATAACTTGAGAGCAGGTTTTCATTTGAAAGACTAGTAACTGGAAATAATTGTTAATAATTGCTTTTAGATCAGTACAAGATGGTGTCATTTAATAAGGATGATTATGCTAACAAAATGTAATTAAGCTGAAGTTTACTATGAAGTGACCTTAAAAGTAATGCTTGATTATGTTAGTACATGCTAAAATTAATATTAAATTACAATTTATTTAAAAAGCGAAAGATTGGTCACATAATGCATGCTGAGAATTAAATGGATGTGAGCACGGTCTAAGAATATTTCCACATACAGAATGTGTAATTGTAAATAAGAAGTACCACAGAAGGTACCTGAGAGCAAGATTAAAAGCGTAAACTGAGGAGGATAGTTGGGATGCGTTGGTGGTGAACAAGTGTTAAAGTTGTTGACATTGATAAACATTAAAATGCAATCGAGTATTAAGTGAATGTAAAACAAATTATATGTCAGTATTAAGGGATGTTAAAATAATAATATGAAAACAGGAGCTCCAGCAAGTAAAAATTTGTATGTTAGGGCTCGTTTTGATATGTTAATTTAATAAAACCCACTAATCAAGCTAAGTGGTTTTTGATTGGGTTACGGGTGTGAAAGTTATGTCAGGAGATATATATTAACACATGAACCATACATAATGAACGTGGTTCATGATTGAGAGGAAGAAAAGGCCATTGGTAGAGCTCGTCTGCAAATGTATATTGTCGCTGGCAGAAGAAGTAGAGTGAGTACTACGTTTGATCGTTTCTGGATCAGTGGAAGTAACTTTACGAATACACAAGAAGGAGCCTACAGCTGAAGGTGGTGCAGTGCAACCAACTAGGGTCAGCAGGTATTCCCGAGTTTGGAGTTCGTTGCGGTTCTTAGTTTCCAGACTGATTAGTCCACCGGTACAGTTGGAAGTAAGAAAGTGGACATTTGCAGCGTCGATGTGGTGAATGAACACAGAGGTAACTAAAATGAGCATGCTTTTTATCAGTTGCAAAATTTATAAATACAAAAAGACAAGACTTACTTAATTAAACAGATTGTAATTAGTTGTTTTATTCAATATTAAGTGCAGCTGAGGTTAATTCAAAGCCTAAATACAGCTTGACTAGAAATAATGCGAGAATATCATTTAACCAAGTTTCTACTGGATCTAATAGCAAATCAATTAAACTGTTATTTGACCCCAGTGTTAAAACCCAACCCTGATTTGAGTTATTCATGTTCTGCCGAGCTAGTCAGTTGAAATAAAGATTTAACGGTCAAACGAAAGGGCCGAATACTTGCCTATTCAATTAACTTTCTAGCTAATATTTATACAAGCAATTTTTGAATAGCTACAAAAATATAAATTAATATAAAATAATAACATGCCCATTCATTGCAGTTACCGTGCGTTCGAAAATTTTAAATCAATTTGTTGACATCAATGTCTTTCGCCTGCCAGACCCTTCTTTCTTTCCAACACCTCAGTGGCTCGATAAATGCTGACCAAATTTTTCACCACGCTATAAAATTGTCCATAGGTAATATTTACATATTTACATCCTCTTTCGAAATGCCACAAAACAAGGAGGAATAGAATGGGCCCACTCTTCGTCAACTTGAACGCTGTTGCGAAAGTAAAAGATTCACTCATGAATACACCTTTGAAATGCATTAAAAATCATTTTCACAATTGTTCATTTCCTGAATCTACATGTGACTTTTTATTCCACAGGGATCTGAGGTCAAATTATTTTGGATCTCTTGATATTTAACTTTAGCAGTTCCGTTAAGCTATTGATGGACTTTACCACTGAACGATTTTCATAAATACGTCTACGTTGTAAAAACAGGTATTTCAATTCAATGAAAAAATGTGTGTATTAATATCGAGCCTTGAACTCCTCCACAGAGCTATTCTCACAAAATTTAAATAAATTTTCTGAAATGAGCGTAATCTTTGCCGGCGGAATCTAATTATAATAATCAGTCGCGAGTGCAGCGCTATAAATTTCCTGGCGAATTCTTCGTTCAGCATTGCGCTCGCGGTTGCAGTCGCCGAAGAAAAATCGCTCTTACTTTACGTTTCCATGGTCACATATCACACCAATTTTTAACGACTGTATCGACAGAAAATTGCCTGACTTTCATTACCAGTAACGCCATTGCTAACTGTACACCTCGCTGAAACAAAGCGCTCGCTGGAAAAATAGCCGCGTAAGTGAAAAAGTGGTATCCGGATTAGCATTATAATCACACCTAGAATTGCTGTTATGGACATATCTTGTTTTACGCCATATCTCAATGTCGCATTATGAACTGGATCAGGCCTTAACTGATTCAAAGTTAATGAATCATTTTTTCATTTTGTTTCGAATCAAGTCTGCGACGTCGCCGCTATTTATTAATAAAAAACAGTCACGAAGGCGGCCCTGAGAACTTCACAGTGAAAGAGTTTCTTTCGTGAATTTTGTTTGTTTTTTAACCAACGATAATATGACAAAAACAATTATGAATTTAGTGAATAATTTTAGCGTTTGGTGTTACGAGGGCGTATGAATAAATTCCTCTCCCATAGATGGAAAAGGACTAAACCTTTCTTCACTCGCCATAATCGTCCTATTTCAAGGTAAGACACCTTTCCAAGACATTGCTAACGTTTCAACCCCTTCATACAAAGCTATCCGTTTTTGGGCATTACTGCAAAAAAACTTTTTTTGGCAATTCGGCAAGCTGTTTTGAAAGCAATATTATGATTAAAACTTTATAGATTTACTTGATACATATGAAACATTGTTGTCACCATAATCAATATTTACACATTTACAAGAAATAGTCGATTGACTTGCACCCAAATACTTACGAGTTTTTTCAAATTCAGGATTTGAATCCTGTTTGAGGATTCCTAAGAGGTATTCAAATACTTTAGCACAGAAGGATTTTAAAGAGTAGTTAGGTATTCTTCGGAAGACTGAAGTAATAAGCAAAGTGTCTTACTCAGAGCTGGGTATGATTCGAATCACTCAGTGTTCAAATTCAGGATTAAAATCCTTTTTGAGGATTCCTAAGAGCTGTTCGAATACTTCAGCACAAAAGGATTCGTAAAGAGTTGTTATTAGATATTCTTCGGAGGACCGAAGTGATAAGCAGAGCGTTTACTTAGAGCTGGGTATGATGATTCGAATCACTCAGTGTTCAAATTCAGGATTAAAATCCTTTTTGAGGATTCCTAAGAGCTGTAAGAATATTTCAGCACAAAAGGATTCGTAAAGAGTTGTTATTAGATATTCTTCGGAGGACCGAAGTGATAAGCAGAGTGTTTACTTAGAGCTGGGTATGATTCGAATCACTCCGTATTCAAATTTAGGATTCGAATCCTTTTTGAGGATTCCTAAGAGGTATTCAAGTACTTTAGCACAAAAGGATTCGTAAAGAGTTGTTACGTATTCTTCGGAGAACCAAAGCAATAAGCACAATGGCTTACTCAGGGTATGATTCGAATCACTCAGTATTCAAATTCAGGATTTAAATTCCTTTTGAGCATTTCTAAAAGGTATTCGAATACTTTAGAACAAAAGGATTCGTACACAGTTGTTATGTATTCTTCGGAAGGCCGTAGTGATAAGCAGAGTGTCTTACTCAGAGCTGGGTGTGATTGGAATCACTCAGTATTCAAATTCAGAATTCGAATCCTTTTGAGGATTCCTAAGAGATACTCGAATAATTTAGCACAAAAGGATTCGTAAACAGTTGTTACGTATTCCTCGGGGAACCGAAGTGATAATCAGAGTATCTTACTCAGAGCTGGGTATGATACAAATCACTCAGTATTCAAATTCAGGATTCGAATCATTTTGAGGATTCCTAAGAGGTATTCGAATACTTTAGCACAAATGATTGGCAATCCGGATTGGTAAACCAAATGAAAAGGGGTTTGCATTCGAATACTCACTTTTTGGATTTTGGATCTTTTATGAAGATTCGAATTCATATAAATGATTCCAACCATTTTCCGTCATTCCGTCATTAGTTATGACACGAATCCTTTTTGTGGTTCAGATAGTTTTTGTGCAGCCGTTCTGCGTTGTTTTCTTTACGTTGTTAACAGTAAGGAGTGGGAAGGTGGACGGAACGAAGATCGTTACCGAAAACTTCGGAACTTTTATTCTGTCAAGGACTGAGAAGAAATAGCATATTTTCATTCTAATTATTAAATCTTACCATTGTTTATGACTTTTTAAATTTGTAAAGTCTTACTCTATAATAAAGTGCAATTTATTTAATTTTCTATTTAATAATCAATACTTATATAATTAAACACTAGTCTAATCAACATCACAATCAAATAAAATAATTATAACTGTAACGGTATACTGAGATCATAATTCTGATTTAAACTGAGGATTTGGATCTGTGATTTGAACCTGGTAACCCCGATTAGAATCATTTATGATTTGGATCCGCGAATCGAATTCGTTGTCAGAGAATTCGTCCCACTTTTGGTGGTACTGTACGAATTTATCACAAGAATGTCCGCGAAAACGGCAAATTTAAAGAAAGTAGACGGGGATAACGAAACAAAGGAACAACAGGAATTTCACAGCAGGTAGGAACGGTAAAATGTACCTATTTACAGGTCTATGAAAAAATTACTAAATCTAACAATAGCATTAGGACCGACTCATTATGTGAGGATAAATAATTAGAATATTTACCCAAGATTTATGTTATCTATTTCAAACCAAGTTCAAGTCACACAAACTAAATTTTAGCTAACTTTTTGTGAAAAGTGCACTCCAATCTTTCCTTCGATTTTTCTATTACTTACTACTGACTGCGGACTTTTTTCTTATTTTGCTGAGTACTTTTCTGGAAGTTTGTAGTTTTATTTTTTCCATCCTGTATATCTTTTTCAAATAACATAAGTAGCACTCGAATTATATGCCCTAAAGAAATGCATTGTCAATTCTTCTTTTCTAACAACATTTGCGTGTCGAAAATTTCATGACTACTCCACACCGTTCTAAATCTGATCTTCATACAAAAATGAATTAAAATAATATGTATATTAATTACGGATTGGTTTATAAATCACAGATCAATGTTTTCTCAAAATGAATATAATTTAACTTTTAATACTATCTTCCTTGCAATGATAGGTTGTCATTCATAATATAAGGGTATCTCCCGGAAGTATTTAATTGTAAAGGTGGTCCGGCAGCGCCCCTTCCTTTAAAAATGTACACAACTGTAACGTAGGCAAGTCATGTACAAAAGCAATCGTCTTCGTTGTATTATGCTTTACGAGCTTTGAAATAAGGATATAAAAATGATCTGCAACTCAATGTTTGTAGATTTTCATAATAGAGTGAGTTCTAATATATAAAATTTCTTTTTAACGTGCTATTACTCATACTGGGTTTTCTGAGAATTTCGTTACACTAAAAACCCAAAAAAAAAAACGAACGTTTCAGGAAAATTCCTGCCCGTTAACAAGATACAGTAAGGTTAGCACATCGAAACTTATTTTTTACTGCATCTCGCTTTGAATTTAACAGAATTAAATTTCAAAATAGGTTTAAGTGTAGCGGTTTTTTCAATCCTCAAAACACTTCTGAAATTCTCTTTTTACGTAGTATAGTCTTCAGCTCATTCAGAAATGTTTGCTCTATCTCCTCTATAGTCGCTAAAAGTTGTCCTTTCATGGTATTCTTTATCCTTGGGAAGAGGAGAAAGTTGCAGAGGTCTATGTCCGGCCTGAAGCATCACTTCAGTGTTTTTTGACAAAAATTCACGAGCAAGTAGTGAAATGTGGATCGGTGCATTATCATGGAGTAATTTCCACGTGTTGTTTGTCCACAGTTCTGGTAGTTTTCTTCCGATTTCCTCATGCAAACGGCGTAAAACTTCCAAATAATACTGTTTATTGACCGTATGACCTGGTGGTAAAAAATGGTGCTGAATTATACCATTATAATCGTAGAAAACAGCAAGGAGAGTTTTAACATTTAATCGAACTTGACGTGTTTTTTTTTTGTCTTCAGGAAGCTTCCATTGAGACTACTGGGCTTTTGTTTCAATGTGATAACCATACACCATTGTTTCGTCATTTATTATGACGCGTTGGAGCAATTTTGGGTCGTCAGCGACTGCATTTAAGAATTTATCAACAATTTTTTTTGCGATTCCGTTTTTGGTGATAATACAATTCCGAAGCAAATTTGACTGCCACGTTTCATGCCAAAAACGTTAGCAATAATTGCCTCGCATGAGCCGTATGAGACACCAGTTCGTTCAGGAACCTCCGTAATAGTGACTCGGCGATTATCAAGAACAATTTCCTCAATTTTTTCCACTCATTGGTAGTGGATGTGCTAGGCTGTCTACCTCTCGTCATCTTCCACGTCTTCGCGGCCCTCTTCGAAGCGTTTGCACCACTCATAAGCACTTGCTTTTCTCAGAGTAAACTCGTCAAAACCTTCTTCCACGTGTGCAATATATTACTGCACTTTATTTTATTTTCAACAGAAAATTTAATGTAAATTCTTTATTCCGTCGTTTTCAAAATTAAAAAATCGCTCGGCACATAAAAATGAGCCTGACTTATTCCCCTGTCAAAAACAAATAACGCATACAACATGGCTGAAATGTGATACATACATATATCTAATACTTACTATATTGCTAGCGGCTATGAGTGGGAAACTCACGAAGGAAGTGAGACAGACAACCAACTCTTCAATGTATAACGGCGAGCTGTGCGCAAGCGCGGCGGCTTCGTCCGCCCAATGGGGAAGTGGTCAAGTTTAAAATTCGCTTTTAAAGGCGGAGTTCGAATTCTCACGCATGCGCACGAGACGCGTTATACTCTAAGTGAAACTATGTCGACGCCGTAATGTTTTCGAGCGTTCCGAGGCCCTACTAGCAATATATGTGTATTATATATATGGATACATATGTCACGATCATGCGTACCAACATTAAGAAATAAAATGTTTTTAATCGGATACGTACAGCGCGCGAAATTAGAAAATTCTGAGAATATTTTGATCAAAGAGCGTATACTAGAAGCATCTTCACCACCTTTTTTAGTTGCGCAGTTGTTGTAGTAAGTCAAGACTCACTAAAACTTGTTCGCAATAGAATCAAAACTTTGAACAAATGTAATGTTTGAGAAGTATGGCATGTATGTAATAGTCTCGCTATCTTATTTTAGATATTATCTTATTTTTCGTCAAGTAATTGTTTTAGTGTAAAATAAGCTGATCAGAATTTAAATTTTGGAAAGCGGGGCATCCAGATACATATTTACAAGAGTGGGTAGTTGTGGTATACGGTAGGCAGTCTGGGAAATTATGTCATCAAGAATCAAGATCCATGTTTTATGTACATTTTTGAAAATGGAGCCTCATCCAATTGCCCTACCATAGCTACGCCACTGATTTTTAACTACAACTTACTAGCTTTTATTTTCTATTTACATTTTTTTAAATTTAGGCATTGAAATAAGATGCAAGTATCTCTTTAATCAGCAAATACAAAAAATTCTATTTGTGGATGCCTTTCTTTATGCAAGTAACGCAGTGTGCCACCCTTGAACGAAAGATGACCACAGCCCTGGTTAGCTCACACCCTCGGAAGATTATTGGCCTGAATAAGGAGTAGCCGGAAGTTCTTAAAAATGGGAAAATGCCTAAAGTAATTTGGATAAAACAAGCAGTGCTAGTCGTTAACCACTACAAAAAACTACAGATCTAGCTAACAGTCGAACCTAAAACGCACTTACCTTTCGTGGCTTCTCGCTTAACGACATTAAACTAAAAAACAACGAGCAGGTATCGTAGAGTTGAATCAACAGATATATCAGTAGTAAATTAGTAGCAGTAACAAGATCGTTTAATAATATATAACAAGGCACTATAAACATGCCAAATGAAATGTACCTGGCGTGCTAAACGCACAGGTAAAACTAGCATTGTAGCTGACGCCGCCAAGCAAATAATACAAAAACGTGTTGTGTCAACAAAACTCCCAGCAAGATGCATTAAACAAGCCAAAAAACTACGTTAGATGCTAAGTTAAAATTTAGAACCTACATTGAAAGAGATTAGATCCAACACAGCTCGGCTTAATCCGCTATAGCCGGATGGATGCAAAGCTACTGCCCCAAACTGATTGTTTTCGGCATTCAAGCGGAAAAAGAACCTCTTCGCCGAGGTGGACAGAGTCAGATGGCTTGTAACCACGTCGAGGGAATCTCTGTGGGTTCCCAGGATGAAATTCAACACTTAATGGGTACAAAAGCGCGGGAAGACCTTAAGCAGGAGGGCGGCCCCAGAATTTACATACCGCAAGAAGCAAATCATTTCCACGCTCACAAGGCTAGTCGATTTTTCAAGTGTGGTAGAGTTTCTAATTGCTGACGGATCTTCTAGCTTTCTTCGCCAAAGGCGAGACGGAAAAAGCCATGTTTCATATTCGACCCTGCGTCGCTTCAAACTCAGCGTGGAGTTAGCTCTTCTCCCACCAAAATTACGTAGAGCTAATCCGAAAAAAGGAGCAGGCTTATATGCCTCATTATCACTCTGACGGTCGTAGTTTCTAATTCCCCTCTTTGGTTTTCGATGTTCCGAATTACTTTAATCTTTTAAACATTCCAGAACTCTTTCTGGTTTTTATTGCAGTTCTCTTCTTTTTTCTATCCGCAACTCCTTTCATGTTGTATTTTTACGCGTAGTTCCTTTTTAGGGTGTGAGTTTTCCATCTTCCGTATTTTTTAAAAATCTCATCTATGCTCTTTTCTTCTGTTTATTCTTCCCCTAACATCATCGTTCTACTATCCGACTGTTTTAATTTCGCCTGCTTGCAGTATGACATCTTTAAATCTTTTCCATGTTTCGTCTATTTTCTAAGGCGATTCTGATGCTTCTTCCTCTAATTCTAGATTCCTGAGTGTTCTAGAAACTACCAATTTTTGTAGTGAAATTTATTACTGGGTATATGTGTCTACAACCAACATTTTTTTCTTAATATTAGTACTTTCATCCTTTACAGGCTTTAAACATATTTACATGCACAACTTGAGAAAGATGATGATTGCGAGGGAAAAGACAAAGCATATAAGTAGCAAACTGATATTATTATTGACCAACTACCGATGCGGAAAGTTATGAAAAAAACGCTTTGTTACTTTTCAACTTTTTTGGCGCTTTCCTATCTACTGGATGTAGTCATCAATTCGCTTATTACAAATGGAATACCCTTTTTTTAAATAATGTGAAATTGTGTTTTTTTTATTAACATTAAATGCCACCTTACGTCAAGACGACCATAACTGTTTCTGGCAAACTTAATCATTCGATAGAACGACCACCTTATAAGATTTGACCAATAAAATAGTATTAAACTCACTTCTACACCAATTACTTTTAGATTAATTTCCGAACGAAACTACTCTTCCATTTTTTTTTAAATTCCCTAATGTTGGCGAAATGCTGTGGTAACAGCCACTGTATGAAAAAGAGCCTTTGACCGTTTGACAAAATGCGTTCGCATTTACTCAGGTTGTTCATATATTTTTGTACTACATGCTTAGAATTAGAATATACTAATTAGTTTGTTAATCTACTCTGCTTCTCTGTCAGTTTATTTATTACTTATGAGCGCAGGAGTGAGTTAAAATGCAAGATAACCAGAATTACCGACATAAAATTTTACCGTTTCAGAATCTTTCCAAATTTTATTTAGTTTTGTTGTGGCTATCTTCCCCCGGTATTGCTGATATGGATTCCTAATTAGACTATGGGATCAACAACATCTATATTGTCGAGAATTCTTTGCTATTGCGAGTAATAATCGTCTGACCTATCCATGATGATAGTTTTGGTTTTGCTGTCGAATTTCAAACCAACGTTGTCACTTCGTTCAAGTTTTCCGATCAAGGGTTAAATAAACATCGGTTTTTGCAATAATGATGTATGATCAGCGTACCTGTTTCAATTTCGTGGTACTTACGGTTATTCGGCAATCCAATGCTTCCGCACTTTACTTTTAACATTATGTACTCGCCATATAGATAAAGGCGAAATATCTAGCCCTTACCGACTGTTATAGATGTTCAGTCATTTATTCTTATGACACATGTATCAAGTGTGGTGAGGTACCTATTTTTAGTACCATTTCTCATAATTTTGACAATCAAAATGCCTGATGTGAGTATTCGATGAAACACAGGTATGCTAATACATTAAATTCTCTGCATTTCTCTATTAATCGCACATTCAACAATATTGGTGTCTGTTTCCTCTGCCTTTCAAAAATCCTACTTGTTATTTCGGTATTTGTCACTTGAGAAAGTTCTTCAAATACTTACAATTAGTCAACTGTTAATAATAATACAATACACGTTTATCAACTCATTAACTAGCAATTGCAATTAGGTTTCAGTTACTTGCTTGCAGATGCAGGGTAAACCGACACCGCATTTATCTTCCCCTTAATCTTAGCGTTATCGCCTTGCTAACGGTAACCCATTTTTCAGCGGCATTACCTGAGCTTTTATCGGTTATGGTTATGCAATAACGGCTGATAGGAGAACAATGGCGTTCCTTCATCTGGATTTCCGCGACCAAAAGTCGAAGCACAACAAATAACTTTATCTGCAGCTCGGACGAGTGGTGTGATACCGTTTTTAAATTAAGTTGCCTGCTGATAAGGCCACTGCAATAAACATTATAATGAGTTCGAATATCAAAGAGCATTGGCCGTTGCCACTTCCGTTTTCGGGCAGCATTGGCTGAACGCCGGCCAATGAAGCAGAGCGTCGCGACGCCTCCTTCGACGCCATGGCGCCGCCGCAATCACGGCCCTCGGACTGTTGCAGCTGCGGCCAGTTCGTTTTCAGGCGGGTTTTAGATTTTAACGATGTCGTGATAATGTACAGTTTGGGCGGTCAGCTCCTTTGATATTCTACTCCGTTAATCAACCCTAAAGAATTGGTAGCTCGGTCAATATCGAGTTTCACACAGATACGTAGTTTACATACGATACTTGACTTGCAGCCGAGCAGTTCTGTTTTTTTAAATTAAGTGCTGAGACGGAAGATGCGTTTTCCCAGAAGTCTAGGGAACGAAGTACGTACTAAAAATCTAAGACAATTTAATGGCTTAGTATTCAGAACGTAAAGTTCGCCCAAGTAAAAATATCTAAGAGCTGCTAAATGTTTAATAAAGTGATACCAGAAAAGGAATACTTGAAACTAATAGTGTGTATCAACTAAAAATAATATTAAAACCTCTATACTGAAAGGAGTTTTAAAATGTGTAGGAGACTACGCTGGCTATCAAAAAAGTATTAATTGCACAATAAAGTATAAAGTGTAAATACAATAAACGTTGTAAGATGTAAAATCAAAAATTACAGATTGCTAACGTGCGAAAGCTCTCAATAACCCCAATTTTTCTTCTTGTATCGGGTTTCTATTTAAGTTGAAGGAAGTTCAACAATGTTATATTCTTATATTAGGTACCGTTAACATAGATAACAATAAGAAGCCAATTTTTAGGAGTTCAGTGAAATTTAGACATCCAAATTATACCTACTACTAAATTTAGATATCTAATATGGGTTGTTAGGTTCCTTTTCTAATCGACATTATACAGTTTTTGTTTGATAAAATGATTATGAATAAATAAAATCTTAGATTAGTGAACATACTTATAATTGGTTCGTTTGTTATTTTAATAATTGTCAAGTCAGGGTGTGTTTATTGAATTGGTTTTGTGTCATAAACACATTTTCAAGCGAATTATATTGTCGAAATTGAGTTCAAGAAAATGCAGCTTGTACTTTTACACAATTCGGTAAAAATTATAATGTCGATGCACCTCTTTTGGCATTATAATTTTTTTACGTTCCAGACGTGTTCTGCGATCTTCGATTTGGCGGTTTTCTCCTTTCTAATATCTAAACATCTCATAATAGACCACTGTCCGAAATGGCAATTCAGAGATCAGAGTTACTTGTCAAAAGTTGATAGCCACTCAACTTATTGGAAAATGGCTGTAACTTCGCTGAAAATTTGCTAACAATTTATTGCAAACTTCTTAAAAAATAGCTGTAAACTTGCTAGAAGTTTTCTCTAGATTTAAGTAAAACTAACAGCAAAGTTGATTAAAAAAATATGCTGTGAACTTGCTCAAAACTTGTTAGAAGTTTACTGAGATCTTACAGAAAATTAATTTCCAACCTGTCGAAAACTATCCACAAACTTCTTCGAAGCTTTTCTCAGACTTAACGAAAATTTACCATATGCTTGCTAATAATGTTAGCGTTTTAAAAATTTTGTGGAACCTGAACACTGAAAATTTATGGAAGTTGGAAAATATTCGTAAATTTACTGAAGGTCTGCGGCAATCTTACTGAAAATTTACTGGAAACTTATCGAAATTATGTTGTAAAATTGTAAAATGTTGGTTAAATTTTGTCAATGCAGTGAAATGTTGCTGAAAACTTGTTCGAAACTTGCTGGAAACTATCTGAAAAGCTATTGCAGCTAGCTATTGAAAATTGGTCACAAACAATGCAAATTTACAAGCTCGCTAAAGATTTAACACAGGTTTGTGAAATATAATTACTCAATTTTATAAGCTTGCTGAATATTTACTGCAAACTTGATTGAAATTGTGCTGTGAAGTTAGTGTTATATTTTTCCAATTTCAGTGAAGATTTTCTAGAGACTTGTAGCAGCCTTCCTGAAAACTTGTTCGAAGTTGACTAGCAAATTGCTGCAAAAATTGCTGACATTTTATTGAAAATCTTCTGAAAATTGGTCAATATCTTGCTAGTTTTTCACATATTTAATGAAAATGTATTGCAAACTTGTTAAAAAAAATCTGCAAATTTTCTAAAAAAAATTAGATTGCTCAGTGGAATGGTTATCTACATGTTGAAAATTTGTTTAAAAAATAATGCAAGCTTGCTAAAAATATGATGGAAACTTAACCGAACC
>OW679196.1:68026331-68268119 GCA_940337035.1 Agriotes lineatus
ATCGTATTATACAATGACGATTATGAGTATTTGAAGATTAGAAAGACTGCTATTAATGGCTAAACCTGTAAATTTGTAGAACATGCAAAGTTGAATCTTCAATATTTAACTAAAGTATTCTTCTTCTTCCTTCTTCTTGGTTCTTAACACCCGTAAAGGGTCTTTACTGGCTTAACGACTTGGTTCCATCTCCCCTTTAACAGGTAATTCACTGCCAGTTACTAGCATCAAGTCTTCCTTTCAGACGCATTATTCCTGGCTAGCTGTTGAACACTCGGCGGGTTGTGTTGTCAGGTGTCATCAGTTCCATATGACGTAGCCATCTCATTCTTGCCTTTTTGTGACATTTTCCACGTCTGGTTCATTATATTGCCTCCGCAATTCATAGTTCTACTTCTGCCTCCAAACTCTTTGCTCTTATGTTGGTCTAAACATTTTACGCAGTATATGCCTTCCCAAAACTCTTCCTATCTTCTTCATTCTTGATGAGCTTCCATGTTTCACTTCCATAGGTAAGTATCGGTCTTATTATCGTAAGATACATTCTTATTTTAGCTCTTCTTAATATTCATTCGTCTTAAATATGTCTTGCATGGAGTAGTACGCCTATTTCCTATAAAAATTCCTGTGCTTTATATCCTCTTTATCTCAGCTCCTTCATGGTACCCAGGTATCTGGAAGTCCTTACTCCTTCATGCCTAGGTTAGCTATTGCTTGGGGTCTCATCTACTGGTATATTTATTATTCTTAGTGTCCGCGATGCTCCTTGTATTTATGCAAGCCTTCGAATTGTGTAGTTCCGTGGGTTATTTCTTGCACTCGTTCAGGACGCACTTCGGAAAATAAATTGCATAGTTACAGGACCAGGTTACTGAAGACGGGTACACTTGGTGAGGAATGAAGCATTATAGGATAAGAAGTGAATGAAGTAGCCAGGTCTAACTACCCCTTAAGACATATGTAGCCTTTGTCTGTTCACAATTTAATACACCTTAGAGTTTAAAAGTATATTAAAAGATCAAATCAAACACAGAGCTTTCTACACAATTACATTCTGTGGGGTTTTGATATTCGATCTAATAACCTACTATGTGCATAAGTGCAAAAACACAAAGCTTGCATAAAACTCCCTGCTTGTAAACAATGTGTATTAAAACTTGGCCCAATGACGCCATATTAATGCTGAGCGTAATTGTTACACATCGTGATATAGTTTTCCAGTCTAATTTGTTTCCTCACAATTTCACCGAATTGTCTATTTTATGGGCAAAAAAAGTTTGAACACTTAGCTACTTGTCTTTTACTACAATAATTTAGAGGCCCTCATGCTCGGAGATTTGCTTTCGGGTGTTATGTGCGTGTATTACGTTTCGATTCTAAGTGCTACATATCACCAGGTCATCCGCTTAGACCAATATTTGATGCTGGTTTCTGAATATGCAGTCGTCATGCATCATATTAAACAGTATTGGGAATAAAGTATCTCCCTGCTTTAGCCCCACATTGCTGATGACGGGTCGGGTATCTTCCAGTGTCATCATTAGGTTATAAAGTTTCCCGGTTACTTCAAATCTTTCTAGAGCTTCCTGTGTCGAGGAGCGTCGTACACTGCCGTATGCTTGTTTAAAGACTAAGAATATGTTGTGCAGATGAAATCCATATTAGCTTGCCTTTTCTGCTAGTTGTCTCATACTGAAAATTTGGATAGTGTCCAATCTTCCTTTTATGAAGCCCGCCTCCATTTTCCTATTTTGTAAGTGTAACATGACTTTGTAGGTTGTGTTTAGGAGAAATATTTTTCTACAATTGGCACAAGCAGCTCTATCCCCTTTCTTCTATATGGGGTAGATTACCCCCAGGCTCCACTCCTGTGACATTTTCGCTCCTCCATACTTCTAAAATAAGAGTGTAAATTTTTCCCCAGAGTCATCTTACGACCCTTTTCAGTATTTCGTCTTCTCGTGGTGCTCTGTTCCTCTTTAGCTTCTACTGTGAGTTCAACTATAGGTTTAACTTTTACTAAAACTTTATCATCACAAACCCTGTGATACTTCACACCTTTTCCACAAAGATGCTATGTACTACATGTAAAGTGATTAATATTAATACATGCAGTGACGGTTATTGGGCAGGAGCTGCAGAACCTTACTAAATTTAGTAATTGATCAAAATTTTCCGTTCACTGCCAAAACGATATACATCTCAGTTTACACACGGTTTTGCATCCCATTTTGTACCACTTGAATTTTAAATAGCAAATCAGAACAGGCTTAGTTTGCACATTCCATGTTTTATAGAAGCTGCAATCTTTGCAGCACAAAAATATTTAGTTTTAGGTGCTGCTGATTTTGCAACTTCACAGCAGATAAAAATAACGGGTGGTTTTAGTTATTTGATATCACAATTTTTGTTTTCTTTATTTTAGAGTTTTCAATCTATAGATTGTTATACTAAACACGTAATGTGTGAAATAATTCTCCCACTCGCAGCACTTGCAATAAGAGAATTAGTACATTGTGTATCTAGGACGAAAAGCGTAACATTCCCGGACAACTGTGAATATTGTTGGCCGAGGCGTAAGCGGAGGGGTCTGCGAATGTTGCTTTTTGTCCAAGATACATATACTATTTTTTCGCCGATCGACCCGAGTAATTAAAAAAATAGGAAAACGTGTCTTTTTTAGAAAAATGTTCCCGGCCTAGGACGGGAATATTATTCCTGTACAGTTTTATTTAAAATTACCTAGCAACGGCTGATGTAATGGAATGTTTGACTTTGCTCAACAAAACTTTATCAATTATGTGTCAATTTTAGTATTATTGGCGGAAATAGTACTATGTGTATCTAAGACGAAAAGCGTAACATTCCCGGACAACACATTCTTAACGAACTTAAATAATAATTGAATTTTTACTGTACCCAAGCACCCTTTATTTATTAAGTGTGACGCAATATTGTAAGCTAGCGATCGTCTCTCAAGCTACATCCTCTAACAAATTTAATGGATCTAGGGGATGGCCAATTAACAAGTATCACGTTTTAGGACGGGTGTCTCGTGCGAGGTCAGAAACACCGCTAAATGACCCTATGTTTTCTCATTTTATGCCGATTCCTCTACGATTCGGGCGAGACGTGACGCTTTAGCATGGTGCTAGCGTACTTATCTCTGCTAAAACGTCTTTCTGTGTCAGCATGGCGAAGGCGTCTGTTAAGTGTGACCTGCAATTGGTAATTGCGGATCGAAGCATTGGCATATGGTTGTATTTAAGGAACTAATTAAACATGCATATTATAACGGTTGTGGCTCATTAACACGCTTTAAATCTGAGGAAATAGTAATTTACCATAATCTACGAAGACTTCGTCCGTTCTAATTCATGGTGTTTTCTTGAGGAAATAAGCGTAACGTTTAAGGAGCAAAATATGCCATTTATTAACAAATTTAATTAAATTAATAAAGTGAAATAGGAAAATAACTCACCTTATCGACACCTGTTAACAGAATCATCACACGTGAGGTGAACTGGTAGCTATCTGACTTTGGCCTTAAAATTATAATAATATGGAAATGTCTGGATGTTTCACTGCCATGTCATTTCCAATATTCAAAAAGAATTTTTTAATGTAGGATTATTGCTTTTCGTTCAATACTTTGGTTTTTATAAGCGTTCACCGCAAATACAAGACATACGTACGTGATCTCTAAGAGTAAAGAATTGTCTATGAAAAATTAGACATCAATGTAATACCAAAAATAAGTAATTGCAGAGTCTTTATAAAACGAAAACATACAGAATAATGACAAAATGTAGACGAAAGAAGAGTAAACTTAGATACGTTATCTTACAAGCTGCGAGAGAATCAATAGGAGAACAAAGGTAATTACTAAGAAGACAAGCATTGCCTCGAATCAAAGAACGGCTTACTTAGCATACAGAACGTAAACCCCTGAATCATATGAGAACTACAAACAAATAAGGAATCAAACAACTGCAAGAATACGACAAATCCAAGAGGTGTATTGGGAGCGATTTACAAAACGGATGGAATATGACTTTTACGACCTTCAAAAACAAATGTGGCGTCTGATAAGAAATCAAAAACCGGAAGTAAAAGAACACAAAAAATTGGAAAACAGCAATGGACCGAATAATTCACACAATTGTTCAAAGACCCTAATGCAACACATAATTACACACTACAAGGATAAATAGCGTTAAATGAAGAGAAAGTTAATATCACCCTTAACGAGGTACATGCCGCGATATTAAAACTCAAAAACAGAGAGTCACCAGCGGAAAACGGTATCACAAATGAATTAATAAAATATGGAGGAACAAACATAGAAAAGGAAATAACAGAACTACTCAAAAATATAATTACATCTCAAACTATACCGAAAGAATGGAAAACAAGTATTCTCATACAAATATTTAAAAAAGGAGACAAGAAGTCGCCAGATAACAATAAAGGTATAAATTTACTAAGTACAATGTTAAAGGTACGCACGCCAACACTGACTATAACAAAATAAACAACATTATACAATTACACGCAATAATTTTTTACGGGACGCTCATGCAAGGTGCAATATTTCTCATAAGATAGATCAGTGAATAGTATATTAAAATACAAGTTGCAGAAGGCGTCTATTCAAGCATGAATTTAAAATTCTGAAACGAGCAGCATAGCGGCGAGTTGAGAAACAAGTGAGTGTTTGAAGGACCTTCTGCAACTAATGTTTTATACTATTTTTTCTATTTTGCTGCTTTATACCATTTGATAAATTAAAAATATAAAAATGTTTTCTATTTTGCGTTTAGAATAACTCCATTCTAGCACCCAAATGACGTCATTTCATAGCGACTTATTCTAACATTCAAATGGCGTCATCCAGTTTCTAGAATGGAGTTGTTCTAAACGCAAAATAGAAAAAAATCATTAGATCATTGATCTACAGAAAGCGTTCGATAGAATTCGACTGCAAGATATGATTACAATCTGTCACACAAGAAATGGTAGAATAAGCAATGAGAACATAAGAGAAGAATGCAATGTAGCACACATATCAAGCTGGATGAGAAACAGAAGAACACAATGGAATGGACAGGTAACTAGAATGAACGACAATCGACTTGTGAAAATAGAAAAAGGTCAACAATCGAGAGGCCGAAGAAGTATTCGACGTCCCTACAAAAGATAGAGGACAAGTGTATCGTAAAGAACAAGTTGAAGCTTGTATGGAAGGAAGAAGAAGAAGAAGATACAGCATAGGTGTAAAATTTAGGAAACATGAATAATTGCAAAAGGTAATAACATATGGGATATGTAAAGCAAAATAATATACATGATAGAGTAGTCGGTAATATAATAGATAGAAAACGATATACGTAACCGCATTACTTTCTGCAGCCCAGCCTCTACAATACATCAGAGAAATAAATAAGAGCTTCAGAAAAGAAATTATAAAAGAAAAATTAGGACAACTTCCATACAAAAACAAAAAATAAGTTCCCCGAGAAGATCCGTGCATTACAGCAGGAAATTAAGTAATCTCTGTCATATCAGAAGAGAACATCAAGAAAGAGGTTAGGAGTAAAGAAAACTTTATTAGGAAAACAATTTTTTTTTTATTTATCCTGCACTCCGCCAACAGCCGTTAGGCCAATTATAGGCGTCACTGTACATTTGATTGAGACTTATAACCCCACTAACGACTGTCATGATGTTATTATGACAACCGGGACCAACTTTTTTCCGTGATAGCCGTACCATGAGGTGCCGGGAGAAGCAGCCGTGGAACTCCCATCCAAGTTCTGAACAAAGAGAGCGTTTCTTAACTCTGCTGATCAAACATGGACGCTTGTTCAAGCTACACCACCCTGTTCGCAAGACAAACTGAAAACCTGGCCAATATGTATAGATTGCAAATTTCATAATATAGGGGTATAAAGCGGTATAGGGAAAGGCAAATAAAAAGAAAAAGCAAGAAGATGTATATGCAGTCTTTAAATACAGTTGTAAAATGCCTAGTTATATATTCCTAGTCACATATGTAATAGAAGACGCCATAGTTCGAAACAAATCACTCAGTTACTGTATTTGCACTCCCCTGGCTGAAAAATGTTAAGGAAATATAGAAGCTTGTTATTACAGATATTTTGATAATCAAAGAAAATATATTGGACAATTCTTTTAGAGTGGACATCACGGACGTTTCACTAAAGCCATCTTGAAGCGTTGTTAGCTTGCCTTCAAATCTCTAACATGCTTACCTTGTGTCGTAATTTCTACAATTCTTATAAGATCTTACGAACTTAGTGAGTTATACAGCATTTTACTGGGTTTTTATAAATGCATTGAAATATTTGTTGTATGAATAATATGTTGGCGGCTCGAGGTTAGTAGGTTAGGTTTTGCGTTAGTTTTGATACAGATGACGCAAAACCTAACTTGCAAACCTCGAATTTAACATAGACTTACAGTGCCACCGATATATTATTCAGATAACAAATATTTCAAAGGAAACTTGGTGGAAAAGCATTTATAACCACCCTGTATATGATAACTATAATAGAATACACACATAAAAATACATTGAGTCGCGCCGCAACATAAGGCCCAAACCGTAATAAACCATGCTAACCAAAGCAATCTTTACGTAACGTCGAACGTAAAACAAAACCACAAGGAAAAACGATATTGATAACCAGCTTTTCGCATAAGGCCTATTCCACTCCAACTGAAATGCACTCTAAACTTAGATCCACATAAACGGTAAATTTTTAACTGTTTCGTAAAATTCATAGCTTAATTTAGTATAACATATTCAAAATTGGCTGCGATTTACAACATGCACTACTTATTAAGTGAAACAGGTTCAACTAAGTTGGATGCAGTAATCAACTCGCGGCAATGGATGCAAGAACCAGGAAAGTAGCAGTCGGCTGATGCGAACGATTGGAAAGAAGCTTCGATAACAGACGGCGATGGAATGAAGGTTTTCCAACCTGCATCGGTATAAACGTCTCAATACGGATTTTTCCGGCAACTGATGGCGAGACAATAGGAGTTTCTCCAATACCATAGTAGAGGTCGTAATAAAATGCCACTGCAGCAAAACGAGACAAGTAACAGAATTATCTATTGGTGGCTATAGCTTGAGGACTATTAAAGCCGACAACTTCAAAGTATCTTCGACTAACCGTCAATACTCCCAAATGGCTATCACATCGCATGAAATGCCTTGACTGTACTTGCCTGACTACCACGGTCTCTATGCTAAGTTGAACCCGCTCGAAGAAGTTCCACGAATTGTTAACCCCTTTCGGCGTGTGTAAAAAGGCAACTTTTAATCTGACCTAACATTTGTATATTTATACGTATTCGTTCACTAAAATTAGTTGCATTTGTATTGAGAAAACATAATCAGTCTATTTCAGCTTTCAATTGAAACTGACTTTAGATGCGCACGTTATCCATCTTTCTTTTTGTTTGAAGCGACTTCTTTATATAACCATTATTTAATAGTTTGGGTAATCGGCGACAAATTTGGAGTTTAATTCTATTTCATATATATGGCTGAATATAGAAAATCGCACCATTTTAATATTTTTAAATGATTTTTAAAAAATTTGAAAAGATACTAAATATATAGTTTGGATGAATTGAAGAAAAGTAATGTCTCAAGCAGAGTCTACTTCCTCCTATTTCTTACTATGAAAATAACAACTGAAAGCCAAAGGATATACGATAGGAATTGAGGAGGAAATGTACTATTGAAAACAACATTGTCTTCAACGATAATAGGAACGCTGTGGGTGCTGCTAAATTTAAAAGAATTTTAGCTGAATAATTCAATGTCTGCTGAAACCTTCGAAGGGCGACACATGTGGAAAATGTTATGAATTCATAGTTTCAATTGATCTAGAAAACAAATAGGATAAGGACGTTGCAACTTGTGAACGGGAATTTCACGAAGAACTTAACCTGAGAAAAGCCCAACCAGCGCAAGACATGTCGAAGTATGTTGACACGAAAACGAAATAAAATCATGGATACACGTTCTTGCTTTAGACTTGCAACAAGAGTTTCCGATTCAAAACTACAGGACATTGCTTATAAAAGAATATTTTTTTAATAATCTTAGTTAACGCTATTACAGTAAATACCAGGGTGAAACATCGGTAATTAAAGCTTAGATGAAGCTGCCAGTTGTCTCCTCAAATAGTACAATAATAATTTTTCTAACAATTGCTTAAGGCAAATTTAGAACTAGGTATGGCAGGTTTGTGGTTACAGCACCTGAAGTAGTAACATATCAAAGAAAAAAAAACCGGAATGGCAGACTTTGCTTTAATGAATAGAAAAGTAATTTGAAAAAGTTGCAAAAGAAGACGTCGTTCACAGTGACAAAAATGAATCAAAAAGGACGTTTTGATTTCAATAAATTGACGGGGGATTTTCGAGAGGTTTTAAAAAGTTTCCCGTTATCTATAGCGGTGAAACTTGAGAGTGATATTGAATATGAAACCTATCCAGGGATTCCAAAAGAAATATCACCGAAAGAGAGAGGACGACCATCTAATCTAGAATTTAATAGTCTTGGAAAGTAAATATGACACAGTGCAGTCCTGTATACAATAGATGCTTCCTTTACATCACGATTTCTACTATTTCTTAGCATCAAATCAGCAGTAAAGATGAGCTGAATGCTTGCTTTATTGATTTATTGTGCGATATTTTAGATTTTAATGTCACAAGAATATTGAATTACATTTTCTCATGTAGCAAGGGCTTTGAATGAAGCTTACGGTCATTGCAATGACTCAAAATGCAGAAATTCTCATTGTGTGACAACCAAAATAGACAAACGCATACCAAATTTTGATGTAATAGAAAGTGGGGAGCCAGGTATAAAAAGGGTTTGCAAAGTTAAACCACTATCTCACTTCAACGGCAGTTGCGTGTGTTCATTTACTATAGTTGTTTTGAAAATTGCAACAAGTTAATGTGGTGACCTAGACGTGATCTGAATACGCATCCTTCTGATCTAGAAAGTGTTCTATTCCTACTGGATTGCTAGATTCGGTGTACCCTGCGGAAAACTACTGATTGCTGCCGGCAGTTCGCTTCTCACCTTCTCGAGAAACTTTCCAACTTTATCGTGTCACAGCATAATCGCACCTAGTCATACCATTCTACAGCAAATTGAATGGTTGGGCACTTCCACCGAGTGCTATACCGACACCAGGTGGGTTGAGTACCTTTTAAAATATTACTTGTCATTTGTCCAACATTCAAAAAAGATATCAACTCTACAGCAGTATATGGCGTACCAGTCGATTTTCTTACTGCTGAATATATTATGAAATTACAGGCGTATTTTAATGCAATGCGATAATCAAATGCTCTGCACACGGCCAGCGCATGATTTTCGCAAGGACCTTGCTTGCTGCACATGTGTTTATTGGGAATGGTTAAAACCCGTCTACACTACAACTGATGAAGCAAATGTACTCAGTCACCAAACCGCAAAAGTACAAGGAAGAAGAACAACCCTAGACTACGGCCACCAGGTTATGGCGCCGGTCTACATCTAAGCCGAAAGATGTTCTCGTGACTTCATCATTGCCAAGCAGATCATGTAGAAAAGGAGCTGCCAACAGATCACAGACATCGTAATCCCTCAACGAGTGTGACAGCCAAGACTGCTGATACCCTGGAGGTAAACATTAATTAAATTCCAAAGGAACATACAATGAGCAATATTGTATCAAAACGGTTTGCAAAATGGGGTCGCGCTCTCACTTCATCAGCAGTCGCTTGAGCGTTTACTATGGTTGCTTAGAAAATTAGTTTGTTAGTTATTTACTCTGTATTGTATTTATTTGCGAGTGTAGCAACATTTAGTGGTTTAAAAATAAATTGAAAACATAGATCTCGGCCCCAATAGCCATAGTAGTTCATGCCCTGTAAATATGTACAATAATAATAAGAATAATGAAAAGCTAAGCCTATATGGAAAGATTTCTTTCCTAAGCCCTATATTATTATATAGCACTTTCTATCAACTTTGATATTCATTTCGCCCTTAAACTCTTAGTTAAATTATACCATAATACGGCCTTGGCGTGAAATATTGAAGGAAAATATTTCAGCCCTAGCCGGCCCATCTGGTAATTCAAAACCGATTATTGCTATCTGGCAAACACGTGCCAAGCAGGTAGTACCGTCGCGTCAAGATAGCATAGCGGCACCGCAGTTTAAAATTCTCAACGCTGTAAGTGCAAACGAGACCCCGTGAGAATCACTAAGAGCTCGATACGTGCCCATGTTCATATTCTCGTACCTTTTCACAAGGACAAGCGAAAGAATTCCGGATATATAGTTAAGAACATCGCGACAGAATAATTACGAAAAGCTTTGAGCTTTGAGCTTTAAAGCGCCGGTGCCGTGTCTACCCTTGCCACTAACTTTTTGAATTGACTTCTGCTTCTATTATTGACAGCTGTTCCATCTGGTGGGTTCTTCGTTGATACCTTCTACATTAGGGACTTTACTAATCATCCCAGGGGTCTTCATCGGAGCATTAAGGTTTGTGTGTGTGTTGTGCAGCAACCCTGTGATCAGCTTACGATTGTGAGAATGAATTCGAGCCATCAGAAATTTAATTATTTACAGTGTCCGGTTTAACCAATAAACCTCGCAGGCTGCTCTAAACGCCGTTAAGAATCTACGCATCCAACACGGCCTCCTCTATGTTGATTTTTACTTGTAATTGCGAAAAGATCACCTTCCGAGATTTCTTCAGATCTTTATGTTTCAGGGTCTCTAGATGACGAAAAACAGGTTTTCTTAATTTCGTTTGTCTGTATGTCTATCTGTTGGCGGTATAACTCAAAAACTATTTGTTGCAGGATGACGATATTTTGCATGCATATTATACGAGTATGTTTACCTGGCATAAAACCGAGAAAATTTCAGACAGGGTAAACACCTTAAAAAATTAAATATTGTTTATTTTTGCGTTAACTTTGAAGTAGATGGAAGTAATAATTTTCACATAGGTCAGGTTTTACACTTGAAGATAATAGGACCGAAGAGATACAGGATAATGTCACAAAAGAGTCGAAACGTTTCAAAAATAAAACCGTTCCGTTAAATACAGGCGCGAGCCGCACTCATTTCAATAAGGCTAGATGGCGCAGTACGACTCATCGATGTAAGGTCACTAAATCACGTTAGCTACGCTAACACAGGTAGGGAAACTCGTAGTTATTTATGTCAAACCAAACTCGTTTTGGTCAGTGGCGTACCCCATCAGTTTATAGGTTATAATAGAAATAAATTCAAGTTTGTGTAACGTGAACGCAATAACTAAATATTACATAACAAATTATTTATAAACGTTTTCCAGCTTAAAAAAATTAATTTTCACAAATATAAAGCTTTAGCGAATATTGTGTACCGCTCGCCGCATTCCAATACTTCGGCACCTCACATACACGTAAATGATGCATGTCGTCTAGTGGTATATTTATTTCTTTCAACCACTTCTGCCTTTTTATGCTATTTCTTGTAATTTGCAATAAGTAATTCATTAAAAAGTATTGCTAAATATTGCATTAGGTCACAATTTAGGCAAATGATTTGTAATCGTGATAAATTACCTTTGATATTTCTTCAGATCTTCAAGTTTCAGGTTCAGTAGTTGACGAAAAACATTTTAAATTGAGGTTAACTGCCTAACTTACAACCTAGAGAAAGGATTGTGGCATCGCATTCGAAGAATACATTAATAATAAGAAAAATTACTTATGCCCTTGCTAGTAGCGCCTATGGTAAATTTGACATTGACAAACTCGTTTTTTGAACTTGTCAAATGGTGTTTCCCTACCTGTATTAGCGTAGCTAACGTGATTTAGTGACCTTACATCGATGCGGTTACAATCGCTACGCAGATGCGGCGAAGGTTCAAACCCCAGCGGAATATTTTTTTAAATTTGTAAATTGATCTAATTCGCGTGTAAACCCCTTTATGGATTTTCGTTGTATTAAGTTAAGTACCTAACTTGCGTTGGAAAATAAATATTAATGTAGTAGCTTGGTTGACAAGGTTGACGTCCCGCAGGGCTTAGAATGGAATTTTACGACAACCGTTCATGTACATTTTCACATGTTTTGATAGTTGCTTTTAATAGAGTAAGATTTATATTACCCCTTGTATTTTACTTATCGAATTTGTATTTTATATTCTAAAATTGCAATACTGATCAACAAAGGTAAGTTTGATCCGAGGCACAACGACTATATACACACATATATCGCAGCAGTTCAGGACACATCTTGAAGTTCCAGCATCCCTGTTTCTCTAGCTCTACCGGCGGTATTTACCTTAATTCGCAAAACTAGAATTGGTGGTTCCTTGGACAACATTCCCGACGAATAAAGGTTTAACTACCCTACCCTCGCTGGATTGACAATTTTAATCTCGATCTCATATGGCATTACTAACTTAAAATGTTTTTTGCAATTTAATAATTGTTTGATTTAACTAAGGGTTGGGTTTTTCTTGACAACTTAGCTTCATTAACTTTTTAAAAGTTCTAGTTTTGGCGAAATACACATCATTAATTTACTACTGTGCTGTTTCAGGAAAGGGCTTTGCACTTCGTAGACAAATTTCCAAGCAGCTTAGCGATCGGCGCAGGGCTCAGCATTAAGCCAAACGAGGGTAGCATCGACAGGTCGGGTAGGGTTTACAGCATTCCAGAGCTGCCGGAAGAACCGCGCGCGCGAGAGGATGCAATCGACAAAATCTTAGCAGACAGAATTCTTAATTACTTCGCCTCTCACACCATCGAATTCAAGGTGCCGGATGCCGCAATGATGGAGTTCAAAAGATCAATAGAGGAAGGTAAGGAGCAAACAAGCTAGCACTCACCGAATCGGGTTAATCCTTTTTTGAGAATATTTTCAAAACATATTTTTCTGTAATTTTGACCTAATATACTGAAATTGTGTTGTCGTTTTCAGCGTCAAAATGATGCATACATATTCACACTAGTTGCAATATGAGATTTCATATTAACACTAGTTGGTGTATGAGATCTTATATTGACACTAGTGCTAATATAAAAATTTAGAACAACTTTGTAGATGTAAGTAAATTTATTTACTATAAAAATTAATAGAACTCAAAATTACAGAAATCTGTGAAAATCAAAATTAGCGTTTTTCACATACAACGTATTGCCCAACTTGCTTCATTCGTAGGGAAAACTTCACGTCTAGTGTAAAAAACGCTTTTATTTTGCAACTTGATACAAATAGGTATTCTTACATTTAGATTGTCAAGAATCTGTAGCTTTTAGCATTATTACTATTCCATGTATATTAAATTGCTTCTACAGGAGAGAAGAAAAATGGTATCAAAGAGCAGAAATGTAAGCATTTAATCGGGAATGAAAACCCCAAACAAGGAAAAGAAGAAATATACATAACTCTGACTGGAAGTGGGAGCAATCACGTTAGAAATAAAGATAACGGACTGAAACTAATTAATCTTGCTGCCAAAAAAAAAACAGAATGAGTTCGCATTAGAGCAAATATGCAGATAGTGATAAGTAAACTTCAGTCAAAAACAGAAGAACCACAAAGAAACATAAGGCAACACAAGAAGAGGAAATTAAAAAATTACAGGCAAGAAATTGGAAATAACGACAACAATGATGAAACTCGTCGCTCTAGCAAAGAAAAAAATGTGAGAAAATTGAAGACATGGTAACAGAATCGTTCAATAATAATCTACGAAATTGCAAATACCAGACAGAAAAGAAATGGTTGGTACAAGAGTCTTTAGAACAGATCAATGAAGAAAAGGGTTCAGACCACGATTTCTACAATCTGGTACAGAAGAAGATCAAAGAGCATACACAGAACAAAAGAAGACAAAGCAAATATCTAGATCGCGCAAAGGAGAACATAGAGAAACTAAAGAAATGGAGCAGGAGCACAAAAGTAAGGAAGTCAGAAACTTTTACAAGGAAGTAAAACACAAAAAAGGGTTTTAACAAAGATCAGTATACTACAGGAAAAAAGAATGAAATTTATTAAAAACATAAAAGGAGATAATAGTAAGGTGGAGATGATATTTTGAAGAATTGTTCAACGAAAGTACGGCACAAAGTAAGAATATTATGAAAACGGGAGATAAAAGAGGCAACCGCACAGGTTCCATAATTGCAGAGGGATAGTTTTACTTAACGTAGTTTATAAGATAGTTCCAACCTTGATCAAATGCAAATGTAGCCATATGTTAAAAATGTATTAGGCGAATACCAAGGAGGTTTTAGAAAAACAGAACTACGACTGACCAAACCTTGATCATGAAACATGACTGAACCTTCATCATGAAACAAATTCCACGAGATAACTATACAAATATAACGTCCCTACATATTTTACGCCTATAGACCCAGAACGCAGTGCAAGTGAGCAGAATTTTTTCAAGCTACTTAAATAAATAGAAGTCTACAACAGGGGGCCCGCTATCAACGATGTTATTTAACGCTGCACTAAAGAAAGCGGTAAGAAGTAGTAAAATAAACAAAAACGGAACCTTACACAACAAGAGTTGCCAGATTATGGCATTTGCCGATGATGTGCTACCTCTAGCTAGTAGAAGGAAAGACCTACCAGAAATAGTGTGATATTTAGTGTACAACGCGGGGTTTACGAATCAATAAAAGCAAAAGCAAATTAATAGGAATAAGAACCAAAGAGGAGAGGAATTAAAATGAGTGGTTTAGACTACAACCAGGCAAACAAAATCTAAGGAGTCAAGTGATAGACAGCTAGGTATATCTGGGAGTGCGCACAAAGAAGAAATGTGAAGAATAACTAGAAATAGGTATGAGAATAATGGAAAGTAACAAGTGTACAAGAGGACTCAACAAAATTGTAACATAAAAACGCATCTCGAAACATAACTGTGAGGATATGTAACTCGTTGGTATCGCCCACACTTCTAGATGGCAGTGACACCTGTATCATGGAAAAAGGAGCAAAATAAACTAGCAAAATGACACCGTAGAATACTAAGGCGAATATATGAAGGAAAAAAGACAGGCGATATATTGGGGAGATGTGCAAATTCAGAACTATACGAATTTTTTAAAGACACCCGTATTACAGAAATCATCAAACCTCGAAGAAGTCGGGACATTTCGAAAGATTAGATAACAGCACGATAGTCAAGATGATGTAGGAAGCCAGAGAGCAATCGACATAGAGGTAAGCCCAGAGGTAGATGGAAGGAAACAATTCCAGAAAACCTATAGAAGAAAGTATAACTAACTGGAAAAGGACAGCGCAGTAACGGAGAAAATATAAACAGCTATCAAGCGATGGACCTAAAAGGCATAAAAAGGCTCATATGTATATGTATAATACTCCGAGGTGCGTCGAAACCTTGCGGTATCGAACAATTACTAAATTTCGAGGCTTGTCTTGGAACTTCAGATAAACTTTTGTGAATACTGTGCATCATTTGTGTATTAGAAGCTATTTGTTGTAAACTCAACATAGTTACTTCATTGTTTGAGTTGATAGACATTTCATAAAAACTGAAATTTTGATGTTACTCGAAAATATGGCAGATAATCTGAAGCAATGTTTCAAGAATATAAGACAAATGATTGAAGATGAAGTTAGTATGAATGTAGAACCCTTACAAATTGATGAAGCAAATTCGTTTCGTGATGGTACTCTATTCCGCCAATGCTCTAAGTTACCAAAAGGTATAAAGATTCACAAGCAAATATTCTTGCTGTTGCTACAGGTCTTACAGCACTAAGATCTTGTTACATGTTCTTGCCAATAATACACGGAAACATGCTACGCACTAGCTAGGGATAATTGACCCGACAACTTCCGAAAATGTGGAAACTAAATTATACGGCGCCAAGTTGTTTCAATAGGCACGTTGCCTGCTGATTTCTTGAGGCCTCGAACTGCTAAATTACTCAATCACAGCAAAAAACTAAAGTTTTAACACAGAAGTCCGAAGCCCCACTTCCGGCACTATGCTCAAAACTAAATAGAAGCAATCTCTGTATGAAGCTGTACAACATTAACTGACTAATTAAGTCTTTTACAACTTACCAAATACAACCTATTTTTTTATAACCGAGGGCTATTTATTTAGGTACCTGCATATTTTTCACAATTAATTAAATTATGTTACTCGCTAGGATAACAAACCAGCATGCAATTTTAGCTAGAAAAGCAATAACAAAAACTTTAACGATATAAATTCTATTCTCTAAACCACATCAGGCGAAGCGTCGAAAGTGATGTTATAATTACAAATATTCAACGAGCAGGGCACGCTTTGTGGTAGGCATAAAACACTACTAGTCGAGCACATCTGGGTCTATGGTTCTGGTATTTAAAAATTTCTGCAGGAGCCAACGCGGGTCTTGACCCCACCTGATTAAACGCCTAGAAAGGCTGCTGAATCAAACTCCCTTTAACGAAGAACTGTTCTGCACGTAGAGCAATGCCCGCAGGATCCACACAGTAACTTCCGATAGCACAAATAGGTCCGGGCTTCGAACTTACCACTCAAGTCTGCATACAAAAAGCAGAGCTCAGCCACGTTAATAAATTTTAAAACGTGGTGTTATGGTCAGTAGCGATAGTCTACTTTCAAATTCCCTCATCGATAACAAGCATAGCAAAATACCTCATATGGAACTTGCCCCTCAATATCGCACAACAATACGAACCATTTAGGCTCGTGAAAACTCCAAAAGAGACCCTAATCTGTTCACACAAGTTTTGCGATGATGCTATCTAAACCGGAATTGCACCGGGAAAGAAAAGGACACGAGTAATTTATTTTCCACCCACAGAACGCAGGAATGGAACTCGAACGTCGATAGGATGCACAGAAACAGGCTAGTGCGCATCGCCAGGGATGGAAAACCAAGAGGAGAAAGACCGCCAGGAAGGCCGCCAAAATTATGGAATGACAGTTGGCAGTCCAAATCTCGGGAGTGACAAACCGTTAACTACAGGCCTTAAGGCTAACATACGAAGAAGAAGAAGAAGAAGATCGCATCAACTGTTGCGGACCTATTAGGCAAAAAACTGCTTATCTATGCATTAAAATAGTATCCGCTAGCATAAGAAAGGGCTTTTGTACTTTATTCCAGAATGCTCGATTTTATTGTGAAAGCCATCGATCGACGAGTTAAAAAAATTTATGATGAATAGAATAATGTAAATCTCAACAATATCAAGACGTATGCAGAGTAATGGCGAACCCATTGAATTGTTTTTCATAACATCGACTACTAATCGTTATATATTCATTCTTTGTTTAATTCTCTTCGTTAGTTCTGTATATTAACCTTGTTACTCTCCGTTTGTCTTGAGCAATGCATTTCCACTACTGTCAGTTGAATTCCCACACAAAATATTTGCTGATAGTTGCTTTGAAATTGAAAAAGAAGGAAACTCGTAGGAACACTCAAGACCAAAATATCTTTGTTAAAGAAAACTTAGATGAGAGTTCCATGGCTGCTTGTCTCGGCGCCTCGTGATACGGCTGTCACGGAAATAGTTGGTCCCGGATGTCATAATAACATCATGACAGTCGTTAGTGTGGTTGGAAGTCCCCATAAAATGTACAGCGGCGCCTATAATTGGCCTAACGGCTGTTGGCTGAGTACAAAAAGATTTTAAAAAAAATGGCAAAGATAGGAAATCACGACAGTGTAGCATAAAATTTAACTACTTAGTATGTCTGAAACACTCTCAAAAGCAAACATTGTGTTTAATATGTAAAAATTAAAATAAAGCTAAAGGTTACTACTTAAGGATTTTTTTATTTAGTGGAATCCGGTTAAGTTTTGCAGCAAAGAACATGCTAACAATGTTATATAGATTAATTAACTTTTTATGTCGTAGGTCGCAAGAAGAAGAAAAAGGGCAACATGATGCCCTTGTTCATGTTGTTCAAGCTCAAGGCCGCCATGCTGGGGGCCATCGCGCTGAAGATGCTCGCCCTGGTAGCTTTCAAGGCCCTCCTGATCGCTAAAATCGCTCTCACCATAACGCTGATCATCGGGCTGAAGAAGCTGGCGGACTCCAAGCAGCACTCCTCGACTTACGAAGTCGTCGCTCACGACGACCATCACGGCCATTACAGGTCTTTCGGGCAAGATCTTGCTTACAGAGCTCATAAAGAAGACTCCACTGGAATTACGAACTCTTAACCTTAAGTTCAGCTAACGGGTCCAATGCTAATACTCGGTAGCACTAAGATAAATTACTAGAATTGCTCGACTGCTTGAGAAGTTGTACATAACGTAAGGAATTATTTCATTATTTATTGTCATGGCGAATGGAGACTAGCATGTTGATAGTAGTAGTATTTATTTATTATATTTTAATTTATTTCTAAATATTATTTTGTATAAAAATAATACATCCTGTTATATTTACCCTGCCCGCGGGCTGTTTTATTATGACGAAAACATATAGAAAGGCACAGATACTCATAACAAAATGCGTCCTCCAGATATAAAATGAAAACAGAAAAACAACATTATGCAAGCTGAGGTTTATTGATCGTAAAGAATCCGTTTCAGTTTTAGAAATCGCTGTCTTCCTGCGCATTAAAGCAACACGTTTATAAATTATCTCAATAAATTGTCAAAAATTAAGAAGCCTTAAGCGCAGCCAGTGTTAATGGTCGCAAGTTCTTTTTAAGCGTGAACTTCATAATTAATTTCAGGAAAAAGAAGTTTAAGCTTAAAAGCAGGTGTTTTTATGATTTATAAAAGGTTATGCCCGGCATGCTGCAGGTAAGCTTTTAAAGCTGCTCCTGTTGTTTTATTACTATGCAGGAAGGTACACACACTTGGTTTCACTGAATTCGTCTACAATTAAAATATTAAATAAACGCCTTTTTAATTTTTTTCCTAGCGTAAACAAGGCTTTACTTCATATATGTAGTTATTATTAGTCGGCACTTCGAGTAACTTGGTAACTATAAATACAGGTTTGCACATCCAAAACTTAGATGTAGTCGATTTCAATTAAACCAAGTGTAGTACTTCTGTTTAAAAGCAGTGCCACAAGCACTAAATAAATTCTAGCTTCGCCTTTTATGACTAAATTAGAAATATTCTTTCTTGAATTAGTTCTATGAACAACTTTGTGTCGATTAAAATACAGGAAATTTTCTGAAATGTACTCTCTTTGAAGGAAAATACGGGTGTATATGTTACCACAAATTTTATACCTAATGACAAACAGGCAAAAAACTCTTACAAAACGTAAATAAACTTTTAGTCCTACAAAATAAAACGTTTTAAATGCAAAATTAACCTGTAAAGTAATCTAATCTTCAACGCACTTCTCCTTTTACACCATTATTATAGGTGAATTTATTCGTGACTGAGATAATCGGCGAATCAGATTTCAGATATTTCAACTGTATGAAAAATAGCAAAATATTTGGTAACTTATCAAAATTAATAGTTATTTACGTACCAAGGGCATTACGAAGATGTTTATGCCTTTCCAAGAGCGATAAGTTTACAAGCCTGAGGGCTCTACCCCGAGGGTTTAGAAGTTCGCCCGAGGGCTGTGAGCAACAAGTAATGCCCCTGGTGCATATAACGTTTTATTTTCTACTTTGACTACACTTAAAAAGCTGCAGAGCAGTTCATAATGCCCGAGGGCGTTATGAGCGGGCGTAATGGTAACGCCCGCTCATTATTTCCTCTGGAAAGGGCATGAGAGGGAGTCCTCGGGCGTTATGGACTGCTTTATATACCTCGAATCACACATACAAAGAACAAATAATAGATCAGTGGAATATAATACTAAAAGCACAAAGTGCATGCTGATGGCATGCGACATGAGTCGTCTTACGAGGTGAGGCCGAGCTGGCAACCTGTCAAGTGCTATAATCACATCTTTTGACTGTGTTACATACAATATTTTTTGGGATCGTGACAGAAATATACAAATTTAGTCGATGAGATATATGTTCTCACACATTAGGCATTCCAGGTTGTGTTGCCATACCAATTCACGGCAAAGCCTGTGATTTACGTCACACACTAAAATTAAAGTCACGTTTGACACTAGAAACTGTGCAAAAAGTTGTCAGCTTTGACATGATGGACATGCTGGTAGAAAGACTATTTAAATAATTTTCCATCCGAATGTTTCTTCATACATCATAGAAGGTAATTCAAACATGTAACAGAATATTTACAACAACACCAATGCATTGATGCATGGAAGAATACGAAATTATAAAAATACACTTATGTTTTATCAATATTTTGTGACACTGAAACTCTGAGAAAATTAATTTGCTAAAACATACTTATTCTACTATTATATAGAAACAAAAACAAATTACGTCGTTATAATATTTAACTCGTCAGGATACTTACGCTTTCTACGTCATACGAAGAGCTTTGAGCATGCACAGTACGACAAGCTGTAAAAATTATAATCGAGATGAGAGTACCTAGTCACCTAGTTAAGCAAAATAGCAGGATCTATGCAAGAGCATATTAGCTAGGTACTAATTCGCTGTAACTAAAGCACTAATACAATGCTGCATTATCCCCCCTGATTTACCCAACACCTGCGGTTAAAAGATCATCCACCAAGCTACTGATAATAATTAAAGAGGAGGAATCTGTTAAGAAGGGGAGAAGTAACTGTAGATATGCGGATGACAAAACACTTCTAGCGGATTCTAAAGCTAACTGGATTAAAAATTAACATTTAAAAAATACTGGTAATACATTGTACAAAAAAATTGCTCAGATCCAAAAACTGGACAAGGAATAAAAGTGCTTGAAGAGGTTACTTACGTACAAGTAAGGATTTAAAGTAGAGGTGATTGCGGAGGTAAATAAAACGAAGAATTACCATTGCAAAATATTATAGCAAATGCACAAATGCGTTCATATTACAAAAATTTTACATTAGCGAACACTATATAGGTTCATTTAGATTTATTTTGTCACGTTACGACAAGAAATTACGAGTCTCCGGAAAAGGTAATGGTAAAATCAGAAGTTGATGGAAGAAGACCAAAAGAACGTTCACATTCCCGCTACGTGGACCATATTGCACGAATTGCACAGTACTTAGGCGTACGAACAGCTAAAATGGAGGTAAAAGAAAAGAAACCTAGGGGAATGAAGAATTTAGCTTAAACTGAGGTATTAATGCATGTTTTCCCTATGCGAGGAATGAATTGTATCAGTAAGAAAACGATAGTAGCGAACAAACTATACCTGAATTTAGTAAGATATTGGCGACTTTGCTTTACCTTTAGCAACTTCAAAAGCCAATATTCAAAACCAAATTCAGAACCAAATGTGGCATAAATTAATTTGATAAACGTGGCAGTAGTACATAACCCATGGATTGTACTCCATTGTATTATATTTGTAATTTAAAAACACGTAACGATAAGCCACATATTTTAAGACACTCTGGAATATTTGTTTTAATTAATGCAGTAACACACTACGCTTAACAGTTACATGATACAATTACATCACTAGTATGTAACTTTATAGATTTTTCAGAAAAGGTATAGTTAAGGTAAACATAAAGTTATGAAAATATAATAGAATATCATGTTATTAGTAGCAAAAATGATACTTTATGTGTCGTGGCTGGCCGAGTCACATAAAAGATACTTTTGCCGAATTGCGTATAGTACTTTTTCTTCAAACGTTGATTACAAATTATTTAAGAAATGGTAGAAAAATTTAAATTATTTTAAGGTAGAAGACTGGGTAGACTGATAAATGTAGCTTGCTTTGGAAGGCATTACTACGACTTCACTATAAACAACATTGAGAGCAAAATCCGAAAAGACATTATAATTATTCGTATATCAACCCGCTTTAACTATAAAAGAATCTGTAAATATAGTTTGCAATTATGTACAAGTTTCTTGAGTAAATTTTATTTGTTTATTGCAGCTTTTAATGTTAGCTTTCGAAACTGAGCAGCGTACTACAACTGAAGTAACAAATGCTACCAAGTAATATGTTGATTGGCAGATTTAGTAGACCGTTTGGAAGGAGTAGTTTAGGTATGTGTGGAGAAGGAGGCTATTTTATATTGTAATTTTCAAGAAATTTGGATCTAGAACGCCAACAAAAGCAGCGCCCATGTCATTACATGACATAATAGTAAACGCATTAACGCTATAGGAACCGAAGTCCAAGTAGACCCCAACTTGCATTCGTTAGTCATCACTGCCGGTGGGTGATTTTATACTGTAATTAGCAACAAAGGGGTCGCCATAGAGGCCGCATCATGTGAGGCATAACGCGACAAAAGGTGTACTCGCACTGTCATGGAAATATACGCACAGGACTGCAACCATAATGACGTCGTTGCACCAGCTCTCAGAATAATTTAATATCATTGTTTGGCGTGTCTGTAGTGTGGCGCATACGCAATGGACTAGCAGCATAAACGAGTTACAGAAACAGCTGTCGGCTGAATGATTTAATTATTGTTAAATTCAATGTTTAGTAGGATCAGCTAATTGCGCATAGATTGACATTGTTTTCAAAATGAAGGTGTAGTAAAAACCGCTTTTCGCTTCGTGTGATAGTATTTAGGTTTCTTATTAGTTTTATTTTACAAAAAATATAGAGATATTTGTTATTGATTGGTGTTCAAGCGAATTGATCTTTTATTTGAATGAATTTTTGAAGCTGGCGTTTTAAGTTTAGTACGAGTACAGGTCAACTTCTGATTCATTTCAACAGTCGCTTGGCTTAATCAGGTATTTGAGAAATTACAGTAAGAAAGATCTCCTTGCTATTGAGCTGGCTAGCAATTTTAAAAAGCAAAATATTATATACAGTGTGTCTGCTTAAGTTCGCACCATATGGAAAACTTTTTTATTATTAATTTTACGAAACAAAGTTATTCTTTATAAAAAGTTCTGCATGGTCCAAAACTTAAAATGCAATCAGCAGGTATCAATTTTTTAGAGCCGTATACGAGGAATGTCAAAAAATATGAATTCTGCTCAAGAGTAAAGTACCTTTATTTGTGACAATATCGAAAATTGTTATTAAGAAAAGTTGATTAGAATCTAAAACTACGTTTAAATATCCAACTACACTTATCTACGATGAAAATCAGGTTTTGTTATTTTTCAAATTTTTTAAAGTTGTTTCATCATCAAAAGAATGCAATATAGAAGTTACGAGACTTAAAGGTTATCAAAGTTTTAACGAATAAAGAGATAACTGAAAAAAGTTTCCGATATTGTCAAAAATAAAGTTTTCCATCAAGGGGTAAAATGGGAGTTCCAATTTTGTATGGAAAAATAATATTAAATAGACATTTTGACTTGAAACTTCGTAGGAGTACTCCTAAAAATAAATAAGCAAACACGTATTTCGTGATTTTCCAAAAATCAACCCCTTAGGGGGTGAAATGGGGTAAATAATCCTAAAAATCAATATGGGTGTCGTTATTTAGGTTTTTTGCGACGTTGATTGCGAAAATGGCATTTGAAATTTGGCAGGCAAATTTCTAATAGGGAGTAGGCATCCGGTAAGAAAGGTTTTTTGAAACTTCAACACCTAAAGGGGTAAAAAAGAGGTTGGAATTTTGTAAGATAAAATTTTGAACTAAGTCATTCAAAGTTGTCCCCTAAAGGTGAAAATAGGAGATGACGGGTCGGGACGAGACGGGAAGAGACCGGGAAGAGACGGGACGGGACGGGACTGGACTGGACGGGACGGGACGGGACGGGAAGGGACGGGACGAGACTGGGTGGGAAGGGATGGGATGGGATGACAGGAAATAATTAATCATTATTTAATATACAAATAACGAACCTCGCGCGTACGAAGTCGCGGGTAACAGTTAGTGTATTTATAAAAGTGTAAGGAATATAACCCGCCGTGCTATAATTTGACCCATTACGGCGGGGCTCAAAAGACTTATCACAGTGCGCTAGGCTCATTTTACCTTCTCCATCGACACACAAACAAAAATGAGCAGAGCAAAGCAGGCTTTAAGAAAAGCTGAATTAGAACCCTTAGGTTTCTAGCAGGGTATAGAGTATCAAATCAACAAATCCAGTAGCTGTACAGTATAAACGATATTGTAAAATTATCAAGAAATGCCGAAAAGCTTAGAATGAACATGTAAACAGAGCACGTCATGTCCAAGACAAAATATTAATCGACAGTTACGATACATATAGATCAAATGAATTAGTGTGAGATTATATTTATGTGATCTTTCTTTACTAACTAAAATATTTGAAACGCCATGAAACAAATTTTCAAATTTTAAAACAGTTTATGCAGATCTTTAAACAATATTTTGATTTTTATATTATACAGTAATGTATTGTTCATTGATTAATATTTTTGCCAATTGTCTTAACTAATAACAATCGTTGTTTTTTCATACATCATTAAACATTATTAATACTTCAACACACTGAAGTTCTATTTTTATTATCTTCCAATATATTGACGATTAAAGTTTATCGATCGAAGTGAGAATATTGACAATATAGTTTAATTGTGTTTAAGAAATCAAAAGAAGCTATCATTAATTGAACTACTGAATATTCTGTAATAATAAATTACTACAATTACTTTGCAATTACAGAAAAATATATATGTCCCCAATTATCAAACTAAGTCATCGGTGCGAGCATGCATACTTTTTTGTTGCCCTGTTTGTGTTCTCCAAGATTCACCTTGATCCATTTCACCAATCAAAAACATGCAAAACAGTTTATTTCCTTTGTTTTCACACCATGGTTCAAAAAATTGCAGTTAATGTATCAGATTTACTGCTGAAAATAAACGCCATGTGAACATCGCCGCAGGAGAAAGTGCACGTCAAACTATTGTCTGGAAAACTCAATTCCCATAGCTATTACCGAGACCTTTTCACTAGAAGAGCGCCTACGTAAATTCTAAGAGCAACTATTAAACATTACTAACCCTAATAAATTTCTGCACTTTAACAGGGTTCGGTTTTTGGAAAAAAGTCATAAGAACAAAGTATATAATTTTGACTCAACGTTAAACGTTTGAACTTTTTTTTAATGTACGCTTCAGCCACCTCAGGTGAACTCATGTGTAGCTTGCAGAAAGATACGAATTTTAGACTGAAGTACCCCAATTACAAACAAAGCACTTTCACTATGGTCAAAAGTTAGCGGCTCGTAACATTGCCGTATATAAAGAGAGCATGTGGAGATCCAAGATTTCAGTAAAAAATGATTGTGTACGCCGCGTTGTGCTTTGGGGTGTTGCTGCACCTGAGCCGAGCTACCCTTGCAAAAGCGGGTTCTGGGGTGGACTCCTTCAAGCAATGTTTAATTAGTAGACCTGCGTCCCTTGGATACTGTTTGGGCATGGGGGCTTTAAATAAATTACAAAGTATAGATAACAACCCCGAGTTTGACGTTGTGGACGGGGTGACCTTCTCCATGGATGAACAGCAGGTGCGGGAATCTTACAATTTCATGGACCGGGACCCGGGAGACTTCAGGTAAACCAGCAAACATTTTCATAAAAATAAGGGAATTAAATATCTTCCGACTGAGGGAGGTCGGATAAGCTTGCAGTATCTTGTTAAAGAATAAGCTGCGACATATAAAGTAAAATATTCAAAACAGCTTTACGACGCGACGTCTTGCAAAGGTCGCAGCGGGCTGATTTTCATTTAAGCAATTTTCTTTTGATCCCATTTAAGCACTGAAGTTACTGTGATATAAAAAATACGTTGTCAGTTTTAAATGGGATTTGTCTTTGTGTTCTACGGATGAAGCTTTAAAACCTGTTGCTTCGCAAATTGGTGTGGCGCAAATATTCGAGATGGTATTTTCCGGAAACAATGGTTTAATTTAGTTAAGGTAAGACGCAATATGTTGGAAAATAAATGCTTTTTTTGTTATTTATTAATTCTTTGAGAATTGCGTTTAAAAATAACTCACTAGTAAATATCAGGCAAACTAAGATATGCTAATATTTTTTATATTAGATAAAAGTAAACGAGCACGTGCTCTAATGCTGCTTTAATGAAAAACTAAGCAATACCAAACATTTACCACTTATATAATCAAAATATTTAAATATTAACATTTATCAAAAAAATTTCGAATACGCAACTAGCATTGATGAATATTTCGACTTAAAATTTAAATTTATTTTGTATACATTCTTTGAGATGTCATGAAACAGGAAAACAATGTTTTTATCAGAAATGTATTAACAGTTTTTTAAAAGATGCTAGTAAACCGTTCTACCAGTAAGTATTCAAGACAAAATATGTTGTAAATGCTCACTGGTGTAAGAGGTATACCAATTCATAATATTGTCGAGTTATTTGTTTAGATACTAACTAAATTACTGAATAACGTATAATATACATATATATTGTAATAGTTGCAGATCAGGACTGCCGATTTAAAAAAAATATTACTAGATTGGAAGGTATTTTGGATAGAAAAACTATCTAATTATTAATAGTACAAGGGTGAAATCAATCAGAAAATAAAACAGAATAGCTATACAAAACTAATTTTCTAACATATAAATTAAAATTATTATATTTGGATTAAAATGAACGGTTATTGAAGTTAACAGAGAGCAATTTATAATTAAAAGGTAAATAATTGGAACAAACTATAAGTTAGTCTGAAATACTATGAAAGTTATAATCTGAATTAATATTTGAATAAGTTACTTGGAATTTATCAAATTAATTAAGAAGGTATACTGTATATAGTTAAAAGTAATCCAGGATGTTAGTTTTAAAACATTGTATTAAAATTGAGGATTGCTATAGCGAATTTTATTATTGAGAATAACAACTTATTTTGATTTCTAAAATGTGAACATAATTATTTTATATCGATTTAAATTAACAAAATAAACCCTGTATAATTAAAAGTCTATTATTCGGTGGATATACAAAGGTGTAGAGGACAAAATTAATTGAAATACATGGAATACAAGCGAAATTTAAAATGAAACAAACTTTTATGTGAAGAAGAGGACCAATTATGTGATTAAGGAAGAATAGCTAATATTGCAACTGGTGAAAGGAGTCCGTTCTAGCAGGGATGATTGTAAGAGCTGTAATAGACACTCTCTGTCAATACGAAGATATCTGTAACTAATTTGAATGGGCATGCTGGCATAAAGTTATTAATGAAGTAATTATAACCTGTACTTGGGGTTGCTGGTTCGAGTTCATACAAGTCTCTGTTAAGTCGAGGACATCTGGGAATTTGATCTTAATTGAGCTTGCTGTCACAAACTCATCATTTGTGTCGGTGTTTGTGGAATTGAATTGAAGGATTGGATTCCATGCTGGTAGCTGTAACGAGGACGACATCTTGGAATTGCAGTTGTATGCAATACAAAGGATTTGCCATTTAGGAGAGCTGGGTGGCTGCTGCGACTGTAGCATGATACTTTAACAGTGTTTAATTCATTGTTATACCGTGAATTCTAACTGAAGTGGGGTTCCTGGTTGGAGATGTAAATTCATGTGACAAAATAGTTTGGTTATATTTGTGCTGTTTTCTACAAGAGAATTGGATTCAGTCGAGAAGGGGAAGATAACCTTCTTCCTCTGGTGCCACTTCTATCAAAGATTGGCGATCATCATAGCAATTTGAACTTTCGAGGCTGCTGCTCTGAAGAGGGAATTTGTGCGCTTGCCAAACCACTGGCTCAGGTTCTCCAGCCAGGAGGTTCGTCTTCTGCCGAGAGCTCTCCTTCCTTCTATCTTCCCCTGAATAATGACGTGCAGGAGACTGTATTTTTCATTGCGCATCATGTGACCGAAATATGTTAGTGTTCTCTTCTTTACCGCCATCAGCAGCTCGGCTTGTTCGCCCATGCGCCTCAGCACGTCAACATTGGTGACACGGTCCAAGCGGGATATACGCGTCTGTATACCCACATCTCAAATGCGTTTATTTTTTTCTTTATAGACTGAGTCAGCGTCCATCCTTCCACACCATATAGAACAATGGGAAAAACATAACACTTGACCATCCTCAGGCGCAGGTCCAACCGCAGGCTTGGACATTTTAGGATTTTTTGCATTTTAACGAAGACATTACGAGCTTGTTCAATGCGTCTGAGAAATTTCTTGGCTTACATCCCACACGCTGTTTACAATACAGCCCAAGTATCTGTATTGTCTGCACTGTACGATTGGCGTGCCATTGAGGACAATGTGATTTGCGAACTTTTGCTCACCGCCATCACTTGGGTCTTCTGTACATTTATCAAGATGCCCGCGTTTCTGCTAGCTTTATTTACTTTATTGAGCATTGACTGAAGTTCTTCTTTTGTTGAAGCAATAAACACCGTGTCATCAGCATAGCGCAAATTGTTAACTCGCTCACCGTTGATTATAATGCCTTCTGTAGCCACCTCTAAGGCCTCTGCCATTATTCTTTCAGCATACAGATTGAACAGGGTTGGTGACAGTACACAACCCTGCCTCACACCACGCTTGATAGGTACCTGATTGGACTTTGTATTCTCCACTAGCACAGCGGCTATAGCTCTTAGGTTTCTATCATCGATGCCGAATCTGGTCAGGGTTTCTAGCAGCTTCCCATGCCTTACATAATCAAATTCCTTCTGGAAGTCGATGAAGCATAGATAGACTTATTTGTTCATGTCCAGGCACTTTTGCACCAGTACTTGTAAGCCAAACAATGCATCTCGTGTGCCAAAGCCGTTCCCGAAGCCGAACTGCTCTGCCGCAATGTTTGCATCGCACTGCCGGTAAATTCTCTTCAAGATGATTTTCAGGAAAACTTTTAACACATGGCTCATCAAGCTGATAACCAGGTAGATGTAATTAATAAACAATAATTAATATTTTTTAACGTACGTTGTAATTCCTCCTTTTGTACAACTTGGCATGTAAAATTAAACATAAAAACTGTTATTATTATTATTATGAATACTAACAGTGGAATAATGAGCTGCATGCATGTTAGCATGTTGGAACAACTGATATGTGTTGGTTAAATGTAAATTCAGCGTAAGTGTCATATTAGTGATATGTTGTTCGGACTTTTTCCACTGTCTAGGGTGTAAATCACACAACGTTTCGGGAATTTTGTTCTACTTCCGTCTTCAGGTGTTCCTGGTTAGTCCTGAGAAGGACTGATATTGTACGTTTTTCAACGTAAATTTGTGCCTCCCCCGGGGTTTGAACCCGGGACAGCTGATCGCTGTGATTACTACTTCGCCACTCTAACCACTAGGCCACCAGGGCGGTTCTTTTCGGACTTTTTCCACTGTCTAGGGTGTAAATCACACAACGTTTCGGGAGTTTTGTTCTACTCCCGTCTTCAGGTGTTCCTGGTTAGTCCTGAGAAGGACTGATATTGTACGTTTTTCAACGTAAATTTGTGCCTCCCCCGGGGTTTGAACCCGGCACCGCTGATCGCTGTGATTACTACTCTGCCACTCTAACCACTAGGCCACCAGGGCGGTTGGACTTTTTCCAGTGGAAAAAGTCCGAAAAACATATCATAATAAACCACTGCCAAAAAATGATATTCAGAGAACAACGCCATATTAGTAATTTGACAGTGACACTTGAAGGATCTAAAATCATTCTGAAATAACTTGTCAACAACCAAACATTTTGCACAGTTAGTTTAATAGATTTTTCTAACGCAAGTACCCACCTGACATAAGATGTTTGTTATAACCTGAACTAGTCAAAGAAATAAGTGATTTGATTAAATAAATTGCAATTAGGGCAAATATTTTATTTAAAGTATTTTGAAGTGGATGGATAGGAGTAGTTTAGCTGTTTAGTAGCTACTATTATAATATTGGCTTACAAAGTAGAGTCAATACTATAACAGTGTAGTTAAAAAACTCAATTATCTATTTATGTAGGTAGGGTTATATTTTATTATGCTACATAATCTGCAATATTACTATCATAGTAATCATACTAAACTGCTGAAAAAAGTAAATATTTACACGTGCCTTGCACTAATCTAAAGTATAACAATTCTATTTACATTACACTAATAACATCTAGTACTACATTCCAATAATTAAAGTAATAACTATATACAATAAATACATCTACTAATTAGTTTTTTGAAGTAACTGCTTATTACAATTTCAAACAATGAATTGGTTATAAATAATACCAGAAGACTTGTTTGAACTTAAATATTTTCTTAGCACAACATGATGGCAACACAAATTTGATTATATCTTTAGTAGATATGTTTATACAAACTGGAAAGACGAAAAGAAATGATATCCAATGTATATTATTACTAAACAAATTGCCAAAAATATAGTCTATTTTTACGACGCAAATGAGAGGTTTCGAACTATCAATGTATTTTTCAAAATTATAAAGAAATAATTTCTATTATTTATCAATATTATACTCCTTACATATTATACTAAAACACTTAGAAACTGAAAACATGAAATCTGAACGCACAAAATAGCAAAGAAGAGAAAACTTTTTCATTACGCGCACTCACTTCAAAGATGCAACGCACGCTGGAAATACAGGCATACCAGTTACACATTTACATCAATGTTTATTGGGGTAGTTTTATAACTACAAGAATTATAGGAAAAATAATATTACAGCATGGAACAGAACTGTCTATCGAACGGAAAGAAGACTTTTGAGAGCAGTATTAAGTTTCAAACAAATATCAACTATTCTACACCATAGTAATACTGTCATACCAGAGAGCCTTAAAGAGTTAAATCAACTCCGTGTTCTTCTATTACCCCTCGAAGGGTTGTGGTTCCCTTAACACGCAATTTCGAATCAATGTTCATAGCAGATTTTTTATTTATTTTCACCTAGAGAATACATCCTTAATAATGCGGGGCAATTTTGAACCGCCATGTCTCATCATTAGAAAAAGTCAAAGTTGAATAACCCTTGGCTCCATTTTGTCTTAGGAATCATTTGCATTACCTTACTTGATTGTATACTAGCGGACTTATAGGAAACTAATCATATGCAGATCATATTATAGCATCCCTCCTTTCACATGTCACGTACAAATAATTTTTTGTACACATGACTTCAAAATTCATATTTCCCAGTCGTTCCCGATGCGCCGAAAGTTACTTTTCGCGCAGTGCGGCGATTTTTACTTTTCAACAAAAACTAGGCAATTGTGTTGTGTTGGTTGTACATTTTCATAATTGCCGCTTGTTGGTTTAATTGCGCTTCCAAACACCAGAGACACTGTAAACGTCGACAAAAGCTAACAGATGAGTAGGGTACGTATAAAAGTTTAGTGATTTGTGTTGTCAACTCTGTAAAGTGGTAAGACACTAAATAATAAGTTCTTTAATTTTTCTAAATATTTTCAGTTATTTGTTACAAAAAACATTGTATTACACTTTTTCGGGAAGAATATTCCCGAATTCGCACTAAATGCATGAAACCGCGAATTTTTTTTTTTTTTTAGTTATTTTTTTGTCGGTTCAGCATCAATGCTCTACACAACAATGGTAACAAAAGGCAATATGTGACATTTTAGTTACATGTGGGATTTATCCCTAACCAAATTAACACAAAGTTAATACACTAAAAGTTTTTAGCACAAAATAGTGTTCTGTTTAGTTGCTGTCACTAACTGTTAGTGACAGAAAATTTATGTGAAATATATTTGAGTGAGCACTTTCAAAAATTTTTGATTATTTTTGCTTTAACTGAGGAATAGATAAAAATAATAATTTGCACATATATCAGGCTTTACGTTTGACAAAAATGGTACCGAACAAATACAGGACAACACAAAAATGGGCAAAAGTAAGCTGTTTAATGTAAATCAGTGGCTGCACGGCGATATTAGGCAAAGCTACGTGGCAGGATGCGATCGGCGGATGCGCTGCATGGCCTGCTTGTTCTTCTTTGAAATGCCTTCTATAGGAGCTGGAATCGAATCACATCTGTAATACATTACCAATAATACATTTTAATCTCTTGTCGCCATGATTTTTAAAAATATTTATTGTCTCAACTTCTGCGATTTTGATACAACTGTTAATGCTGCTTATGGACAGTAGTTTTAGTGATACAGGCTTACTTGGGCGCAGCTCATACCACCACCATTTTCGGTCCATTTGCGCCCCAAAAAGATGATCAACAATAATTATGGTCTCATTTGCGCTCATGCTTGGAACTTACTAAGCATCACAACATCCAAGTTGGCGGACTAGTGGTGTGGTCTCCTGCATGCAAATGAGTTATTACAAAAACGCAAATTTAACAATTTTTCGCGTAACTGCCTCAACTTCTATTCCTTTTTTTATCTTAAAACGGTAAAAGTTTTTACAGTAGTGTCAAACTTTTTGATTAGTGATTCATATTATTGTACAGATTAGCTCATTTTATTAGCATGTCAGTGGTCCTTAGTTTTTTAACATAATGTTATAGAATTAAACACTTTATTAACTAAACGAACTAAGTTTTTATTTTGTATAGAGTTCGACATCTACTTTGAAAAATAAGAGGGTGTACTTAGTAGCGGTCAGGGTGGATACGCTGCTTGTTTAATTTAGTATAAGGAAAATGTATTAATTATTAGTCGTAGAAGAAAGACATTATTATTATTATTATTATTATAAACAATACTTTTTTATTAGATCTGGCAAAAATTACTAAAAGCTTTCAAGTCCTTATTATTGGTAAGTACGTCTCAAGGATGTGTAGTTCACATTTCTGAACTTCTGTAAATTATTAATCAATATGTTTGATACCAGTGTAACAATTGTTAAAGTTTTAAAATAAATCCTCAATAGACACGAAAATTAAAGTACCAACAGAATAGGATACAAGTTAGAGCAGGTATACGAAAAATTGTTAAATTTAGTGTTTTTGTAATAACTATCTTGCATGACCGCATCACTAGTGAGGTGGTCTCCCCGCACTAGTCGACCAACTTCGGATATAGTGATGACTAACGGGTTTAGAAGAATGGGCGCAAATGAGACCCTAATTACTACTGAAATTTTTCTGGGGCGCAAATGGGCCGAAAATGGCGGGGCGCAAATGAGCCGCGGGCAAGTAGCCCGCCACCGTTTTAGTGGATCGGTGTGTTTATTGACATCTCTACATTTTCTTCTGGAAATTTTTAAGCATAATCTCTAAAAAACAGAAGCAATATTTATGTAAGGAAGCTGATCGAGAAACTTCTATGCAGTAACTTAGTGAATTTACTGGCAATCATGGATATAACGTTTTGGCTTAATATTTTTAAGAGGAAGATAATTTTGAAAATGTTGAAGATGACCATTTGTACTATTTCACTCTGGATAACAAAATTCCCTGATTGAAGGAAGAAGAAAACCGGCCTCCAAGGAGTTTTTACTTGAACTTAAAATTTCTGTCCGCAGTCATATATACGAAAGCATTTTTTTAATAATTTTCTAAATGTATACTAAATTGAGCGCTGGTATTTGGTAGTGTTAAAATTACTTTTATTTCTGCAAAATTTGCAGAGTTGAACTTTAAGAGTATGTTGATGAAGGCTTATCTATTCCCATTAAGAAAAAACAATTGAACTGGCAGCTAGGTAGATTTTGATTTTGCTGCTAAAATAAAGTTTCCCTTAATTTAATAATTTACAGTCTTTGCACGGGATCGATTCAGCGAAGTAAAAAGTGCCTTAATTGAACAAGCATCACACAGTATTCAAAAAACTATAAAATAAAATTATCCGCAATTCACCTTGTATTGTACGACAAGAGTTCACCGAGCAGGCGCAATTATAAATGTGGTACTATATATCGCATTCAAAAGCAAGTTTTTTGCACAATTACCGGAAGGGCGCACATTTCGGAAAAATCACCAGTTCTAAAAAATAAAAAAGGCTGTATAAGTTCGGAAAATGATATAGTAAGTAAAATTGGTGATATCCAAATAGGCGGTTCCGAGAACAAAAACAAAAAATTGAATAAAATAATCGTTACGTGCACTCGTTAACTATATCGGAAAAGTAACATTCGGCACAAAATTCACCCGTACTACCAGGTGGTATGGTTTTCTCAGTGTGTGATTTACAGCCCGACAGATGAGGAGTGCCAATGAACGGCTTTTTCGCAAATTTTTAGTAGATAACATAACAAATATTAGGGTTACTGGAGAGAAGCATTAAATTAAATTTAAAAAAATCCAGACCACGTAAAAGTAGAGCGGCAACACATCCGTACCTCAGATTTTATTTCCAAGATACCATCAAATCTTGATTCGGTCGAATGTGTGAGGAAATTCAACAAATCATAACACGTAACTTGCTCCTCGTTACTGGCGCTTTAGTAAAAGCCAGCAAAAAGACCGGCAAAAATGTGTCCTCCAGCAGTAAATGTAAGCTTAACACTCAAAATACCTCAAACATTTTAACAGGAAGTAGCTCTACTCAGAAATTATAGAGAACTATATAGGCACCCTAATATACAGGGTGTTAATTAAGTACGTAGACAAACTTTAAGAGGTGATTCCTTGATAAATTCTAAGGTAAAAAGTTCATACAAACATGGGATCTAAACGGCTTCGTTTTCGAGATACAGGGTCTTGCAATTTAAACGAAAACCTTTTTTTTCAAAAATTTGGAAAACGGCTAGAAGTATTCTAATGAAATTTGGTGTAGGTTAGTATTTCATAAAGTGGCATTGTACGCTCAAAATAAATTTAATTTTTTTCCACCAGTGGTGTGCATTGGGGCGACCTCAGTTACCTTATTTTAGTAAAATCTGGTACGCCACTGTTTTTTAGAAAAAAGTTTTGTATCTATTGTAAGATTGTTTTTTATTAAATAACGTTTTTAACAGCTTCTTTGAACTGTATTTTGAAAACGAAGCCGTTTGGGTCCCATTAACGTCCAATGAACGAAATTGCTGTTACAGATTTCTCCGTTTTTCTCGAAAAGATTTATTGTATCAAAAAAATAAAAGATACATTTTTTGTATAGTTTTAATGGATGAACTAAAAACTTGCCGTATTGACTAAATAACAGTGGCGTACCAGATTTTTCTGAAATAAGGTAACTGAGGTCGACCCGATGCACGCCACTGGTGGAAATAGATTAAATTTATTTTGAGCGTACATTTCCAATTTATGGAATACTAACATACACCAAGTTTCATTACAATACCTCTAGGCGTTTTTCAGATTTTGAAAAAACATAAATTTCTGTTTAAACTTCAACACCCTGTATCTCCAAAACGAAGCCGTTAGGGCCATGTTTGTATGAACTTTTTATCTTAGAATTGATCAAGGAATCACTCTTTAAAGTTTGTCTACGTACTTAACACCCTGTATAATGAAAGGGTGAAAATTTAGAAAAATATTTAAACCATATCTTACAAGGCTATACATTCGACAGTCAAAACGTGTTTGAAAATAAGATACACAAAATTATTTGTGAACACGAAGGAAAAAGAGAAAGAACAACGTTTGGGATAAGCTCTAGCGCATCAACTGTACAAACGACAATTCAACAAGAAGAATTAATAGATCACTCACTGCGTTGTTACAAGTGCGAAGTTTGCGAAACGTTTTATTAGAGTTCATGGTTAAAGTAGTTTGCCAAGGTGAGCTATAACGCGAGGAGGAATTGGAAAAGTGGATTTCACAGTTTTTCAACACTACCCTTAATCAAACTATAATACAAGGTGGTGATTACTTCAATCGCCGTCATGGCAACGACTTCTCCGACCAGTTGGGAGTAAAAGCCAATAATGACCTTATTGCACCTCTACAAAAATATATTTTAAAACGGATATACAATGTAAGGAGTTACAAAAATTAAGATTATACCAAATGCCATAGCTAATCAAAGTGCATAATTTAATAAATTGTACAAGTATATGAGATAAAACGGAAATATTTGGTAATAAATTTGGTAAGAAAAAGAGGTTAGGTAGAGTAGCATATACTCAGAGGAAATAAATAACTAAAAACAATGGTTGATGAAAATATCCATCCAAAGTAACCTTTTGCAGGAAATGTTTGCAGTTGTAGCGATAAGCGTTGGCTCCAAACTGTGTTATAAAGATTTTGCGGCCATAGATAAATGCGATTAATAGACATATAAATAAGTACACAAATCACAAAACCGGGTTTCTGTGCATCAAATCGCGACGGCGTACTTCGATGCAGTTAATATTTGAGCATCGGAGATAGTTACTTCGGTATATTTCTAATGTAATTTAATTGATGATGTATTTCTTCTTCTTGGACCTTTTGTTAGATCGTTATATTTGTCTAAATCGACACTAGTTTTATGACCTTTCTTGCGACGTAGGTTTCTAGCTGTCGCTCATCATTGCGGTGGGCTTCCGGGTGACGTTTAACATTTTTTTTTAAGGAAAGTCTTCCATCGCTATGCATGTTAGTCAGAGCTGGGCAAATTACTTTTAAAAAGTAATTAATTACTAATTACCAATTACCGTCCAATGCAGTAGTTTAATTACCAGAGATTCAATTACTCACAGAAAATAGTAATTCAATTACCAATTACTTAGTAATTGTAATTGTACAACATCAATTACTTTCAATAAAAATTATTGTCATATACGTAGTTTTATTTAGTAGAACATTCTTGCAAGTTGCAACTATCATTACTGTTGTGTCGATTCGTAATCGTAATCTAAAAATGCTTAATTTTTATGTTTTGTTAGCTATAGTAACCTACATACTCTTTGAAGGTTTCTTGATAATTAAATCTTGTAGTTATCTGCCCGTTCACTAAAACAAAAAGTTTTTAGTTTGTTTGAAGTAAGATGTAAGTAAATAAATAAATTCAAAGATAACAATTATACAGGGTGTCCCAAAAAAAATTCGACACCGATTTGGCATAGATTCCTTAGATTATAATAAGCCGATTAAACCTAATATACCTTAGTACACAGTCCCTTCAGTAAGAAGGTATAGGGACTTGAAAGTTCAAATGTATATATTTTTTTTATATTAGTTTCCACATAGATTATCACTGAAGTTGAGCTTTTGATCACTATTGAGAATTTAGTTACTGAGGCCCGTAGGCCCACATAAGGGATAAAAAGGAACTTCCAGTGCCGTGGGGTACATTGTTTTTTTAAATCGCGAAATTACAACATCTTAACCAACTTTTGTAAGTTATGTTGACGTCGGTTGACGTTTACCTATCGTCCAGCCGCCTACAAAAAGTCGTAAAACAATGCATTACTTCATTGCCTGTTTCTCGTATTTTATTTGACGATTTCGACGTTCTTCATTGCCGAGTTCGACGTTCTTCACTGCCGATCAAAAAAATTTTTTTTGAATATGAAGAAACGTCGCATTTCACTTTGGCTACATTTTGTAATTATATTTAAAAAAAATAGCACGCTGAATATGTTCTAAAAGTAATTTTTCCATGTTCGTAATAAATTAATCCACTCGTTTTGCATCGCTCGCTCGTAAATTAAACGTTGAACAACTCTCACTTTTCTTAACTTGTAGAACAATGTACTATTAAATACGCCTAACATGAAGCTGAATGACAAAAATATGTAACTTACCTAAGTATACAGGGTAGAGCATTGGATTTTTAATTTTTTGACATCAAATTTCTATTTAGATTTTGCAGAACACTACGTGGTGCTTCAATTGGCGCAACTTGAGTATGTTTTGTTGGCTCAGTTAGATTATATTTTTTACCCCTATATACGAAAGTAACATTTTTTGTCGCCTGTTAGGGTTTCCTGAAAATATACGTTTGTTTCCCTGGTCGGTTTCCAATGCAGTGGAAGGGAATATAATACATTGACTACCGTTGCCATTAGAGACGGGAGGCAATGTGATTAATAACAAATCAACTAACCTCCTGGTTTTTATATTGAAATATTTTTGAATGCAGCTGAATTCAAGAGATTGTCATGTCATAAACTGTAAAAGTGTTAAATGTATAACTCTGGACTAAAACGTAAATTCCTCCCTTGCATGATTACAATCGATTTGGTACTGTTCTCGCTAAAGCTGAAGAATTGCACTACATCCGCGGGAGGGAATGATACATTTTACTCCCTAGTAATCTAAATAGCTACAAAAAATATATTAGGTAACTTGAAATTTTAAAACAAAATATCAATTTGATGTTGATCAGAGACTGTTGAAGTTGACAGGTGACTGATAAACCTAGTTGAAAACCGCTGATTGAAATAAGAATTTGTACAGCAGATACAAAAACAGCTACAAACTATGAAAACTAAGAATGTTTATCGAAATCGTATCAACAATAAAGATGTTACTATTCCAACTACTTAAACTTTTTGAAAACAAAAGACAGGTAAATTGACATAATGAGAATACTTATTCTTTCACAAGTCAAACACTAACATGTACCTATATTTACAGATTGTTATAGTAATTGTCCCTTTGTCCTACATTTTAAACCCATGTTTCTGATGAAGCTAACAATGACTTAGCGAAACGTAAAAGATATTTTTAAATAACGATAATTTTAATTGTGTAATGACAAAAACTACATTTTTTACTTACGTCGTTAAAAAATGTAAATTAGGTGATTTTATCTCTAAATCTGTAAAATAGATGTTTTTTGTGAGGAAATTAGAACCCTTTTGGTAGTCGTATTTCCGATCCAGTGAAAGTCGGTACTTCACACCAAAAAAAGTAATTAAGCATCCAAAATCCAAACCTAATCGGCGGTCAACAGGACTGTATTTGTCGACTTTGTTAAGTATTGCAAAGACTGCGGTTTGGATTCGCAGCGATTAATAATGGCAAATACATGACATAAACATCATTCCTTCTGAAGCGATGATAGAGAATTTTGAGGCGCAAATCTGACGCATAGTATCCGCAATCAGATTACCGAGTTAAAAACAAACAATAAACACTATTAAAGTTCGATACCTTCAACAGAATTAAATTGATTCAATAATGTTAACGCTAATATTCCCTCCAAATTGTACGTAAAAACCTAGAAAAGTAGCTAATCGCATTTTACTAAAGTTTGTTGTTAACAGCCTCTTCAGATCCCCTAGAAGTAAGAATTTGTCCCCAAATCTGGCAACACTGCTCGTGACGCGTCGTACAAAATGCGATAGTTGCTATTTTCGACTCGCCAGATAAATTAGGCTTCTATTGCACGGGGAAGACCCTATTGCGGTTTGCTAATACGTAACTTATTTTATTTTTTGCGTTTGGAGTTTTGGCACCCAATCGAGGTCAGTAATTCAGTAATTGAAATACCACAAAGTAATTCAATTACCTCGAGTAATTTCAATTACCACAGGTAATTCAAATACTTGTAAAGTAATTTAAATACTTTAGAGTAATTTAATTACGCAAAAGTAATTGAGTAATTGAATGTAGTAATTAATTACTTTCAAAAAGTAATTTTCAAGTAATTTTTAACAAAAATGTCAATTCCCAATTACAATTACCGCATTTTGAAAAGTAATTCAATTTCAAGGCAAATACACAAAAAGGAATTTAATTAGTAATTTAATTAAAAAGTAATTAATTACTGCCCAGCTCTGATGTTAGTCTGGTATCATCCATTCTTCAAACAATTTCATACCAGTACCTTCCCCTTTGTCTCCCCCATCGAACAACATCGTCTATTCCCTATAGGTTTCTGATATTTTCATTTCTAATTAAGTTTCTTAACGATTTACATGCGATGTAGTTCAAATACAGTTATTTTATTAGTACTTGATTTATAAATGTATATATCCACGAACTGTGGCCCGTTAAATATTCATCGGTATTTTGAAACCTCTGTGTTTCGGAATGGTCATTCAATTATTGTGGTCTAATCCAGATTTTCTTTATTATTTTATGTGTGAGTATTTGAGAGGTCAATATATCTATAATTATTTGTGTACATAAATTGGTTTTCCTATGGCTATTGTCGAAGTTAGCTTTAGCACTCGAGTTGCAGGTGAACTTTCGGTTTTAGCAGATATTGGCACTTGCTGTACACTAACTGAGATAGTAAGAATTCATATGTACTGAGCTTGCTAGGCGAACAACAACGGCAACTAGTTATTAAAAATTATAAGTCTGATCATAATTGTACGTCCCAGTAGAGAAGCCAAGGAAAGTTACATTTCAAATACAATGCCCAGACGGTATTTACAACTAAAAATAATAACAAACATTGATCAATTCTAGGTTTAATTCTCTGTATTTCCAATACAAAAAATATTAAGACAAAATAAGATAAATGTTAATAACGAATAATTCTAAAACAACCAGTAATTTTAAAAAAATACAGTTTATAATTTGTAAATATTATAAAGCTGTATTTTATTAACAAAAAGAATGAGCAAATAATTTAGAAAAATCGTTAACGCAAAAACTTTCACTTGCATTTAACATCTCTAGAAATAGAACAGTTGCACATAACATTCCATATTATTCCTCAAAACTCATTTATTATTGTAAGCTACTAGGCACATCATGCATATCCGTCATGCGTTTCTGTTTGCCAAGTCTGCAATTAATCAGCATAAGTTACTGGAATAATTATTCTTATTCACATCGTGAGAACACAGAATTTCTAGATGCACAGAATTTCGTAGCATTTATTGTAGGACTTAGTATAAGAAAATAATCAAGTTAACACCAAGATGTATATTAGAGCAGTTATTACTTTGACGAAAACTGGAATTTTTTTAAATATAGAAACAGACTTACATCAAAACTATTAAAAAATAATTTAAGTAACAATTATGTTGGTTGACATAAATATGAGATCTTAAATGCTGTGAAATATTAAAATTGAAAAAAAATTATAGCAGCGCACCGCTAAGAGATGCTCTAACATGTGTAACTACAACAATGATTGTTTTAGATAGTTGTTAATTGATTTATTTGCTTTTATTATACTGAAATTTGTTTTAATACAGATTGTTTACATTTTTAATTCATATAATACCCAAACTATAATTTAAAAGACGCGGAGGCGGGTACAAACAGGGGGAAATTATTTATCATAGATGAGGATTTAATGCCTGTAGCTAATTGGTGTCATAAATAACACATCGTGGTTTTATTGGCTAATGTCTAAATTAAACTCTACATGCATGATTTATTTTGAGTAAAAAAAGCCGTGTTCCTACGTCCTACTCACGCAGAGGGCTTTAGCTGCCTAATATAAAATGTTGACAGATATTACTTACTCATAACTAAAACTGATATTATATGCAAATGCATATTTTGTATAATTGATATGCCGGCGAAACTTTTTGCATATGTATACTAATTATGTGAAAACAAATCGTTTAAGCCAAGTTTCATTTTGCATATTTTACATATTTATACGATTTTGAGCATACTTTCTGGATTTTTGCATATTTGGTTATATTTAGCAATAATTTGTAATGTATGAACTTTTTGAGATTTTTTTGTAAAATTTACTATTTCATTAAATTATTAATAAAATTTTTATGTTCAACTGAGATATATACTTTTACTTCCTGCAGCTGGAATGCGTGCGCGTATCTCTGTTAAAATCTTTGACTATATAAACATGGACTGCCAACAACCACACTTTTTCTGTAGAAACAATGTATAAGGAATCAACCAACATAGAATCCATTTCACGAGTGATGGGTGAATAATAGTCTGGCGGCGTTAGGGGAAATCTCATTTTTATGTTGCTTACAACATAAAGTTGGCGTTGGTAGTCCATGTTTATATAGTCAAACGTTAAAATGAATGATGTCTTTGAATAAAAATTAGAAAAATAAATATTCTTATACAAAATAATTAAAATTTTTACATTATTTGGAAAACTCCTAGTTATTTTCAAAAAATTAGAGCATATAATGTGCATATATTATAACTTTGGGTGCATATACTCAAATGTATGCATATATATGTGCATATTTTGTACATTTGAGTGCATATAATTATCAGCTTTACTCATAACCACTTCTAAACGAGGCAAACGATCGACAGGTAACTAATCATATGTTTACCCTTTAACACATTGTTTAAGGGTCTCTTCAGAACTACTCGTAAATATATCTTGCAAAAAACAGGTGCATTATACTCGATCGGCTTGAATTTCAAAAAATATCCATGTTATAGGTCCAGGGTATGCTAAATTTAACATCTTATATTTGTAAAGATAAAAAAATTTTAATATTTTTTAGTTTTTACTGCCATTAATATCTGAACTTCTAAAAGTTCCTGGTGTAAAATAGAAAAGCTATAGAAGACTGTTTACATTTATTTTTAGTTTTTGTTTCTAAATATAGGATTGTCTGGAATAAATGCGCTGGTAACTATAATTTTATTAAAAACAAAAAAAACTATTGAAACCTCCAAAACTGCCTACAAGTCAGTAAGCAAAGCAATTAACGCTCCGATTTCCCTTGAGAAAACTTTCCTGTTAAGCGACGTATTACGAGAAAATCCATTTGACGTTCTGCTCTAACAGGGTGCGACTCCCACATTTATCGGCGTGCATTAGGACGGTTTACTTCTTCATGGCTTCAAATCCTGACAGTAGCCGAAGGTTCCCCAGCGACCTAATAGCCGATACAATAGGGAAATTATTTAGGAAACTTTGCACACAACAGAACAATACACCCCGTACTAATGAATAAAGTTATGAAATTTAAATGGCACTGGTTTTTTACTAACCCTGTATTGTTACGTAGGTGGGCATCGTATTGTGGTTTAAGCTCCCACAATGCAGTAGAGAGGAATCCAACTTTGTCATTGATAATAGAATTCTCTGCTTTGACTTGCAAAAGGAAAGCACTTTTAGGGGCTACAAAGAAAAACCGAATGGAGTCGGCCAAGTGTGAAAACTAAGATGAGACGCTTGATGGATCAACAATGGTCATTTTTTGTAGATTTTTAGGATTTACACGACAAGCATTGATTAAACCATTTCAAGCCTGGCCAGTAAATAGTATACCGCAGAAACAGTTTTACTATATACCGATTGGACCATTATTAAATATAGCAGACCTGAGATAAAGTGAATAAAAAATAAACTAGTTGGAAGTTTTCACGGTTATTTTAAAATTCATTGAGCATATTCTTGTTTTAGCTTCTTTATTATACTCGTGGCAACGCATAGTTTCCATTCAAGACACCATACAAATTACCAAAAAATTATCATGAGACACTCACCAATTGCGAGAACTTTTTCTACAAACAATAATTCACACATAACTTGAGAGTTCCACTTCAGATTCCAGATTTTCTTATTTCCACCGGCATAAGGCATTGAATAACTTAATTATCCATCTGAGAAACAGATGTATTATAAATTAAGCCCAAATATATTCTTTTTATGTGGATGGTAGAGGAATACCAGCCTCGCCCGTTGAAGGCAACTTTAATTTTTTTAACATATTGTATTATTTTATATAAACTATATAGTAGGAAACTGAAAAAGACCATTAAATGGTTATTATTGTTTTAGCGTTGTCTTGAGTTCAGCTATATTCGATTATTATGATGTGGGTCACCACTTTTTCGGTGATGTGTATTGGGCTTCTTAGCTTCCTGGTCTATTTCAGTGAGGAAAATATTCGCTTTTTTTGAAAATATTGCCGGTTGGGAGCGAGCGATTTCCTACAGACATCTTGATGTATTGATAGATGGCCTTTGGTGCTGTGTGATTGATATTCCGAAAATTCACTCCATGTGGATTTAAAATCCTCCGACATATTGTGAAGTTTTCCTCAGCATAAATGTGTGGTAGATGCAGTTAGTGCATTTGTTTATGCCAGAATTAAATAGTATCTTAAATACTAAACTGGCGTAGTTTACACCGTGCTCCTTTGCTTTCCTCCCGACGAAGTTCCTTATGAAAGTGGGCGAAAGGTTGAGTTCTTAAATCTCAATAATATGATGGTTAATCCGGGTAGTCGTTCGTTATTGAATTAATGATATTCTATGCAAATTAAAAACCTTAATTGCTAACTTGTTTAGACATTGCTATGAATCAATTTGTTATAAGAAATGTAAAGTCATGTTTTAAGCTAATCAAATTATGCTAAAAGCTCTATCAAGGGTTGTCCCAGTTTATTTTTCCTGCATAGTAGGTACTATAATAGTACAACAAAAAAGCATGTGGTCATTTATCACACACCATAACTTCTTCACCATGTTAGTACAACCAATTGAAGGTGTTGAAACTTTGTTAAGAGTCAATAAGAGCATCTTTTCGTCATGAAGGCTCTTAACCGCTTCTTTAAAAATGTATAAAAGTACAGTTTCGTATGAAACCAGTGGACCTGAAATACTACTCACTATGCAGAAAGTCAGCCTTGGCGCCCTAATTTTAGGAACATAAGCTGTTAATTTTCAATTAACTGCAGCTAATTTTGTATTACCGAAGGTAACACCTTTTACCTCCCTCATTGTCCTGACGTCACCTACACGCCAAAGCTTAGAATAAAAGTGACTTTCTTATTTTAACTTCACATTAAAGATAGTTATGATCCCATGGCTGCATTAAGAAGAGTAGTGGCAAGTCACTGACATAATTCTTGCTACACTTAATTTTGTAAATACCTGAGATATATGAAAAAGATTGTTTTATAGTAGTCCATAATTGTTAGTGGGAAAACAAATAAAATATTTCTCACATAGCTGGGTTATTTATGAAAATAAGTGTAGAGAGCATCATATCAGTAACTGTTCACTACTCTTCTTAATGCAGCCATATGCACATGCCCATCCTTGATGTGCACTCAAAATAAGAAAGTTAGGATCATTATATCGAAAATTATGAATATAACTGATCATCTAATATCATATTTGAACTCTTCTTTAAAAAGTTTTTTTCTGAGCATAATCAACGTATAACGAAAACCGAAAAACCAGTTTTTAATATTTTTTTGACATAACCCAAAAACTAATGCAGCTAGAACCAATTCCTTTTTACTTCCTTTTACAATAAAGGAAGTATTGGATTCACCCCAAAAAATTCGAAAGTGAGTTTTCAACAGGTCTTCACGTTTCAGAGTCCCCTAAACCCAAAAAACATATTTTTTTTCATTGGTCTGTCTGTGTGTGTGTCTGTGTGTCTGTGAAAACCATAACTCAAAAACTAAAAGAGGTGTGGGGTTGAAACTTCATAAAGTTTTGTGTACTATGTAGATGCGACAGCAAGCTTTTGAAGAAAATCGCATACCCGGAAGTAGGTGTTTACTCTTGTAATTTTTCAGTTTTTTTTATATTTTTTCAAAAACGGCTGTAACGATTTTTTTCAAACTTCTCATTTTTATTACATTTTTAATGTGTATTGATGTGAGATAGGTAATTTTCCAGTTGAATACTTCTAAAATGGGTTTCTCTTGTTTCTTTCCTATTTTTTTTATTAAGTCCTATTTTAAATAGAACACCCGGTATATTATTACATTTTTGAATTTAGCTTAAAATTCTAGAGAAACTTTGTCTCTTCACCTGACGCTCTATTTTGCACCGTTTTTGTAGAATTTGTAATTTCTTAAAATTTTTGACAAATGCTTAAACATTTAAAATCAAATTTTTTGCCAATTATAAGATCACTGTAAAAGGAAGTTGTGTGCGTGTATCACACCAAATTTTTGAATACTATTCAGAATTAGAATCCGCAATTTTTCCCCAATTTAACCGACCTTGTATCGCTTACAATCTTCGATATTCCAATAGTTAGCAACGAAATTAAATAACCCTGTATATCACAGGATGGAAGATTCACTTCCTACCTAGTAATATAAAGAACTATGACATATATTGTTTTACTAATATACCTTGTTACAAATCTATTTTTAAAGTCAATCCATAAAATTTGGAAACAAAAACTATAACGAGAGAATATAATCGGTATTCCTGTTAAATTTGAACTCTAAAATCTTGACTAAAGTAATTTGTTGAAGTCTGTAAATAAATACAAATTAGATAACAATATATAGTTTTAAACATATAGAACAAACATAACTAAATGTCAAAATACACAATCCTCAACTTGCCCCGGATTTGGGTTACAGAGTTGGAGAGCGCCCTTTGTGTTGGCCCAGCAACCAATCTTTGCGGTGTGTGTCTTAGTGATGTGTTGACCTTGTTACTCTATCTCTTAGGTCTAGGGTTCTGAGTAGAGCACAGTTAATTTGGTGCCCAACTGTAAATAGTCTCACCGAGCCCGATACCAATCGCCAAGACATCGGAAAAATTCCGACTCCCACGGGATTCGAAACGACGACTTATTTAATGCAAGCCTAGGGCTTTTCCAACTGCGCTACGCGGCTTCTACACATTTATTTTATGAAGTCGTATTAATAATAATTGTTATAATTTTTAGATGCAAATTTGAAGATTCACTATTTTTGTGTAGCTGAGCAACTTCCTCTAATAACTTTTTTCGATAAAACTAGACCTACTATAATTTCTAAATGTTTAGCATCTAATTTTCATCACAGTAGGCGGGTGATTTTTAATAAAATTATTTAAAAATCGTAAAAGTAACCTATTTAGGAGGTAGTTGTTATCGATAAAAAAATAAATAAGGAAGATGCTGGGGAGTGAAGGTGGGAACTGAAACAAACTGTATACTGTATATACGAAACGTTGTTATCGATAATTAAAGAATTTTTGAAGTCTCGAGGTGTATTTCTCAATCGCGTCTGAAACGAAAGTTGTTGGAGTTCTCATCCGAGTTAAGTAGGCCACGGCTCACTTAACGGCAGGGTGTAGCCTAAATTCGAAGACCTGAGAAATGGCTTCATATGCTATAATATAATTTATTTCATGATTTTCCCTGGTAGATATGATTGAAATTAAATTATTTACTTACCTATTTGCTCAAAGAAATTTATATCCGGATCTACGGATGAAGCTAGCTGTTTTCTGATTTTTTTGTCTAAATAGTAAATCGATTTGATTTAAGAAGTTAAAAGATAATTTTATAAACCTCTATGGTTTGTGAGAGGGAATAGTGTTTGTACTATCAATTCATATGCGTTTATAAACAAAAGACTATTCCACCTGCTAGAAATTCTATGAAATAAATGATGTAAGGCAAGATTACACCGGCCAAACTGTTTGAAATTTTGTCCTACCCTGCTTCACGTATCATTGTGCCATTTGGTAGCGCCGGCTTAATAAACAAAAAAAATTATAAAATCGTAAATATGGTCTAATTTTCAACAGTAAATACTCTCATTAAAGATTAATTCCAATGGTGAACACACCTATAGCACCTACCAAAAATTACCCGATTTATTTATTAATCAATAATTGCATTTCCGTTGGGCAATATCGAACCAAGCAACATTAGAAAAAAGAGTTGTTATGGTTATGTTAAGTATTTAAATATTTTAAGTTATATTAAATCTAAAGGGTCACAAAGGTCGTGCATGAACTGGGCACTTTCTTAATCCTCTGGTGTGTTATTTACCTGTTGAGAACCCCATGAACTGTGCACTGTACTTTCTAATCATCACACATGAACCCTTGAGTATTTGTCTTTATCAGGTAATCTTTGCACTTAGTAAAAACGGAAACGATGTTTTCTTATTAGAGGATGGGACGTTTTTAAGTGTTAACGAAACAGTTGCCACTAAAAATCTCGAAACAAGACGCCAGCATACACTTTTAACAACTACAATTAATCGGTATAGCGAAATAGATTGATTACATTACGCTAAATCTCTGGGTTATTTTTAGAAACAATAAATAGTACATATTATATTGTAATTACTAACTAATTATTAGGTTTATATAGTTTTTATGTACTTTGGGGAATATTGAAATTCTGTCTCTGTAAATGTAAAGAGATATTTTGTGTTACATAGTAAACAATAAACAACTTAGTCGTTGTTTTATTTAAACGAGTTCAGTTGTAAACAGAATGTATAATCCGACGTCTAGTGCCCAATTAAGGAGGTGGAATTAAGGCTCAGGTAAGCGATGCTCAATTTGAGGCCAACCGTCTAAAGTTAACGATTTTCACTGTTACAGACAAGTCCCGGCCTAATTTACAAGTTGATCTAGCTAATTATAATAGTACTAACTTGAATATTGGAATATTGCGTAACGAAGACATTATACAATAGTGAATCACGATTGGTCGGTTTCGTTTTAGAAAAAGGGAGTTTGAGTTGTTTCACTAATTAATGCGGCTCACTAAGGGTTCATTTAAAAACGGCTTAAATTCGAAATCTACGTGTATTTTTCGATATTCGAAAATTCATAATTAAAACTTTCCCCTCATTTTCATTGGAGGTGGAAACGATTTCAAATGAATGACACTGGATTGAAAGCTTTTTTTAATGCAAATTTTGGATTTTTACAAACAATATCCGCCGAAAATATCCGAAACTTAACAAACATTTTTACCGCTTCCTCCTTCGAAGGTAAATAGATTTGCTAACAGTTATTTTCGTGCATGAAACACACAAAAAGTAAATTGAGGACCAGAATCCGGGATAAAAATCCGGAAAATTCACTGCAAAATTTCTGCCTGAAAAAATGAAACCAATATAAAATAATAATTGAAAAATAGTACCGTAAAACGGGTTGAATCGCTACACTACAAAACTATTTAAAAAAAACCTACTATGGCGCAAAAGTCGTATCTAAGCTGTTCACCTAAAAATTTGTAAATTTTAGTTTTGTTCGTAAAGATACAGATTACATATTTACCTGGCATGAAACCGAAAAAATTTCAGACAAATATATACAGGGTAATCACCTTAAAAAAATAAGTTTTGTTTATTTTTGCGTTAACTTTGAAATAGATAGAAGTAATAATTTTCACACGTCATTTTTTACATTTGCCGAAAATAGGATTCAACAGATACAGGATAATGTCACAAAAGAGTAAAAACATTTCAACAATATGACCGTTCTGTTCAATAGAGGCGCACGCCGCTCTCGTTTTAATAAGTCTGGATGGCGCAGTACGAGAACTCGATGCGGTTACAATCGCTACGCAAATGCGGCGGAGTTCAAACCCCAGCGGGCTACATTTTTCAAAATTTTGAAGTTGATCTAATTCGCTGGAGGGAAGTTTCGTGTAAACCCCTTTACAGATTTATTTCAGCTTTACTAAAGCCAGTCGGACTGGCAACATATTTTTGAGGTCACTCTTACTTCTGCCAGCACTGGGAGGTTGTTGTGAACATCCTGTTATTATAACTTGAGCTGCATTTTTCGAACAATGTTGCATCTGAGAAGTAACTGTCATCTTTTTCTTGTTCAAGTCCTTCGTTTCTATTATCAAACTCTTCGCTGCAGGTGCTATCCTCATACGGGAGACCTTCTTCGTTAATTAAAATTTTCAAAATTATATGACTTTTTGTTAAATTTCATAAGTTTAGGAGAGTATTAAGTCATAAAGTTATTAATTAAGCATAATTTTTGATTTTAATTAAAAATACAAATCATTTTGTCGTAAACATACTTTAATTTTAAAATTGAAAAATATTAATTATCGTTTAATTAATTACCATTTTTCAATTTTAAGATTAACGTATGCGATTGTAATTATGCAAAATATTTAAAAAAATATTACAATTAAAAGCTTCTCCCATCAAATATTTAATATTAAAACCTAAAAACTAAAATCGAACTTTTAGTAATTGTAATGTAATTTAACACTAAGTACATTAGAAAGCGAATGACGTTTAATTACTATAAACTATTTAAGACAGTTATATAACAATGAAATAAATATTAAAGTAGTTCTTTTTAAGTCGAGATAGTTAAATAAAAAATCAATTAAATCAATCCGGACAAAAAAGGTATGGCAAATTTGTTTTTCATATAAAAGCAATAAGCAAATATTTCAAAATTAAATTACTTTACTAATAAATTATAATTTAAAAAACTACATTCTAATTAAATTGTAGAATATATATATCGATACATATAATTCCATTAAAAATAACTTAATGAAGAATCAAATTCCAACGAATTGCACAATGAACTTTTTATTGCAAATAAAGAACTTTCTAATAAGTTTTAATAACGATTTTTCTAGATTTACTTTCCGGTACACCTACTACATCACGAATTATATCATTTTAAAAGAGATCGACTGGTAATATGTGCATATAGAGCAACAATAACACCGATAATATAAAAATTATTATATTCCAATCCAACTTTTAATCAAAAATCTAAAACGATAGGCAAAAATGAATTTGTTTTAACCCATCTGCCATAAGTTATATCTTGTTCTGACCACTAGAATTATACTTCTTGAGTATTATTAATTCTTCTGAAATACTCACACTATTTCAAACTAAAAGAAGAAGAAAGATTTTTTCTGAATGGACTAAGTTAACGCTAAAATTTTAATTGTCAAGTGTATGATCTATTAATAGTCCGGCATTATAATTTACAATTTCAATAATTGACTATATAATCCTAGTATAAAATTTTCATAACCTCAACAGACCCTAAAACACTTTAATAATACATTTTTATCAAAATAAATATTTAATTGCAAACAAATACTTAAATGCATAATTTGTTTAGCCAGAATAAGTGGCACAAATTCCATTAAAATGGTTATCAGTTTCTAAACAAAAAATAAAGTAGATAATATATAAAAAGAAATACTGTTTAAATTGATGCTTTAACAAAAATGTTTGCTCACAATAAAATAAAGTCCTAAGCTTAAAGAACAATAGTAGAAATAATAATAATAACAATAGTGCATATTTATTTATTTATTATTATAAAATTTTCGTCTTCTTTTTTTATCTAAGTTTAGGATTTTAGTTCATTTTATTATGAGTTAAAAAATTTGTTGAAATAACACTATACGGCAGTCCCAATATATCGGGGGATCAAATAAATTCACCTCCAACGTGCTGTGGCTCCATGATGTTTTATAGAGCTACAGCACACTAGAGGTGAAATTTATTTGATCACCCGATATATTTCGTATGATTACATCGGAATTACACAGAAACAGACTATTATTAAGAAAAGAAGACGAACCTATAAGTTTAAACAAATAGTATATAAAACAAACAATATATAAACAAAACAATGCATGCATGTATAAATAAATAAAGTAACTCTTATTAGTAGTTTCTTTATTGAGAACGAAAAAGTGACATTTTAAAGGACGCGAAAGTTGTTTACGGCCGAGGCGTCAACTACAAGTTTAATAAATTTTAAATAAAAAGTTGTTATTCATTTCAAATTTCATGTCAACAACTGACGAATAATTTTAAAGTACTTAAACTTTAATATTTTACTTTAAAGTACTAGGACTTTAATGTTCCATTTTTTGTACCATAAATAATCCGCAAAATGTAATTTTTTACATCAGTATGAAATAAAGTTAATAATTGATGACAATTATAGTGACAGGTTGTGTTGCAACCACTTTATTTCGGACGTTGTCAGTTCATGTTGTCTTCTGGAGCGCTTTGGAATGATGTTTCTGGGCAGTGCCTAATTATGTGCTTCATTGTCTGTTCTGTTACGCGTTTAGTAGGATTATGTACTAGGTGACCATTATTAACTTCTGCTTCTTCCCAGGCTCTTGTCAATAGTTCTATAGAATCTGCATTGGCATGGATAGGGAGTGTCGGCACACGAGCGCATTTCTGGTACTGGTTACTGAGAGCTGCTAATCATCTGCTGTTTATTGCGGCTATGTTACTTATTACGGGTACCCAAGATAGCGATGTTGACTTTAGTCTTCCTGTAATTATCCTCATTGTCTGATTTAGTTGAATATCTCCCAGATCCGTATGTTTGCTATTGAGGCAAACTGAGGCAGAATATTCTGCAGTTGGATGATTACTTTGACGTATTTGTCGTACGGAGAGATCGTTGTCCCCTCTCACGCTAAACCACTTTAGAGTAAGAGTGGACAACGGTTTGTCCTTACCCTGATCGTTGTCGGATGGAAAAAGATCTATCCGTAGTACCCTGGAAAGGACAAACACTCCAAATTGACATTAAGGCACCCTACAGTAAACCAAAGCTATGACTGATGTTCGAAGAATATCTGCACTGGCCCCCCCATGGCGAATTAGTTAGCTTTTGAATGATATTCGTTAGTGTTTTAAATTTAGCAGCAACCTTTCACAAATGCGTTTTACAGGTAAGGCTTCGGGCTAGAGTGATTCCGAGGTATTTAGGACTGCTAACATGTTTCAGTCACGAAAGCGAATATCAAGCTGATACTTTGCTAGCTTATTGTTCAGAAGGAACATTGTAACTTCAGTTTCGTTGGGATCAGGATGTAGATCCCACTTGGTAAAATACGTGTCTAAAATTTCACGATCATTAGCAAGGATGGCTTCAGTTTCTCCAACGATACGATGTTGTGTGGCAATTGCCATGTCATCTGCATAAATAAACTTTTGGGAGGTAGTATCTGGAGTTTCAGCGGTATAGATGTTAAAAAGTGCAGGTAGCAGTACGGATCCTTGAGGCAAGCCGTCATTTAGAGACCTGAAATCGGTTTTTTTGCCATTCAAATGGACGTGAAAGAGTCTATCGGACGGAATATTATTGAAGAAGTGGATAAATCTGACAAGGAATCATATTATAGAGGTTTTGAGTAACAAGCCATCCCTCCAGACGGTATCATAGGCTGCGGTTAGATCTATGAAAACCACCAAAGTTTTGAGTTGGCTCTCATAGCCACTTTCTATCAGTGTGGTAACGGACAGGACTTGGTCGCAGCAGTTTCTTCCGGGAACGGAACCCGCTTGCTGGATAGAAATATTTTTGTGGCGGTCCCAAAAAACTTGTTTAACAACCAAACCGACAATTGCAGAACCTAGTAGCAAAAAAATCAAATGTTGAAGATATTTTCGCTAAGGGAAGTCAAGCATCATAGGATTGCATAAGCATTACAACCAAATTTCTAAAGAACTTTACACGAAACTTTCCTCGCTGCACAGGTTTGTCTCTTTTACGATGTTCACCCTGTCTGTTGGGTCCCATTTTCATCAAAGATAAAAATCTCTAAGCTATGCGCTAATTTTTTCTTTTGTGTGTTCCTCAGTTAAAGGAAACATAGTCAACATGTTATTATTTAAGGTGCTCACCCTGTATATATGTGATCGAAAGTGTATGCGGATTTGAGCCAAGTAGACATTAAAATCCGCATGGAAAATATAGTCTTCCTCCAATACATAGTTTTTAAGCTATACCGCTCAAAGGCGAACGGACAGACGAACAGACGGAATTGAGAAAAAAAATTTCTTAAACTGGGGATCCCAAAAAGTGAAGATTAGAACAAATCTCGGAAGATAATTTTTCACGATTACGATACTTCCTTCGACTTAGTCGAGGAAAGTAAAAATGGGATTCAATAACATCTATTAATTTTGAGATAAACAAAATAGTCTATACTTATAAAAAATAATATTATATCTTCATGAAATATTATATAATTACGCAACTTTTATTAAATTTATTGTATATATAAAAATGAAATAAATTGCAATACCCTTTATATCCCAAATATTGAACTAAAAATTTTAAAAAAATTAAAGGCGTCAATGTTTAAATAATCAATAAATATCTAAATCAATATGGAAAAACTATCATATAATACAAAAGAAAAATGTACTTACTAAACCACATCTGTATTAATAATTCAAGGTTCCAAAAGCCAAGATAAACCTAAAAATAAGCGCCCTTAGTGATAAATTAATACAATTAACACAGATCAAAAATTTGCATTTACATAAATTTAATACAGAAGGACCTTCGATAGATTTCTTGAAAAAATATACGTCAGTGTGCGTCACGTCGCATTAAACATAGATCAACATAGCTTTAATTTCCGCTACAAAAATGTACTTGCATGAAAAAAATCAGTAATATAGTTAATTTATAACGTCTGTTACTTTGAGAGAAAATAATATTCCCTTTTTACACGTCGTTGCATGTGAACATACATTTGTAAGCAATATATGTTACATATTACACAATTATCTGGTTTTGTTTTGCTTGCGTATTTTTTGTATTTTTACTTCCCTCGTCTAAAAGACGAAGAAAGTATTGTAATCACGAAAATATCACCTTCCGATATGTCTTCAGATCTTCACGTTTCAAGGTCCCTAGATGACGAAAAAAATGTTTTCTTATAACCGTCTGTCTGTCTGTTGGCAGTATATCTCAAAAACTATTTGTCGGAGGAAGACGATTTTTTGTATACATATTATGTGTATATCTACCTCGCATAAAATCTGTACAATTTCATACAAATATATAATGGGTGAGCACCTTAAAAAATAAAAAATAAATTATTTTTGGGTTAATTTTAAAATAGAAGAAAGTAATAATTTTCACATAGGTCAGGCTTTACATTTGCCGAAAATAAAACTGAACCGATACAGAAGAATGTCACAAAAGTACAAACGTTTCAACAAGAAGACCGGTCTGTTCAAGAGAGACGCGCGCAGCACTAATTTCTATAAGGCTTGATGACACAGTTGGACTTATCGATGCAGTTACGATAGCTACGGAGATGCGGTTACGATCGCTATGCAGGTGCGGCGGGTTCAAACCCCAGCGGAATAACTTTTTTTTAATTTGCAAAATTGATCTAATTCGGGCTAGGGAAGTTCTGGGTAAAACCTTTTACAGATTTTTATAATATATAATTAATTTGATTTTATCCCTACAATGTTAAAGAAAACGGCTTTCGCTACTATACACTACTGACAATGACAGACTCGTGAATATTTCGAAAGGCGCATTCCACTGGAAAACGTTTATTGTATAGTAGTTTACGTAAAAAGTTCGGAAAGAGCATCTCTACAGGACTCGTAGGCAAATTTCAGACCGATGCCGAAGGCAAAGCCTGAAAGCCTACCATTCCACTAAACGTACAATATTTTTTAAGCGCCTTTGAATCTTCTTAATTTTACCTAAATAATGAAACATTACAATATCAAATAAACATTATGTATAATCAGTAATCTCATTTACCTTGCGGTGTAGAGGCTGGTGCTTTATGCACTGGCATCTGGCGGTACAATGCTAAACTTGCCCCGGATTCGGGATACAGAGTTGGAGCGCGCCTTTGGTGCTTGCGCAGCAACCATTGTGTGAGTTCTGTGTCTTGGTGATGTGTTGATCTTGTTACTCTATCTCTTAGGTCTGTGGTTCTGAGTAGAGCACAGTTAATTTGGTGCCCAACTGTGAATGGTCTCACTGAGCCCGATTCTAATCGCCAAGGATGCGGAAAAATTCCGACCCCAGCGGGATTCGAACCGAGGACTTGCTTAATGCAAGCCTGGCGCTTACCTATCTGCGCCACGCAACTTCTAAATAAACATTATACCCTCGTAAAAATCTAGAGAGATTTGTAGTTAATTTCCGTAGTAACTACAGTCGACAAATATTACAAACCAATCAAAATACTGATTTTCCAAAATAGTCCTGTAAAAAACTACTTTCCAGCCTAAAAATTGTACAGTAATGCACAAATTTCAGGACGGGTGCATAAAAAAAATATTTTTTACCTACATTATTATAATTACTCAACGGAAACTGATATTATATTTGATTTATTTAATTTTTATCAAGACTGCTTATTCTGACAAAGCATATTCATTCAAATAGGGTTTTTTTTTTCAATTATTAGTAAGTATTCGTAGCCTTTACAACTTCATTTTGTTTTTTACTTCCCTTTACAATAAAGGAAGTATTGGATTCACCCCAAAAATTCGAAATTGAGTTTTCAATATGTTTTTTTATTAGTCTGTCTGTTAGTCTGTATTTTTTTCAAACGTTACATTTTTATTACATTTTTAATGTGTTTTGATGTGAGATAGGTGATCTTCCAGTTGAATACCTCTAAAATGTTTTTTTAGTTAACTTCAACTAACTCTCTATGTTGTACGGTTTATGTAGAAATTGTAATTTCTGAAAAATTTTTACAAATGCTTAAAAATTAAAGAACAAATGTTTTACTAATTATAAAATCACTGTAAAAGAAAGTTGCGTGCCTGTGCCACACCAGATTTTTTATACAAAAACTACGAGTTATTGTAACAGTATAGTTAATAACGGTGTACACAAGAAATTGTGACACTTGATGACATTCCAGTGATAATATTTAATCAAAGTTGTAATCTTGTAAACACAACTAAAATATAAACTGCCATCTTATCTTAAGAATAACGGTAAGAAACTATTGGTGTTTCGAAATACCTCGACAATTTAACCCTTATTACCATATTGACACTGAATTGCTTATCCGTGAAATCGGTTTTGCATAATCTTACGCGATAGTTACTATTCGCTTGGTAGTCTACTCTTACACATTTAGAGGTTTCAAAATTTTGATAAACGTGCCACTTACAAACTAAAATGCATAAGAACTCTCTAACCCTTAAAATATGCAAAATTAATGGTACTCCTTGGTTTCAGGACAATTGTGGAATCGGTGGGGCAAGTATTTTCCCGCAGAAGTTTGCGATGGGACATGGGCATGATATATCCAGGCCTGCTAATGCGAGTTGCGCCATCTGGTAGCCCAGGCGGTGTATTAGAATTTGTGATGGATCCACACCGGGAAGCTCTCTCCGCTCATAATTTGAAAGAAGCCAGCACAGGTAAGTAAATAGAGACCTTGAACTTGGCAGTGAAATTACAGGTGCGCTTAGAATATACCCAGGTTAGGTTTGCATCTTGGCTTAGAAAATCGTTAAATATTTCTTAAAGAAATTGTGAACGCAATATATTAAAAACGTAAAATAAACTAAATTCTAGCTTGTATTCCCTGAACTTGCGCCAGCAACGGTGAATGTGCAAATTTCATAATCCGGCGAAGTTCAGGGTCTTGCCGCTAGGTGCTGGCACTGACCTCGCTCCGGATTTCCGGAACGAGTGGCAAGTTCAAGGTATGGCCGTCGGCGCGTCCTCAAATGTAGGTCGTCGAGGCTGCGGCATTTAAATGCCCAAATCGACGAGCAAACTTCACGAGTTTTCTTCCTTTTGTAGGTCGGCTCATCGCAAGGCAGTTTTTAGTGCCGTTGCTCTTGGGCTTTAAATTCAACGTCGCCACGCTGATTCCCATCGTGTTCGGGCTGATCGCCATCGTGGCCAAGAAGTTCTTGTTCCTCAGCAAGATTGGCTTGGTTATCAGCAGCGCGATTGGGTTGGGGTCCCTGCTCTTTGGCACGAAATACCCCACACAGGGCAGCTTCAACCCCGGGTTTGGGGGACAGTATGGGTACGGAGCGTACAACAGGTGGGTTATTAAGGTCAATTAAACAAGGATTGGTCGACGAGACAACTTGATTTTTATTGACTATTTTTTTTATACTAAAGGCTGCTTGATTTAGAAAAAAATATCAACATCAGAGAACATTATATATTGTTTGAGATCGTATTGATAACAATATTAAAATAAAAATCAGTACAAATAGCTTAATTCAAAATTTGTAAGATAAGAAATTAATATCCTAGAGCTGCCTTATAAAATATTTTGTAATTAAAAAAAAATGCTGAGCACGGCAGCGGCTGAAAGACTTTTCCAAGAATGTGCACTAAAAATGAAATTTTTTAGGGATTCAGTGACACTATCTTTACACAATGTTCAAGGCCGTTACAGTTTTCTGCATTTGAGGATATCACTCACCCTATATAAATACTACACTTTTCTATTGAAGCTAAAAAGACAATAAAGTATCACATTCTACGTGGAAATATTTAAAAGGCAATTGTTACAGAAAACTGGTATCAGTATCTTATACAAAGATTTACGCCAACAAAAACTAACACTTTCTGTTCTGAGTGCTGTCATCATCAATGTCAACCACTCCTTTACTGGTCTAACTTAAAATTTTTAAATTTTTAAATTTTAATCAGTACTACGATTTTTATAACGTAGTTTTCTGGTTAATTAGTTACTTCTCCAATGTGGTGTGTTTTTTAATACAATTCATATCTCGTCTTCAACGTTTAAAAATCCTAACCTCATTTTAATATGTGCTTCAACTACTTTTATTAATAATCATTATGGCTTGAGGATGAAACCAGTTTGGTTTTGAAACATGTCACTACCAATAATTTTAAAATAAATGTTGGTGGAGAAGACTATTTAGTTTTATTGCTTGATTTCCTAACACTTTCTTCCAATATTTGTTTTAATATTTGTCTACGCAATTTTCAAATGAACCTGTATGTTGGATTTTGAAAGATTATATTGAAAGTAAGAAAAGAAAGTTCTTTATTCCTCATATTTCATTGCCATCCTTAACATCAGAACAACATATGAGTTCCGTTATGAAAAAAGAAGTTTTACCAATCAAAGCATTTCTAGGATCTTTATAAAGGCTCCACAAATATCTGACGACTTAAAGTATCAACTATGATGAAACTATCTTCTGAAAACTCTTTTCGGTTATTATCTTACAAAAAACTATTTATAATTGTTATTAGTTACGAACATTTCTTTCATCTACTCTTGAATAAACTTTATTTCTTTACCTGTCATTTGGACTTCAGTTATGTGAGGTTAATTAACATTTTAAAGTCATTTGAACCCGATATAATAATGAAGTTTTGTCAATTAGATTTCAACAAACTAGCTACGTTAGCAATTATTTTAACATTACAATATCTCTCCCTCTCTTAAGTTGAGACGTGCATTTACTTATACTGAAGTCAATATTATTTTCTGTTCAACCTTTGAATAAAGTATCCTTCTTTCTTTCAATTAAATTACACTTTGACAGTTCATCAAATATATCACCCCACAAGCCACAAGGAGCAACTCTTCTCATTTATTTCAGGTAACCATTTATTATCTCTTGAATTGTTTACTTTACGATGAATCCGTCTGATTACACATGTTAATCCTGCAGGTCTGTGCGAAATTCTCCCGACGAACCTTTAGCCATCCACATCAATGCTTCCTATCCGGATCAATTCATGACGTTGAGCCCCTGAACTTCCACAAAGGTTTCAAATTTTTTCATAAACTTGTGAATTGTTGATGCAGATGGAATAGGTCGATTATTAAATTTAACCGAGAATAAATCACGAACTGTGCGTAAACTGAAGCCATTGTAAAATGTTTTGATAATAAATACCTTCCCTTCATTAGAATATGCAACACTATTATTCATAGTAATTATTTAAATTCGTGAATTGATAACTAACAAAAAATCACATTTATTTTGGCATAAACAAATTTGATCATGGCTGGTCTGTTTGTTGTTAATTAAATTCAAAATACTTGTTACAGGTTTTCAGCTATTTCTATCTTAAACAAGCAAAAAATTCGCGTAAAGTAGTATCAAATGAAGAGCATCTTTTTTTATTGATACCACTATCAATCCTCATATCACATTAAGCGGCAAGCAGGATTCTGAGTGAAACACTCGGTATGTTAAAAAGAAACAGGGACAACAGGCACCCTTGACCTTTCTAAAACAAGTACAACAAAATTAACATCTTGACATCTTTCTACCATAATTTGCAAGCTGAATAGTATTTCCGTTGTTCCAAAGCATCTCTTGAATCAGAATTGAAATTCACCTAACCTCTTTTCTAATTCACTTCCTTTACATACAACCATGTATTACGAGGATGATTTGACGGGACGTGAGACTCGAAATGAAAGACATGAGTTAGAGCATTTTTTTTTACTTTTCAACATATTCTCCTCGTACATCAACACACTTGGACCAGCGACGCTGAAGTGCTATTATGCCTGTTTTGTAGTGATCTTCTTCAAGGCTGTCAAAATATTGCTCCGTTGCAGCAATTACTTCTTCGTCCGTCTTAAACTTCTTTCCGGCAAGGAAAAGGTTGAGCTTCGGAAATAGCAAGATCTGACGAGTAAGGTGGGTGGGGGATAACCTGGAAGCGAAGTTGATCCAATTTCTCACGAACAATGCGACTGGCATAGGAAGGAGCATTATCATGACAAAAGAGCACCTTTTTTCGAACCATTCCGGGTCTTTTTTTAGCAATTGCTGCTTTTGGTTGGTCCAAAAGTGCAGCATAATATGCTCCGTTGATGGTTTGGCCCTTTGTGAGATAGTCGATGAGAAATATCCCCTTCGAATCCCAAAAAATCGTAGCCATTACTTTCCCTGCCGATAAAAAAGACTTCGCCTTCTTTGGTGGAGGACTGCCATGATGTTTCCACTGTTGAGATTGGCGTTTTGATTCGGGAATGTAGTGATGAATCCAAGTGTCATCGACCGTAACAAAGCTGTGCAAAAAATCAACCTGATTTTTGTTAAACAGCTTCAAATTGTCGCTTGATGTTCTCACTCTTTCTCGTTTTTGATCAGCATTCAGCAAGCGCGGCACCCATCTTGCTGACAGCTTAGACATGCCCAATTCTACGTGCAAAATATGATGTATGCGCTCAGTTGATATGCCTACGATCCTAGGTATCTCGTCAATGTTTATTTTTCGATCCTTCAAAACAATATCATGCACTTGATCGACTGTTTCCGGAGTTGTTGCCGTTTTTGATGGTCCTGGTAGTTCATCATCTTCAATGCTCAAATCACCACGTTTAAATCGAGCAACCCAGCGACAAATCGTTGATTTCGAAGGGGCATTGTCACCCAATGTTTGCTGCTTATCGGCCAAAATGTCAGTCGTGTTTAGCTTCTTAAAAACAAATATTGAATCGCACCACGAATAGCGTTTTTATCCATTTTATGATTTTCCATTTAAGCGTCGTCTTTAAACCGTTGCAATTTTTTAACTGAACGCCACAGATCAACTAAACTTCACTTGTCAGCATAAAAAAGATAGTGGAACTCGAAAATTATGTTAATTTTTAGCGCTAGATGGCACTAGTAGTCGAGTCGCACGTCCCGTCAAATCATCCCTACACGCAGAAAGAGTTTAAGAACGTGACTCATGAAACTAATTGTTCTATAATATTCGCGTTTTCGGTTTTATCTTTTGTCGTATTAAAAAACACGTTGCTGTTAGCCCCTGTAATATAAATAACATTAAATAAAATCTAACACTTCAACATGATCTAGTCTTTCTGTACATACGTATTTGCTCTTGTTAACCGCGCTCGTTGAGTTTAAAGGGCTCATGTATATGTTCATCACATCATATCACATGTCCATTCTGTTATTTGGTATTTTATATCAATTAACGTTTTCCCATAGTATCCCCTCTGTGCCTAAATTTTTTTTAACGTGTCATGTTTTCTTTTCCAATAGTTCTATTTCTTTACAGTTGCATACCATCCACTCTTCTTTTTCTGTTGTTCTTTTATGTATTTCTCTATATCTCATTTCACTTTTAGTTCTATTCGTTTTATTAATTTACGGGTTTCGTCTGACACCCCTCTATCTTCTCCTATTGTCTATTCTTAGTAGTTTATGTGCTGTGTCCTGGGACATTTTCTTTTATCATATCCATTGTGTTTGAAATGTGTTATTTTTTTTTTTTTACCTACTTGAGTGCTTAATTCCTCTTTCACATTGTGTTGGACCTCCTCCTAGATCTATTCTTCTCTTTTTCATTTAGAATGTGTATTTTCGACCTGACTATCCAACTGCCTTGTAGTAATTTTGATGCTTAAGGATTATTATGTGAAACTGCTAATTATGGCGAATTAGCCATCAAATTTAAATATGCCAGTTAATAAAATACGTGACAATAATAGTAGTAGTATTTTGCCAGATTGAAATATGTTAATTATTATTAATGCTTAAATTTCCAGAAAAATAAATTTCGTTAATAGTGCAAGTAATAAAATTTGTACTTTTAAATTAACTACATTTGTAGGACCTTGTGAATAGTTTGATCTTTTTTATTTTAAAAATGATCTAAAATGTCAAATATATAAAAATATATTCAGATTTTAAAAATCAGAATGAAGTTTTGTAATATTTACATTAAGAATGTAGGCCTGTAGGCATTTCACGTAGTGAAAAGCATATTTTAGGAAATCCGCGGAATACCTTGCTACTTAGGCAATCTGAAGACGGTAAAAGCAGTCCGCACTTTAACTAGGCAGAGTTGTACATTGTACAATCATACAAAAATTGAGAGGTGCGGTGTACTCAATTATCAAAATTATCTGAACAAAAATCTACAGTAGCATTGATCTCTCTTCTCAAGAGCGCGAAGATGCGATTGAAATTTAATTAACACCTGAATGCAGTGTTGGAGATATTATTGAGACAAATATTGAACTTAGATATTGTTTTTAATAGTAACGATTTCTTTTGGATCGGATTTCAAATAAAAGGCAAAACGGATCGCTTCCTGAAAATTAAATGCAATAAATTTTTTGCATTACACTTGGCTGTACAGAAGTGTGTAAGGTATGTGAAGGCAACATGCATGCAATAGATTGTAGTAAAAGATGGAAAAAAGATAACATAAATTGTCTACACTTTATTCAAAAAGTGTGATCAAGTCCTCTCGAAAAAAAACTAGAAATTATAAAAAAATAAAATCTGAAAATTGTTTACACCGAACTTCCCTCGCACGAATTAGATCAATTTGCAAATTAAAAAAAAACACGTATTTCGCTGGGGTTTGAGCCTGCCGCATCTGCTTAGCGATCATAACCGCATTGATAAGTCGAACTGTGCCATCTAGCCTTATTGAAATGAATGCAGCGCGCGCCTCTATTTAACGGAAAGGTCGTATCGTTGAAACTTTTCGACTCTTTTGTGACATTATATTGTATATGTTGAGTCCTATTTTCAGCAAGTGTAAAGCCTGACCTATGTGAAGATTACTGCTTTCTGCTATTTCAAAATTAACGCAAAAATACACAAAGTTTTATTTTTTAAGGTGCTCACCCTGTATATATTTGTCTGAAATTTTCACGGTTTTGTGCCAGGTATTTACATAATGTGTATCCACAATATCATCTTTCTCCGACAAATAGTTTTTGAGTTATACCGCCAACAGAGAGACAGACGGGATTCAGAAAACCTGTTTTTCGTCATCTAGGGACCCTGAAACGTGGAGATCTGGAGAAATCTCGGAAGGTAATTTTTCGTCATTACAATACTTCCTTCGTCTTTCAGACGAGGGAGTAACAAAGAAATAAAATGCTGCATACATTGTCCAATACGTTTAGAAGTGCTTATCGAGGAGAAATGTAGCTATCTCTGTAACAGCTTTAGACAGAGGAATAGCGGATCACAAAAACATCATCGGTATAATAATCTCTGAAAATGAAGGTTTCTTCAAAATTGGAACAGGGCTAGGTGTGCTCCAAAAAAGTTACAGCATTAAGAATTTGATATTATGCAACAAAAGTTTTGAGACATTAAAGATCTAATACCCTAAACGAACGTTAGTTTGCCGATAGCTCAACAAAGTTATCTAGTTATAGAGGGTAAGGATGAATGATGAAGTAAAACTGTACTCAGAAATGCATAATAATTCGTACAATTGGTTAAGTAACGGAATTTAAAATGCATCAGTCGTTGTCATACATCTCTTTCTTGCAACACATTTTTTTTGTAACTTATGTGAATGTATGTTTTTGTTTTTTATAATGTACAAGATGTATTTTTCAGTATAAAGAAAAATAAATATTTTTGACAGTTAAGCATTTTGTTAAGAATTCTTACCATGGAACAGCTCTGCCAAGTCGAAGTGCAGACTTCTTTTTGTCAGTCTTCAGATTGTAGTAAGGAAAATTCCTCGAAAACAATTCATAAAATCACAATTCATCGAATACAATTAATCGAAACGCAATTCATCGAAACAACAATTCATCGAAAGGACAATTAATCCAAATGCAATACCTATATCGGAAAGAAAATTCATCGAACTTTGCATTGTAGGAACTTTATCAAGTTTTTTGAGGATAATATATTTAGTTTAAAAAAAATTGTTTTGAGCTTAATTATAGCGAACAAATCCACCCAAACTTCCCTTGCATGTCGCTTGCGTAGTTAGAAGTTTTTGTTGTCTCTTTTTTATATTTGTAAAAGTCGGGAAACCATTCCTTTGTCACTTGTTTTTGTTTAATTTTAATGCGTGCATATACGTATAACCAACGAAATTTGATATAATTTTTGAATATAAAGAAATTAGGAATACTTATGTAAAAGCAACCATAAGACGCCTGGTGTAAAATGGCTGTTGACTTAAGCAAGCCAGCGACATGCTGCAATTTCTAAGATTGGTTCGGTATAATTAAACTAAAAAATTTGTTATAGGTTTTACCCAGAACTTTCCTCGTCGACATTGTGACACTAAATAATTTTAAAAATCAAATTAAGTTAGGAGTAAAAATATCTTCACGTTTCTAATACATTAAATACATTTTCAAATAAAAAAAATTAGTCCGCTGGGGGGATTTGAACTCCGCCGCATCTGCGAAACAGATCGTAACCACATCGAGTTTTCATCTGCGTCATCCAAACATTGGAACGAGTACGGCGCGCGCCTCTCTTGAACAGAACGCCCTTATTGTTGAAACGTTTCAACCCTTTTGTGACATTATCCTGTATCTGTTGAGTCCTATTTTCGGCAAGTGTAAAGCTTGACCTTGGTGAAAATCATTACTTCCTTCTATTTCAAAAGTAACACAAAAATAAACAAAAGTTTATTAAGGTGCCCACCCTGTATATATTTTTCTGAAGTTGTACCGGTTTCATTCCAAGTATTTATTGCTATGAACCTTCAGGTATAGTTATATTAATATGTCTTTGAATTATATTTTTATTGGTGTCAAATTTAAATTGCCCTATTTATGTTTTGAATATCAATAATTATAGTTTGAGATAGCTCCTGAAAATCAGGGGTGGATTCCTTTATCTAGATTGCTTAGTTATGAAAATGTTCTAATTTATTTAATATCATTCCCATAAATCAAAATAACTTATATCAACCAAATATCAAAACAGATTTGAAATTCAAATAGCAAATACCAGTTTGTTTCACTAGTACAAAAAAATATTATAAACACAGTGGGTAATTCTTTGATAAGTAATTCACTTGTACAGTCTTTTATTACCTTTTTCTAGTAATTACCGTTCAATTGGTCTCCACAACGTTCAGGATGCAAACCAACCTGCTCATTTCTGCCTACTGATCCAACCTCTCACGCACCTTCACGCAATGAAAAGACCCCCTTACAGGCAAGACGTCTCCAACTGTCCAGAATCAGCAACTCAAACCTTCCCACAGCATGCAGCCAACAGACCAGATCTGCAGACACCTACTTCCTTTACTGCCTCTGCCAACTTCCTGGAACGTGCCGTCTTAACTGATTGTCCTTCCCTAGAACTCTCCCTTATCACTGAACAGCTTGACGTAATCCAATTCAATTAATATCTGATGTTAAATGTAATTTTCCAATAAACTTGACTTTATATTCTTCTCCAGTTATTCACATTTCTAGATAAATTCTGCTTGCTATTAGTATTAACCACATACTGGTACTCATCCTTAGTTGTATATCTTTTATTCTTCTTATAGGTTTAGATTTTCTTATATACTTCTATTTTCCAAACAGTTTTATAATTTTAATAATCATTTTATAATAATTTATTAATTAATTAATAAAATAGGGTTTATTTTTAATAATTTAATCTACATATTATTTTCGTTACATTTTTCACAATTTGTTATTTCTAATAATGGAAACAAAGTGCTTAACTATAACATATTTTTATTTTCTACACTCTATCTTATATTAATTTGATTTACACCTACTAATTTTTAATCTATTACAGTTATGTATTTGTCATTCATTTCAAACTTTAATCTTTAAAATATTACCACTTTTGAACCCATCTGCCTTTCGAATAGCCATACTCTACTCTATTACAAATGTTTTACTTTTTAAAATGCATAATACTTAATCACATTCCCAGTTCAAATCTAAATAGATCTTGATAATTTTCAATCATTGTATTCTCTTAATCCTTTCCAAAACTAATTTTTAACCCCCCTGTGTATATCATTACAATATCTAATGTGTATGCAAACTATCATCTGCCTCCGACACATAGTATTTGAGTTATACTGCCAACAGACAGACAGACAGACAGACGGAATTGAGAAAACCTGATTTTCGTCATCTAGGGACCTTGAAACGCGAAGATCTGAAGAAATCTCGGAAGGTGATTTTTTCGTGATTACAATTATTGTTAAGTTGATGAAATTTTTATAATGCGAAATTTCGATGAATTTTTCTTTCGATGAGTTGTTGATTCCAGGAATTGTATTTCGATAAATTGTATTTCGATTAATTGTACTTTCCATGAATTGTTCTTGCGATGAATTGCTTTTCGATTAATTGTATTCGATGAATTGTGTTCCGATGAATCTACGTAAACCTTCCTAAAATATACCAGTCGCCCTGTAAAATGCTTAAAACAACCGTCAATCCACGAATTGCCAGATAATTTGGATATATTGCGCATATTGCCTCGGAAATTCGCGGATTGACTGATTTTACACTTTTCCGGTATCTTATACTTATACAATACCAGTGATTCTACTTGAGAAATCAAAGATTTCCATTAATCTGGTAAACTTTAAAAATGTTATTCAATAATAACCAATTTTACAACTTTAACAAAATAACAATACCTCTAAGTGCAAAAATTGATGTAAATCTGAAAATAATGATATAAATCATTACTTGCCTAACATATATCAATTGCCTTATTATACATTTTTTAATGTTTTGGTCTATATCATTTTTCTACTGATTTTGTTCAAGCCTTCCTTCTGTTAATGTACCTACAATTCCCAAAATTCCATTATAACGCAAATTTTCGTTTGCTTCTTTGAAAAACGTTTGTTAATTTTGTATATGTTTTGTAGAGCAATACATATGATATTACATACTACTTAATTACCAACTTAAGCATATCGTTCACACCTATAACTTGTCATGGTGATCTAGAGGTTTAATGTAGCTTATTCTAATGTATTAAGCAACTAATAATAACTAATAACAACTATGGAAGTAACAATAGCTGTTTTAGGTCAAACTATCCCAATCTATACTTTTCATAAATTCAAGAATTTTTTTAAGATACTTTTGAGTTGACAATGTTTTCGGAGCAGGACACATGTCACCGTTTTTTAATATTTCATTCCTTAAGTTTAGTCTATTTGGTTCTAGGATAGAGCACTCATTGAATAAATGTTCTACTGTTTGTTAGTTTAAATTACGTACGCACATTGGGTCAAGACTTATTTTGAATAGAAAAAAATAGCTTTTCAGACCATCATGTCCACTACGCATTATTGTCACGCTTGGTGAAGATGGGATTTTTATCTTTAACCTTGCCACCACTGTGGAGAAAAACGACATTGTTAATTCCCCTTTGACACTATTTTCCCACTTACTTTGCTATTGCACTTCACTGCTCTTTTCCATTGCTTCTATTATTTCTTTTTTTTCTTCTGGTTTGTGGTTCTCTATTTTCAGTATTAATTTTGGATTTATCTGGTTTGCGTTCCTTGTCAGTAGAAATACTTGTTGTTTTATTTATTTTTATTTTTTCTGTTATTTTTAATACAATCGGAGTTATTATATACAAAATGTAGAGCGACGCCTATAATTGGCCTAACGGCTGTTGGCTGAGTACCAAAATAAAATTTAAAAAAATAAAATTCCTGTAAGTATGCAGGAGGGTTCGTACGAGATTGTTCTATACGCTTTCAATATTTTTATAATTAGTAACCGTTGTATTGTTGCAAGTCTTTTTATATTAATTTGCTTTGTTAACGCTTTTTGCCATTTTGCTGCCCCATAGGTTCATATCAGTAGAACTGCCCCTTTATAGATGGTTCTTAATGTCTCTTGTCGTAGGCCCCATGATATCTTAGCTGATCTAGATGAAATGTGGATTAGTTTAGCGCATTTATCGGTTATATGTTGTACATGTAGATTGAAGTTCCATTTACTGTCTAGATAAATGCTTAAAAAATTGAGATTATTGACTTACTAATTTGGTGTTTCCTGGAAGTTCTTTTTCTTGTTACTAGCATTATTTTAGATTTGTCTTCGTTAAAAGTAATTGCATTGTCTTTTGCCCATTGCATTATTTTTCTCTACATATATTTGCATAATTTTCAACTTCGATTACACCTTTTCCTTTGATGGCTATAATTAAGTCGTCCGCAAATACTACCACTTTGGTTTTATTTCGATAATGCAGATTTAATAGAGAATTGTACATAATGTTCCAAAATCCTGGCCCGCAACATAATCCTTACGGACACCCTTTTTTTGCCATTCTGGTAACTATGACGTTGTTTATTTCTAAAACTATAGTTCTGTCATTAAAATAGTTTACTGCTAAATTGTATAAGTTTTTTGGGCAATTCAGTTATCTCATATTATCTATAATAGTTGGCACCATACTGCGTTAAAAGCTCCTTTTACATCGATACTTACAAGAACTGTGTCTTTATTTTCCCTTATGTTCTCCTCTACGAATCTTTTTATTTCCATAGCCGCGTCCACCCTACTTTTATTTGGGGTAAATACATACTGATTTGTGTTTAATAGTTTGTTGCTATAGAGATATCTCAATATTCTCTCTATCATCAGTTTTCCTAGTAATTTTCCTCTTACGTTAATTGAACTTATTGGTCGATATTTCGACACTTTCTTTGTACTTTCCTTTCCTGGTTTTATTATGGGAATTATTTCAGATAACATGCATATTCTTGGAAAGCATGATCTTTTAAGGCATTGGTTGTAAATGTCTGTCATCAGGGATGAAAAAGTCTGACAGTCTGACAGCATAATTAGTCTCGTTATTCCATCTGTTCCCGGAGATTTTTTTGGGGTTAATTCTTTGTAGAATGCTTTCTATTGCTTTTTGTCGGAATAGCTCATTATCTTCTGTGTGTATAGGTTCTTTAGCACGGTTTCCTATTCTTTTACGATAGTCGTTATGTTCGCTTAAATTATCTTCAGGCACAAATTCTTTCATTATAATACAAATTTTCGTTTGCTTCTTCGAAAAACGTTTGTTAATATTGCATATGTTTTGTAGATATCATCACGAAGATCAATACTACGACGACTCACCATTTCGAGATAACAACGCATACACAGATGAAAACAATGTGAGAGGTTTCAATGAGTTGCAGCAAGCCTACGTCAGAGAAGATGCGAGTGGAAGGAATTTCGCCTGGAACGAAGCAGAAAAGAAGGTGAAGCCCTGAGTTTGTTCACTTATGGAACAACAAGCAATGGCCGCAAAATATAAATATCATACTCAGCCTGCCTATAAAGCCACTAGACTGTTAAGAATTTTAAAATGTATCAAACAAGTTACTACATGTGTATTTTAAGAAATAATTATTGTTCAGCTGTAATATGTATATTTAGAAAATACTTGTGTAATGAGCCAACGAAACGATCTCAATGTATTCCTACTTGTAGCCAAAGAACTGTAGTATTATCAAGGAATAATAAATGCACTTGAATTACTGAACTCGCACCAAAGAGGTTCTCTTACAGCGTTGGTTCATAAATCTTAGGCATTAAAATTGCAAACGAGATTTTTCACCAGCATCTACAGAGGTTTTCTAGCTGTGTGGCACAGTGAGAAATAAACGCGACCTAAATACTTGGCTACGAAATAGCGTCTTCAGCACAATTTCGCCTCTACTTTCCATCTGATCGAGACCTCTAACATATTCATAAATACAAACTTGCCGGCCAGTACACAGAGTCGACATTAAAATTTCATTAACCACGAAACCGTTATTGAAGTCTACCGGAATATATTAACACAAAAAACATGAATTGGAAATTAATAATTTGGCGTAAAGCACGACGCACGACCTCATTAAAGAGGTTGGGTTGTTTAAAGTAGTAAAAGTAGACTTGCCTTGATATGACCTACGGAGGAAAGCTCAAATATAGATTTGTGTAGGTTATTTTCGACTACTTTGGTAATTAGCGCCGCGTTGTTTGTATAAAGAAGGGAGAGTCTGCCCGCCTTATTAATGCGTAAATGCGTGTGTTTGCTGACACATTTGTGTTAATTTGCCAAACATACGCACTGAGTACATTTCCAAAAATCATTATTTGCACCTCTGCAAAACTAACAAACCTTACTAAAATGCGGTCGTAGCAAAATGTCAGTAATGGACAAAAAATTTAAGTTGACAAGGCCTCGGCAAGCTGTTTTAACTCTCCGCCGCAGAATATGGCGTGGTGTGAGGATCAGGCTAAGAAATGCTTCGGGCTTTTCAATTGAACAGAAGGATTAATAAAAATTGAGCTCCTTGTCGTTACTCACAACATATAAAAACAAAGCTAGCTACTTAAAATTACTCCACCTACCTTTGGTGGTCCACCGCTACCTAGATTACTCGTTCAGCTAGAGGGGTTGCAGGAGAAAACACAAACAAATAATAACAATAGGGGCATTTACTCAATTCCAAAAATCGCAATAACAAATGAATTACTTGCATTTGCCCTCAGGCCATGTGACAACAAATAAAGTAGTAGGACTATCATAAATAGGAATTTACTTTCAAATATTCAATCTACAAAATGCTAATTATAGCTTATTTCGCAAGTCCAGTACAATACCTGTGCTATCGCAATTGGCATAAACGCAAAACGCATAAAGCGCGGCTCATAAGTTACAATGCACATTTCAGAAATTTCAACTATTTCAATTCTCCCTCATCAGCGTCATAAAAGATGCAGTTTAATTTGCTAAGATCTTAGTAAGAACTGGCATAATTAAGGCAAATGCCTTTTTTAAAAATAACAGAGCGGATAATAGCATGTACTTACAGTTTAACATGATGTTGAAGTCGAGCCATCGGTAAGTGAAATTATCCTCTTGTGTTGCATTTATCCATAAAGACGCTAAGCCGGATTTGGCTGCTAAATTTTGAGACTCCCAAGGTCGCCACTGTTAGAAGTCAGCAAACCACAAAAGGTAGCGACACATGTCGGGAATTCCTAACCCATGCGGAAGCAGAATCGGGGAACTGAATTAGCTGAATTTTTAGCCTTTGTTTGAGCACATTTTAGCCCATATAAGACCATAACCCACACTATACGATATTAGCTCATTCTAGCAAGTAGCTGCTAAATTTTAGGCCGTAGCTGCTGGCCTAAATATTACAAACTAAAAAGCAAAAATAAGCCCGCGGAAACGTTTTCTCCGAAGGGTCTTCACGGCCCAATTACTGCAGAAGACGCATTGCAGGGATTTTAATCATTGGCAACGCAAGGGAGCCCAGCCTAAATATAAAGATCAGTTGCCCAAAAAATACAATAAGATGAGCTTTCTTACCTAAACAGAATGCGCCTTACGAAAACAACGCCTAACAACTTTGTTTGTTAAGCAACCAAAACATCTTCAGTTTAGCCCAGTAATTCAAATCCGCGAGAGCGTGCTTCATGAAAAATTAATACTCTGTCAGCTATTCGGCTGTTTGAGCGGCGTACTAGAATCAAAATGCCAAACAAGTTCCAACGCGAAAACCGTCGGTGTTTATCACTTCACACACACGCCTGCTGCGATAAAATTGAGTTCTTTTGCTACAACATATAAGGTGGTCCGAAATAAGGCGCCAAATGCATTAACGCGCTATAGAAATGAAATTGAAACGGGGAGTTACACATAAATAAAAACAGAATAAAGGTAATAATCGTGCCAATATTAATGCTAGAGGAACATACATCTAGAGGTCTGAAGAAAATAATTAATTTAGTATGTATTGAGAAGATGTAAAATAGAACACATGTTCAAAATAGAGATATCTAGAAAAAGTATTGATTTTTAAGTCACATAGCTCATACATTTATCTTGAAACCATTGAGATCTAAAAAATATTGTTTATAATAGAAAATACCACTCTGTTATAAACTATTCTTACTCGTTGTTTAGTTGCACTAATTTTCACAAACTAAAGCGAGCACTTTTCTACTTTGATTATTATACTACAAATGAAATTCACAACAGAGAACACGAAACAGTAACATGATAAAATTATGAAATAAGCCAGGGTACGTAAGCCATAGTACACGTTAAAAAATAATCAGGGCGTTCAGGAAACTTGAAAGTGCGATTGCTTTCAATACTACGTTTAAGTGATACTAACATAGGTTATTAGGAAAAGGCGAACTAAAATGACAACAGGGAGAGAATTATTTCTTTCGAAACAAATTAGGTAGCGCCAAATATCTCAAAACACTCCAATAAAGGGCAAGATACAAAATAACATGGCGACGAAGTTCAAGCTTCAAGAAATGGTGGTGGTTAAAAAAGAATTAAATACATTCAGCCAAGAAGTAGAGAGTTGAAAAAACTAAAAATAGTTAAGAGCAGATGAAAATGTTGAAAGCAAAACCTGAACGGCGGATAAATCTTAGAGGTGAGGAAACGCAGAAAAATATTGAAGACCATTAATGTAACAGGGTCTACAACACTTTATAAGCTACATAATCATTAAGAAAATAGACCTGATAGAAATAATAAACATTTGGTGAAGTATAAGACAATATTGTGTTTTGTCTCTATATTGTTCTAAAACGGTAGGTACATAGGAAGAATAAGAAGCTCTGTACATATGAGTGAGAGAAAGATTAGGAGAACTGCCATGAACAACTATTAACAGAGGCTTTGCCGCAATTTGCGGAAAGAAAATCAAATAGAAGCTGATACAAAAAACGACTAGAAACAAACGAAGAGGATATAAAAACTGTATAAATAAAACTGAGAATTACCTATAAGAAAGGGATCAAAGCATGTTTAACATCTATATTCTAGAAAGAAGATCAAACGAGCTGTTAAAATTATACCTTAGGAAGAACATGCGCAAAAATAAATTTCAAGGCAACATGCCGGGCAAAGTTATCGAGAAAGATTCAAAGGATTTACCGTTGTAAAATCATGCATAGACACTACAGCAACTACTGAAAGAATACTGTGAAGGTGGGACAAAGGCTAACAAAACATTTTAAACAACAAGAGATAGTATACAAGGTTGTTTCACCCCCTCTCAGCTCTGAAAGATATCTAGAACGAATCCTTAAACCATGGAAATATGTAAATGAATGGGCGTCCCAGTTACTGTACTTCCTAGTCTTTACAGCCGACCAAGTGGTTATCGCTAACCATGAAGAAAGGATACCACATCAGAAGAGAAAGTGCAAACAGACGGGACAAGCTAGGAGATATATAAAGGAGCCAAATACAGTATTCTGAGACAAACATATTACAAAACAAAAAGAGGTGAATCTATAAAACAGTGGTAGAAAGCATAATTAATTACATTTACTGCAGAGACGTGAATACTTAATAAAAGAAACAAATCCCAAAATTAAGGCAGTGCAACTACAACATTAGAAGATGTGCTTAAGACTCGCAAGCACAAATGAATCCTCTACGACGAAATGAGAAACAGAATGTGTATATGATAAAAAACAAATGAGTATTGTAGAACAAAGGCCACTAAAATAGTACGGCCATGGAATAAGAAGTGAAGACAATAGCTGGACTAGCAGCGGTATTTGTTGTAGGGGACTGATGTCAGGCAAATAGGCCTTCATATGCCCTTTTTGCCTACCCCGTGGACAAGGTCTAGGCATACAGAGTACCAGGTACATTAGTCCTACTTAGAGTTTTGCCGAGACTAAGGAGTTCCAACCCTCGCAAGGGATCTTTTACATGCTACACATGAGAATATAACATGAATAACATGAGAACCACGGCTTTACATCACTTCCGAATGATGGCATTCTGTAGAGTCGAACTCTCGACCTTTAGATAAGTAGCCAGAATGCTTAACCACTGAGCTATGGAGACCGGCTATAGCTGGAAAATATCGTATAGGATGCCATTTGCTATGAGCACGTATTCGGAAAAATGCTGTTAAACGTTGAAGCCTGAGTTGTAATAAACGTAAAGCAACTAAACAATATCATTGAGGATTCTTAATGATAGTATTATTGGTATGCAACAAGTAGTGGACAAAGTGGCATAAAGTAATCGTCTATTTTTTTTAATAAAAACAAAAATACTCCTTAATTGTTTTGTTTTTACTCTTAAACAAATTAGATGTTTGTTTTGCCATTTGCTTTGACCATATTGCGATTATTGCTTTTAAAATTTTTTTTGTAACAAAATTGTTTTCTGAGGATGCAAAAAATATTTTGAAGTTAAATTCAGCCTACCTTGATCCCTAGGGTAGGTTTCAGAAAATCTACGTCTTTAATCAATCATAGTTCATAATACAAAGGTGGGAATAATTCAAATAGGTCGCTTAAGTTCCCTAAAGGACCTGTACAAACCACCCATAAATCTAAATCATTGTGCTTATAGGCTATGCAACAGGGTGCTATAACCGGACTTGTTCGGACAAAATTAAGAACATTTGTAAATTAACAACTTAGCACAGTTTGATACCCTGAATAACATATTAAGTTTGCGACCTTGGTGTGTGTCCGCTCGCTCCGCCATCTTGTTTTCATGGCGTCCAAAATTAGCTTTTAGATAGTAGTATCACCTTTCCGACATCTCGACAAAAAATAGTTATGATAAAAAGTGTGGAGGATGAAATTCTCTGCAAGTTTCGTTCAAAACATTTGTTATAAAGTAAACAGTTTTAGAGTTATGGCCATGTAAATTACAATCTATTTCTTAAAATTCAATAAATGCTTCCTTGTCGTGCAAAATTCTACTAGATCTTGCTTACTTATTAATTAATTATCAGAAGTACCTAATACTATAGGTACTTCGATATTATCGGGTTATATGTCGATAACTTGTTGCACCATAATAAAAGAGTGTCAGTTTGACAGGTTAAATAATCCGACCGCGTCAGCGGGAGGATTATTCTGTCCAACTGACACGATTTGTTATTGTGCAGGAAGTTTGAGAGTAATATTTTTCTGCATTTTTGTCTTCTCCTGTTCGGGAAATAATAATTTTTCTTAAGTGCTACTAAAATAAGAATCAGTATTAAAAGATGACACGTTATCGCTGTCATTACATTAGTTCTGTTGAATATAGAAACCGAAATTGCAATAAACGGAAAGCAATTAAGTAACATCATACATGATGAAGATATGGTATGAGTGTGGTATGGTAGAGCAGTAGTAGACAAAGTCAAAAAAAGTAATCGTCTATATGGATTGAATATTCACCTAAGCCATTTAAACTTTATAGTCATCAGCTAGAAGTCCTTAATTGCTAACAAAGCATAAAAGACTAGTTAATAAAAGAAGGAAAAAATCCAACAAATATGTATGTCTTGGCAGCGTCATTAAAACGACCAGTAAATTAAACGCGGAGTAAAAATCTAGAAACATAATTATTAAACTGGCTGCACCCTTGAAGAGCTATAATGAAAAATTAGATGCAATAATGAGAATATTACGGTGTTAGGCTTTCTCAGTGCTACCTTATTAAGTGGAATTTGAATAGTAGCAGAGTATCTACGAAGAGTTTCATTAATAGTGAATAGGTACGACAAACTGCGGAATACTTCGAACAGTCATGAAAACCGGAAATGTTTAAAAGCATCGAGGAAAGTTCAATAATTAGACTGTATAATGTGAAATATTAACAGTTCCAACATGTTACAATATATTCTGCATGAATGATATCTACAAGCAACAGTACTGCTAGAAGAACAATCTTTCTTATGGTTGTTTGCGACAACTGAAAGCAGATATGAAAAGAGCTACGATGCGAATGCACTACATCGACCATCTTCTTTTTCTTGCAATGCGTAACAGCCGTTTATTTCCAGGAATTGCGTCATATTCCTGCGATAATATTCAGAACATTCACCATTTCTTTGAAATTCTTTTTGTGTTGGTACCGGATTCTTAGCTCATCAATGAACAAAATAGAAACGAATCAGCACAAAATAGTATTTTTTTTTATTGAATTTAGCATCAGCATTCAGAATACAAGAGCATCCTATAGGGTAATTTGTTCTCGTTAGAATTAGCGTGGTGAGGGCCCCTCCAGCGATGGGTCCTCTTTCTTGTCTATCAGTGAGCCAACATCTCTTGAGTCTTCTGATGCCAAGGTTTTTGTATAACACATATATTGCAGTGACTGGCTGTCTTTATGTTTTATGGGATAAAATTAATAATTTAATTAGGGCAAATCAGCACAATGCTCACGGAACTTTTATTGTGTCAAACTTTGCCTGTCAGTATTTTAGGCTAATCAAAATAAAATGTATTTATTATACTTTAATAAAATGGTTAATTGCCCCTTTCTATGTTTTATCGAATTGCAATAAGATTCTGGGCTAGCTCCGGCAAGAACATAAAACTACTCTCTCAGGTTGGGTTCAAATCTGAGTTTTTGTTTAGAATATTTGACTCAGCGTAGCTCATAAACGCAATTTATTTTAGTACCACTGCTCTACTAGATTCGTTACTCATAACCTCACAAACTTGACATTTACTATAGAAAGTCGTTAGTGCGTATAGCATGTATTTTAAGATTCAAAAGTGAAATTCTGCAAAGAAACGTCGGGTAAATTGAAGCAAAGCTCCCGTCTAGCAACAACTAATTGGATTTTGTTTCAGGTATGACGTCAACCGACGCTAGTTGTCTCTTGTTCTTGGCTTCCTATAATGGCTTCAAATTCTGGCAAAACCGCAATGTCTACTAATACATTGCAATTTTTTTCAAATTGAGACGAATCTGGACACTGGAAACACGATGAACCTCCTCCGCAAAGTGTATTCTTGGAGATTACTAGCCTTCCCGGCTCCCAAACACTCAAAACTTGCCAACTCCTACCTTTGAAGTCTGGCCGATTTTCGCTTCGGAGCTGGTGCAAGGTGACACTGAAGTCTTAACTCGCTTGAAGTCGCTTCCCTGGCAGAAAATCTTGTTTGGGATGCTCGTTCACACCTCTCTGGGCCGTCGGAATAGAGAAACCTGGCTTATGTAGCTCAAATGGTCCGTTGTCGACATTCGGAAATTCCAGGTGCTCGATGCCGTCGTTCACAGCCGAAGTTGGTTTGTAAATTTAGAATTTTTATATCGTTGAACGTTCTGTAAACACTACCACAAATGCCTGGTAACTAGTATAATATAATAGTAAACTATTTAGACTTGGCAAACACTTTTTATTATATGAAAACATTAAATTTACAGCAATTTTCTCATTATTTAACAAAACAGCATCGCATTGCTTAGTAACCGTGATCTGAATTTGTTTAAAGGAAATTAGTTTTAGTTAGAATTTTACATCAAGGAAAAAAATTTGATAACATGTATCTTAAATCTAAAAATTGTCGTTATTTCTTACTAGCTTTTACTCGCGACTTCGTACTCTCCAGGTTTTTCATTTGTGTATTAAATAATGACTAATTATTGTCTGTCATCCGCTCCCATCCCATCACATGCCATCCCATCCCCTCCCCTCCCGTATCATCATGTCCCGCCCCGTACTGTCCTGTTCCGTCCCATCCCATCCCCTCCCGTCCCTTCCCGTTCCGTCCCGTCGCATCCCACCCATCCCATTCCCTCCAGTTCCGGCCCGTCCCGTCCCGGCCCATGCCGTCCCTTTCCGTCCCGTCCCGTCCCGTCCCGCCATCTCCTATTGTCACGGTCAGAAGAGAAATTTCCAAAAACTTTGAATTCATTCTGTAGTAGCTGCAGAACTTCTCTTCATTGTTAATTAATTTTGGCACCAGTTGATGGTATTCTCCTAGCTGCTCTCTGTGTAAAAATATATCTAGCACCTACACTTCTCACTGCTTTTGATTTATTTTTCTCCAAATAGTTTCTTAACACTTCTTCAACCTCTGAATCAAGACTATCTGAAGATACCCACATTTTTAATTCACAAAAAAAGCAAAACATCTACGTACATAACGTCATTTACAATAAACCGTTCAATAGTTATTTTGCCGATAGAAGGTCCTATTAGGGTGATAAATTTCGCCCTGTAAATATGCTGTCAGTCATTAACAAATTAGGTTGTCCATTTTATACAAAATGATAAATTTATGTTAATGTACAAAACGTGGTTGCCACATTTGGTTTTGGATTTTGTGACACTTTTATTCTTGGTTAAGATAAATTTCATGAAAGACAACTTGCTGATGCTGAATACGTTTTATACCTTATTGAGTAGACATCATGGTACAATAAAAGTCGTTTTTTTAATGGCTTAAGGTACAAATCTTCCAACCCTTTTTTTACCCCTTTAGGGGTTGAATTTTCAAGAATTCTTTCTTAGCGGATACCTAATCCCTATGAGGAATCTACCGGCCAAATTTCAAGTTTGTAGCATTTATACTTTCTGAGATTTCGTGATTAATCAGTGAATGGTATTTCGCTTTTATATATAGAGATTAGGTATATTTACGGAAATAAGGCAACTTTAAAGCGACAATATATAATTATCCCCTTTATTCCCTATTCTAAGGAACCGATTTTATGAAAATAATTACTTATTTTTTTACTGGAGTACACCTACGAAGGTTCGAATTGAAAAGTTTGTTTAATATTGTTTCCCAATACAAACTCTGAAACCCCGTTTCACCAATTAGCGTTTTAATTTTATGTTATGTCCACCGTCTTGGACTTAAAAATAAATGCCATTTTTGCAATCAACGTCCCAAAAAACCTAAATAACGACACCCATATCCATTTTTAGACTTATTTACCTCATTTCACCCCCTAAGGGTAAATCGGTAAATCACAAAATACGTGTTTGCTTATTTGTTTTTAGGAGTACTCCTACGAGGTTTCAAGTGGAAATGTCTATTTAATATAACTTTTCCATACAAACTTTGAACCCCCATTTTACCCCTTTAGGGGTTGAATTTCGAAATATTCTTCCTTATTCCTTGTATACATCATAAAGGGAACCTTTGTGCACAATTTCAGCTTTCTAGGTCCAACGGTTTGGGCTGGGCGTTGATGAGTGGGTCAGGACTTTCATTTTTATATATTTCTTATACCTAAAAATTGTACTTTCTCGTCACATAAAACGTTTTTATAATCACTGCTCTGCTATAATCACTTAGTTTTTAAAATGCACTGGCACTTGAGTTCAATTTTAAACACGTCACTGTCTTTTCTTCTTTTCAGTTGCTCTCGTTCTCCATTGCTCTTTGCAAATCTTATCTTATCTTGCTTTGATTTCATCTACCTTTCAGACTGCTTGCTTTTCACTGACCTGTCCGTTTATTACTAACTCTACGCTCATTCATTATGCACATAACCAACCTTTTGTTATTTAATTTCATTTGGCCCGGCTTCAATTATACTCAAACCTATTATATTACTTACTAGCTGTTACCCGCGATTTCGTACCCGCGAGGTTCGTTATTTGTGTGTTAAATAATGACTAATTATTTCCTGTCATCCCATCCCATCCCAAGTCATCCCCGTCTCCGTCCCTTTCCCCGCGCCGTCCCTTTTCCCGTCCCCGTCCCGTCCCGTCCCGTCCCGCCTCGTTCCCTCCATACGCCCTGCCATACGCGGAAACTGTCAAACGCGCCAAGGTTAAATAGTCGTTAAGTTTTCTGAAATTTCCCAATTTTCTGCACAATTTTCTTAATTTTTCTTTCCGTAAGAACCTTCTACAATGTATTAGAAAACTTTAAAAAAACGATGAATGAAATCGGTAAAGTCGTTCTCAAGTTATGGCGTGACCAAGGGAAAAAGAGATGCTTGCCTGTATCCATCTAATTATGATTCTTGCATCTCATTACCAATGCATTTAATAACTTCGACTACTGTTTAAATTGCAATTAAATAAAATATTTGAACTCTGTCCTTTAATTGACTTTGTTCTCACTGCATACAGAGCTAAATTGTAAGCTTAAACCATCTCCATATATACCACAGCGCATTGGTTATGGCTCATAGTATTTTTTTTTATTTGCATCTTTGCATAATTGCGATGTTTGTCTTGCTAGGACAGCCCCACAGTTCCACTGCATAGGTCCATATGGGCTTCATAATGGTTTTGTATAGCAGGAGTGTATTGTATAGTGGTAGGGATGTTGTTCTTTCTATTAGCCAGCAGACATTTTTAAGTCGTAGTTCTATGTGTTCCTTTTTTTTGTTTACGTGATTTCGCCAGGTGAGCTTGTTATCGAGGTGAAGTCCCAAGTATTTCATGGAGGTAGATTGGGGTATCGCGACGCTATTTAGGTAGATTGGTGGACATTGCTCTTTTCTCAGTGTGAAAGTCACGTGGCTTAATTTCATTTCGTTGACTGTTATCTTCCATTTCTTGAACCAGACTTCGAGAAGATTAAGATTAATTTGGACTTAACATGATGCAGTGCTTAAATCGTTATGTTTCGCAAGTATAATGGTGTCAGCGAAAGTATCTATCCACTTAGGAGGGGTAGGTCTGAGGTGAATAATAGATATAGGAAGGGGCCCAGGACGCTTCCCTGTGGTACGACTGAATTGATTGGGTAGAGTATTGAAGTTCCGTTATTGATGAAATTACCGGTGGCTTAGGTAGGATTCTCGCAGCTTGTGGAATGACAGTGGTAGGATTTGTTGAATTTTATGAATCAGCTCTTTATGCCAGACCCTATCAAAGGCCTGGCCAACGTCCAGAAGAATAACTATACAGTAGAATTTTTCTTGGAAAGTAGTATTTATTATTTGGATGATCCGATGACACTGTTGGATTGTTGAGTGCGATTTGCAAAATCCAAATTGGTTGTCTGGTATCCAGTTGGCTGTTATAAATTCAGGGTCAAGAATTTCTAGCACGAGCCTCTCAAGGAGTTTGGATATCACCGACAACAAGCTTATTGGACGATATAAGGTTGCGCAGCTGGGATCTTTACCTGGTTTAGGGATGATTATTATTTCGGATTTTTTGGAATTCTGTAGGCCAGTACTGTAGTCTCAGGATAGCGTTGAAGATGAGTACTATTCCTTTTATTGGCAGTTCACGTAGCATTCTTGGTGTAATTTTATCCCGTCCTGGCGCCTTCCTGAGATTTCGGATTTGATGTCCTTTGGTGTGACTGACGGAGCGGGGGTGGAGGAAGTTGCAGGTGGAGGAGTGTTGTCAGGGATTAGATGTTTGAGTGTGTCTTCGTGCTATTGGAAAATACCAGAGAAATGGTAAGCAAACCAATCTGCTTTTTCCTTGGCACTTTTAGCCCAACCCAGTGTTGGTGGGGTAGCCTTCTTATACGTGGAGAAGCAGTCTAAGGTTTTAGGGAGGATTTAATTGGTTTCCAGGTTGAGTTGTCGTACCTATTCAGGTTTGATACGAAGCTTTTAAATGAGTCTTCTCTTAGGTTCTTGAGCTTAGCCTTTAGTGGGTTATTTAGGTTGTTTAGTTTCGTTTTGTCTGATGGATGGTGGGTTTTTAGCCACTGAGCTCTGGCCTTGCGGTTTTGAGCGATTAGTTGTTTAACTTCAATTGAAATATTAATGTTAGTTTTTTATGCTCAATGAAGGGAGTGGCATGTTGAGCAGCTGTTCTTAGCAGCGTGTTAAATTGGTTGACGGTGTCGTCTACTTGGTTTGGACTTTTGAGGCTGAGTTCCAGGTCTGTGCTTTCATGAAGGGCGTGGCGATAGTGTTCCCAATTTGTTTTGGAGTCTTTTGGAAAGTTGCTTGCGAATAATGCAAGCTCTGATTGTTGCTATAATTGGTGTGTGGTCTGATGTTAAGTCAAGACTAGCAAAGATGTCAGTGTAAGGTTTCGATATTCTATTATAAATAAAAAGATCGAGAAGGTCTAGTGTTTTATTGGTGTTCCCGTTGACAGGTAGTCATATTTGTTTTCTTGTGTGACCTTGAGCAGCTCTCCACCTTTGGTAGTGACTAGTAGAGATCCCCATGTGGTGTGTTTGCAATTGTATTCGCCTCCAGCGATGAATTTACGTCCCAGAGTGTGGAAGAAATTTTCGAAATCCTGTTTTTTAACTAGTGTTATGTCTGGGAGGACAGTAGACGGCCACAACCGTAAGTTCGTAGGGTAACGAAAGCACTGTAATAGATGTGGCCGGGAGCATTGCTTCTCGTATTTAGAGAGAGTGTAGTGTTTGATGCTTTGTTTTATTAAGATGGCAGTTCCTGCGTGTCCAGTTTTGTCGGGGTGGTTAGTGCGGTATGTTATATAGTTTGAAAATTTAAAATGAGATTTTTCCGTGAAGTGAATTTCCCTTATTAGTAATGTCGATGAAGTTTTGTTTGAGGAATAGAATAATTTCGTCTCTATGTCTAAACATACCGTTGGCGTTCCATTGTGCTATTATGAGAAATTTATCCATTGGTTTGTTTACTGATTAGCATTGTCAACATGTTTAAGGCCATGCTGTTTTGTTGAATCAATTGAGAAAACATGAACCTAAATTCTTCCAGGAACTTGCTAAGAGTAAAACTGTTTCACTGATCGGTTGTGTTTGCAGATGGAGCTTCTGATGTTCGGGCTGCATTGGCGTAGTTCGTATGGCGGTGGAGGTTTGGAAACTGGTTGTGGGAGTTTAGGGGTGGGACTTGAGATGTATTTGAGTAGGTTGTGGTAGTACTCTCATCCATGGTAGTTGGCTGGATGGTTTCCTGCACATGAGGCGCAGGTTGTTGGCGTGTCCCTGCACTTCTTGCAACTTGCTGTGCTGTGTTCGCCGCCGCATTTGACACAAACAAATAGTCGAGAACAATATGTTTTAGTGTGGCCATATAGCTGACATCGCATGCATTGTACTAAATTTCTACTGGTTCGTGGTGGTTCTATTACAATACGGTTGTATTGAAGGTGTATTGTATAGATGTCGTTGTTGTTTTGGGATGGTTCTATGTCTACGAAGAATAGGTTAATTGGCTCTTTTGTGGTTCTGTGTCTTGCATTGATAATGTTCCTGACCGTCTGCCCGAGTTCGGTGATTTCTGCTTTTTTCATTTATTGCAATTGAGTGATGAAGGTGTTTAATGACTACTCTGAACGCCCGTTCCTCTTTGGTTGGTAAGTATGGTGAATTATTATTTGGCTGTCGCGTAGAAACTGTGTTAGTTTTCGGACTGTACCTGGTGTATTACATGAAATTTTTACTGTGTTGTTTATCAAGCTTTTCGTTACGTATTGCTCATCTGCTACTACTTCAGCAAGTTTTTTTTTATTTCTGATAGATTTAAAACTCTATAGACAAATATTGGAGGAGGTTTGGGTGTTTTCTCGGGTTCCTCTGCGTTATTGTTGGAGTTGTTTTCTTGTGAGTTGGTTAGTGTGCTGTATTTGTTGAAAAGCGGCATTACATTGGGGTCAGTGTTTTCTTGCGCGTTGTTTCTTAATTTTCAGCGTTTTGTAGATTTAACTGCTTCCCAAGGATTAGCTTGAGATAGAGTAGTAGTTTCAATTTCGTCATTGCTAGTAGGAACCATTCTAAGAAGTTGTTGAGGGTTGTGAATTGGGTGAGGCCACTGTGGGCTGCGCTGTGTCGTATTGTTGCTGGTTTAGTGGGAAGTAATTGCTGTATCGTGGTGTAAATTGATTTGTTTGTGTGTTGTTGAGTGCTGATATTTGACTATTTGTGAAGGATTAATAATGAAAGGAATTTGGAATAGGTAGCATTTGTACCTTGTTTTGTGTTGACTCAATAGATCTTGAGATAGTGGCTGGTTAAGCATGTAGATGAATCCCCGACCGTTTCCTGTCGGTAGCATTGTGATAATTAATAAGAAACGTACCTGAGTATAAGGCTGACAATGGAATTATTAATTTAAATAAATCCCGTTTAGACGCTAATAGAGATAAGGCAGCCGTTTCCGCGCTATCGGGCAAAGCACTTGAACTTGCGCCAACGATGTTTATGGTGTGAAATTCAATCGAGCACTAAAATAGCTATTTAAGCTTCAATATATATCAAAGAGTATTAACATTCCAGGAAGATTATAAAGAACCCAATTTACGTTATCTCCTAATACATTTCCAGTCAAATCATATTGCAATTAATAGATTCCTTGATTGATATTACCGAAGGTAAAAATTGTGTCAACCAACCAGTTAAAACAGTTTGTGACACATCAGGGTTTCAAACATGAACATGCGCCTTGTTTATAGTACCTAACTACTTGACGAGTCTAAAGTACGATCAATAGTCATCCAAAGAGATATTAATTAATAAATTAAATATTAATAATCGATTTATTTTTCTCTTTTAGAGTATGAAGAGCACAACAGGCGAATAATAATAAACATTCTTTCTCAGGACTATTAACGTCAGCTGAATGCGAGAGTGGACGAAAACCTCGAAACGTCATATGAAAATCACCGAGGCATTGAAAGAATTCCATGAAACATCTCACGCATTTATACTTAGTACAAAGTGATACAAATACACTGCTCCATTTACGAACAAAACAAACTAGAGTAGGTATTAATTACAGCAATTTGTCTGTTCTGTTAATACCAGTATTATCGTGTCCTCGTACAATATAAACTAAGATAAGCTAAACATTTAATAGATAAAATGAAATAATTATGACCCCACAGCCGGCAATAAAAATATACAATCCGGAAATAATTACCCCTTTTAGTACCTGATGTAGTTTCAGCTTACGACGTTGCGTGGTGTTTGTGCGAAGATTTAATTATGCTTAACCTCACGGCGGTAACACAAGCGATGCGCTCTAAATGACGCAACCTCATTTTTATCAAATAGCAGCTTATGGTTCCAACTAAATTTGGTTTAACTGCCATTTTCCGGACGTCACAAACGATTTTATTGCTGCAATTGGCAAGCCATGCAGTAGTCAGCAATAAACACATTAAGCACCAAGAAGAATCCATTGTGCGAAGTGAATTCAAAGCTTTAGTGTCCTGAAGAGACTGTTCTTGATTATGCTTGTGCATGTTCGGCTACCGATTTCTTTATATTAGTGTTTATGGTCACGAAATTTCTAAGCACGCACTTCACAAGTAAAATGTTTGTTATGTAATTTTATTTACACCGTTTACAAGAAGAATTTATGGCATTTCTCACAGGAGATGGCCTCTTTTGTTGTGTCAATAGAAATGGTTTTTACTACGATCTTTTCATGAATTAGCTAGCATTACGCTCCTCATTAATATTCAAGTCATAATTAGAATCTTGTTCCAAACGCACACTTACATAACGCATGGCCAGATTAAGGTTAAAATTTACATTAGGATGCCAACGAAATTTAGAAATTAGACCAAATATTTGCACTATGGTTCATACAACCTTCTTCATAAAGAAAGTAATTAGTCAACTATACCAACTTAAGGTTATTATATAAACTGCTTTAGAGGAGATATGTGCTTGTCCACAAAATATCAGATTGTCAGTGGGTACTTTATTCAAGGAAAGTTTAACTTCTTTAACTCATTAGAACCTAAGCAGTGAGCAAAATGTAGTCTGGATGTACATTTGTTAAGTCAATTTCAGGAACCAGTGGGGCCCTAGGCATTACGTAATAAGTATACTGTACGTTTTGCTATCTATTTTAAATATACGATTTTTTTCAGATTTCTATTTATTGCTGTTATTTATAAATTGTTAGGAATTGTTTAACATTTTATAATGTCAAGATTGCATAACTCACTTATGATTATTTACAGTTTCTAACTAGGAACCTAAAATATTATATCGCTAGTAAGCGTACATAAACATGTAACAAACCAACCGCAAACATTTTCTATCAAAAGAGGAACCAGTATTTCATTCGAACTAACGTACTTGGCTTTTGCACATAACGGATAGAACAAAATTAAATAAATACTCTCTCCTAACCCTGTAAAAATACTTTTTTAGATACCTACTTCTATGTTTCTACATTACTTTCAAATAATTTTCTTCTTTATTACTTTAGGAATCATATCAATTGTATGTTTATCGGTTTAGTTCAAGTTTTAATTTCAAGTCTGAATTTATATTTAGTTGTATATTATATAGGTTTTCGTTTAAAGATATTTGTTAATTATTAACAAGCAAGGTTTAGGCGTGCAAAATACGGGTATAGGTTAAGTCGACTATTGCACTTTAACATAATTTTGTTGTTCACATCGATCGTATTAAATTAAACTCTGGTTTTACATCTCTTTTGGTAAATGTACATGACGTTTGGAAATGTTAATCATTGTACTTGATAGTTATTTTTCTCTAAGAGCGATTAAAATAAAGTAAACGGACTCCGGTTTCATGATTTACCACCACATTGAGACGAAATTACACTTTAATCCCTAAACGCAAACTAGAATTAGAAATCAAACGTGCCAAACAAAATATAAAAAACTATAAACAGGGAAGATGGCTTTAAGCTTAGCAAAACGTGGACTTCCGTAATACACGATCTAGAGCATTACAACCACTGTGCGTCAGATGGCCACGTCCCACGGTTTCAAACTGCGCTGCACTATGAACAACCAATTAGCGTTACGTCGCTCCGAACTGCTGGTACAGAGGACTAGCTCTATACCGACCTTCAGTTCTTAGAGCGAATTTTACTCTGATTATATAAGCTGCAATGTCTTGCGAAACGTTACCTAATATGAACACACAAACAGCAACAAGGCCAAATCTGCCTACGTATCCTTGTTCTGAAGGTACATTAACAACACGAGGTACCAAAGATCATAGCCATCCCAGGTATTCTTGCTGGAGTCTCCAACGCTCAACGCGCATTAAGCTGGACAATTCTGGGCGCTTATCTACGCGATTTAAGCCGAAATTCCTTTTTAACAAACATAATTTGAGCAACCGCGAAAGCCTCAAACAATATAGAGGTAAAGTTGTTTGCTCTAATAAATATATTTTTTAAAAAGAGAAAGAATTTATTATAATTGTATTGAAAAATAAAGACTATCCAGCAACTGTTGTTCCGAACATTCTGAATACACGAAACAATATCACGAACATACAGAAAAATTGCTCTCAAAAGTATAACACCCTAACTATACCTTATATTTCAGGCATGTGTGATAAAATTAAACGACTTGGAAAGAGGTTCAATATTAGGACAGTATTCAAAACTATGAATGTGTTGCGGTCTCTCTGTCTTTCGTTTTCAGTCTTTCAACTGATTTGTCACAGTTTTGCACATATGTCTGTCTTGGACAATTTCTTTCATTTCTTTGTATGTTATTGCATTTATATGATTCATTATTTGTTTGATATACTTTAATCTTGGTCGTCCTCTCTGATTTTTTCACTCCACTTGTCCTTCTAGAATTGTGCTCAGCATGCCCTTTTCTCTTATTATATGTCCTACTAATTGGCTTCTCTTTTGTATCATCTTTAGCATTTTTCTTTCGTCTGAGGACCTCCTCATTTGTTACCCTTTCTGTCCAGCTTATCTTTATCATTCTTCTGTAGCACCATAGTTCTAGCGCTTCTAGGTGTTTTCTCTCCGGTATTCCAAAGGTCCAGCTCACATCTAGAAAGGGCAACACTTCATATAAGTGATTGAAAAAACATTTTTCTCGTTTGTAGTGAGATGTTTTTTGATGTCAATAAATTCTTTTTGATAAGAAACTATTTTCTTGTTTGATAAACACGGCTTCCATCTCTGCTAATTTTGCTGTATGTAAATTCATCTACTTCTTCTAGTTTTTCTACGTCCATCATTATACATCTTGGTATTTTTTGTGTTGTTCTTGTACAGACCATAACTTGGGGTTTTTCTTGTTTATCTTCTTGTTGTAATCTCTGCTGAGTATAGTATTCAATTTGTTTTAGATATTCTTACAAAAACTAAACCGTTCAATGAACAACTTTCAAACAATTGTATATGTCGTCTCCCCCTGAAGGCGGAAAATATTATATCGGAGCAACTTCCAGGCTTTTAGAAGTTATGGTTAAAGTGCGTAAACATTTAATTAAAAAGTAGTAGTTCGAAAAATGAAAAATTATTAAAGTACTTGGTATAAGCGCCACAAAATACAACGGTATAACACAAAGTTTTTATCTAAAAAATCGATATCAACTACAACTAAAGAAACCGCTAATATTTTAATTAAAAGGATGACTGCATCGTGTTGTTCGGTGGATTTAGACAAAAGTGGGTCAAGCAATTTACTGGAAAATTCTAAGTTTCCCTTTTTAATTTGAAATGCTAATTCGTTGATAACGAGGACATATTCCTCGAAACGTTCAATTTCTACTATTTTTAATTTTGCAGGATGGCGAAATAGCCAATAAACAGCATTAACTATCAATATAATTATATCGAAGATCATTAAAAGACAACATTACATATTATTATTGTATATGTTACGCTTAATCTTTGAAATTGCCCAATCCGTGAAATGGGTAAAATTTTGCCTATGACACGAAATCAGCACTGCATCTACCGAACTCGCTTAACAAAAAAAAAGTGGAACATGGTTATTCAGCATTTCGTAAAATAGGCAACATGAGTGTTATTAGTAATTAGTTATTAGGATTCTGTTTGATTTTGCTGACTTTTGTAACTCGATAACCCAAGAATTACTATTAAAGAACTGTTGGAAATAAGCCTCGCAAAGGTTATGAAGAAACTTATTTAACCTATGGCGCGACAGCGCAAGTACGCCAACATTTTCACCTTTTATCCACTTCTGTCCATTGTCGCCCTTCAGACTCTTACAGCTCCAAGTAGGTCAGGGAGCCTTCCATGACACTGTCCAAAGTCGTTTGATTCTTACATACTTACATGGTGTAGATTTAATATTTGTACTTTGTTCTACATACTCAATTTTGACTAATTGAATGTAAAATTCTTCTCAGTATTTTTCTTTCCAGTGAATCAATTTTATTGGTTGATGATCATTGTGTTAGTAGCTGTGTTTCACACCCATATGCAGCTATTGCTTTAATTATGGTCGTATATAAAACATTCTGGTGCTTCCGTGAACCCCTCGGACCTGTCGGAGCCATAACAGATTCATTTTCAACATTTCAGACTGGTAATTCTTTTGCGAATTTCGGCCTCTTCACTATACCGAGATATGTAGACTGCTTTGTCACCCTTAATCCTCTAAAACACCTTTACCGTCATCAAATTCCCATGCTTTTCCAAAATTTTATCCTCTCATTTATTTTATGAACTGATATGCATTTCTTGAGTCTGTTGCTTAAAACCGTCTTCCATTTTGAGGAGTCGGTTGTTTTTCTATTTTTCTTTATTTGTTTTACATATTTTATCTACTTTATGTATTATTCTTTTAAATTTCTCCTCTCTTGCCTTTGCTTTTGAATATAAATTTTGTGCAGCATTTATATTTACGTTTTTGGTATCCTAAAAATTGTGCCTGCTACAGCGACTTATTTTGTTCACATGGTTTTCAATAGCTTCATCTTTGTTGTTAATTTAAGGTTCATCATTATTTCTACCTCAAGTAGTATTTGTGTGTTTACATGTTCTAGATTCATTTTTTCATTAGCGCTCTTCTGATGTCTGTGTTGTCAACAGAGTTTGCTTGTAAAAGAAAGAGCTTCAATTCACATGCTGCGCCTTTTCTAGTTTGGAAATCCAAGATACTTATTGTAGCTCTTTTATCAATAAGTAGGTGGTTGAGTTGGTTACTTGTCATACCATCTGGTGACACCCATATTGTTTTGGGAATTTTGCAATGCTGGAAGTATGTTAAGTGATTTTCCTATTTTTACTACTCGTTAAAGTTATTAACATCACTTCATATTCATTGCATTAATTGGGTAGGCTGAATTTACCAATTTTCTCTATATATTCTTATTCTTTTCCAATTTATGGACTCAAAATATAAAATCAGCGGGCGAACACATAAACTGACTGTTAAAATATGGTGAATCGGTATCAATGAAGAGATAAAGAAATCAATAAAAAAATATTGACATAAAGAACCATCCGCAAGAACGGAGAATCAGTATACTAATTTTACTATTTAAAAAAGGGGATAGACAAAATCGTCAAACCTAAAGAAGCATACATTTGCCATATTCAACCCTAAACCAGAGAAGGAGAATAATAAGGACAAACTGCCCTGATAAGTAGTCTCCAAAACCGGTTTTGCACAGTGTATAGGAGAAAGCACTTGTTTATCCCCTCATTTGATAACTACATGTGTTTAGTTCAAAAATGTCAAACTATGTTATGGCACTTATCCCAGTTTGTGAATAACGAACCATGGAATGGGGTCATGCTCTGTGATTTTGTTGTAGTAGCGTGTCGATATCGAATTTTTAACCACCGGTCACTGCGTTAGCATTGAGATTTACCTTAATCTCAAGGAGGCGTACTTGGAAAATAAAATGGATATTTGCGACTAGCAACGGTCTGAAAGGCCTCCTATTTTAGTAACCAATGATAAAAACATGAAGAAAATTGAGGCCTCAATTTATGAAAAAAGGAGAATTAACAACATAGCATCGCTGCACGAATACGAATTTCGAAATCCAGAGAAAGAAACGTTCAAACACTGACTTACCAAAAATTATGCACTGTGGGTACCTAAACAGTTTACTGAAGCCGTGAAAGTACGAATGGTCATTTGTTAAGAGTTGTTTGCAAGTTATTGTCATGAGAAAAGAATGATTAGCTCTAGAATTGTATACTTTAAGGTTTATTTTGAATTAAAATACACTACGAAGTAAAAGTGTACGTTCATCCGGAATTTAAGTTGAGTTGCAGTAACCGGAATATTATTTTGTATTATTATTGGCTTTTTGCCATAGCAATTTATAAATAAGTACAAGGTGAGTTTTTTAAAACGTCGCAAGGCAATATCTCAAAAATTGTTTCAAATATTTTCATTAAATTTTGGTAAGGTAATAGAGAGATGGGGGGACATATTTAAAAGTATGTTTTATAATTACCCCTCTTCTCTATTTTTAGGGGTGGGGGCAACTTTGGAAGTTTAAGTAGGATGGTGTACTTTTGTTTAAAAAATTCGAATCCACGTAAAAAACTACGTATGTGTACAAAACATTTTTGGATATGCTCTTGCGGTTACAGAATTATGATTAGCTAAATTTTGATTAAATTTAAAAAATAAATAAATTTTACGAATGCATCAAGTTTACCTCTTTCATAGCTATTATTAGTTTCTATTTAAATGAGTTATTTTTACTTAAGTCAGTTGAACATTTTGAAGTTTTAACGATTATTATTATTTTTTATTTTATAACCTAATAAATCCTAATTCCGTAACCGAAAAAGCAAAATATTTTTTTACATATATGTAGCTTTTTATGTAGATTCTTATTTTATAAACAAAAGTACATCATCCTATTTAAAATTCCAAAGTTATCTCCCACCCCTCAAAATAGAGAGAGATGATAAATGTCAAAACTATGTTTTTATATGTCCTCCCATCTCTCTATTACCTCACCAAAATTTCATCAAAATATTTTATACCATTTTCGGGATATCGCCTTCTAACACTTTAACTTTCACCTAGTAGATATAACAAAGCAATGTTTATGTATCAAACAGATCTAATAAAACCCTTCGACCCAATTCAGCTTCCAAAAGTACAGAAGCCAAATACCTACCCTTCGTCTGGATAAATGCCTACTATAAAAACACGTATACCAATAATACCATTACAGTGCAAATAAATGATCGAATCTCAACAGGAAAAGGAATACACCAAGGGATATTTTTGAAACCACTTTTGTTGAATCTGATAATGTAAATCACGATAGAAAGAGCACAAAACTTCTAAGCAAATAAAATTAAAAACAAAAATATTAACATAGCTTGCTATGTGTAACGGGAACTTGACCTTGTGCAACTAAGTGAATTTGAGGTAATGTTCTATATAGCCGATTTGTAGAATTATATTATGCATTATTTGTTAGTAGATTAAAGTAACTAGATTTAGTAAAGCCGCTAGAGTAATGCGCGCTATTTCTTATTATTCGATGCGTCTATTAAAGAAAAACTACCAACATGAAGACGTGGTAGAAAAAGTTGTCCACTTCGTTGTTTAGCATTTAATTATAGTATTACGTTTTTTATTTTCTAAAATTTTTGGAATTTTTTAAAAATGGCCAATGTCGAAATCAATACTTCTGGGGGTAATCGCAAGAGTCAATTCTTCAATTAGGAGAAGAGTTAGTAAACCGTACACTAGATGTAAAACAGCCTATCAGTGAATACCAATGTTTAATAACAGAATAAATATGTCTAGAAAAATAATAAGAAGAACATTTAGTAAAGATCTTCAAACATATTGAATGATTGAGGAAATGTACTATTGTACAAAAACTAACCTTACATTTTTATTATTACCAGTAGATCCAACAGAAAGGAATTTATATTTTCATAAAGCAAGAGCGACAACAAAATTAGCATCAAGTTCTTCTAAACTGAAAATCACTTACATGTAATTTTAGTTATTCATAGTATACTAGTACCATTTTCATATATGGTTTCGATGTAGATGTATATTTTAAATTATAAAGTTAAACGTTCTGGTATTTTTTGAAATGACAGAAGTTGCAATTGTATTCATAATATAAGCTTCATCTTTCTTCTAAATTTTTCCTATGTTAATATACCCTCTTCAATCAACACTATTAAATAAAATACCTCACTATATATTGATACAATTGATACAATCACACGCAGAAATGTAAAAACAATAATTGGCCTTCCCGCTTCTACTTGTACATTAATGCTGTATTCACCAAAGAAAATTTAGAAAATTGGCAATTTTACGTTTTCAAGAAATATTTGATTGTAAACATGAAATGCAATTTTGCCAAGAAAAGCTGAAGTAAATCGAAAAAGTTCACAAGAAATCGCTTCTTCGTGAGTCTGCATTTCAAGAATGGTGTTTCCAAAAATAACAAGGAGTCGGCGTCAAACATTTTTCAACGTATCCACCAGCTAATACCTTTGTTATAAACAAGAATACTCTGTCATCTTTAGAATGGACTTCAGCATTGAAGTTATCAACAAATTATGCATATTTGGCCGGTGTACCTGGGAATACATTGAATAACATACCGAACCTTTGTCGTCGATGCGGCAAAGAGAATGAAACTCCTGCTCATGTAATCGGCAGTTGTTCATTTAATACCCTGATGGGTATTAATCGCCATCATAAAATAAAACATGAAATTAGCAGCCTTCTCAGTAAGCGCGATTTTGATTGTTTGAGGAAGTTTACACAGTTGATAGCAACGGGAGTAGTAGGTATAACGATATTGTAGCATTTGACAAAAAATCACAGAGAGCAATAATAGTGGACCCTACGATACGATTTGAAACGAACAATGAAGACCAAGGCCAAAAAGTACAACGAGAAATGCAATATATTTATGAAAGCTGCAGTGAATCGCGTAATAGAAGATACAGTACAAAATATGGGAAAAGATGATTCGAGGTATGTGGCCTTAGGTTCGGTGCTCGAGGAATTATTTCGAAGCACGTTTTAGATTTTTATACAAATATTGCTCTTTCTATAGTTCTTACTCGTAGCTTTTCGGCACTTTTTTGTGTTAGAGTTATTGTTGCCATCCCATAAGTTGTTACAGGGAAGATACAGCTATTATAAACATTGATTGAGATGTCTTTATTTTCGAACATGTATTCGCTTTCCAAATACTGCCCATGTTTGTGCTGTTCTTCTGCTAAGTTCCAAAGACTGATATTCTTTTCCAAATGTAATGGTAAGTGGATGTATTCTTTTACAGATTTTATTGGATGATTTTGTATCGTAATTACTTCTTCGCTCTCACCCATTAGTTTTGTTTCTGTGAAATTCATACACAAGCCAATCTCTTGAGACGTGTTACTAAGTTGTTCCAGCATAGTTTTTAGTTGTTGAACATAGCTACTAAACAGCACCACATCGTCGGCTAACCGGAGATGACTTAGGTAGCTTCCATCGATGTTTATTCCATAGTTTTCTAAGTTCAATATTTTGAAGATGCCTTCTAGAGATAATCTGAACAATTTAGGAAATCGAACGACCCCCTGTTGGACTCCTCACTACCCCAATTTCAGTTGTTCCGTCTTCAAATTATCGTCGATCTTAATATGCATGGTAGAGCTTTCGTATATATCCTTGATTATCATAGAGTACCTAGAATCAATCCGTGCGTTGTTAATAGTTGTTAAGAACGACCATTTTTCTATTGTGTCGAAAGCCTTATGATAATCGACGACTGGAATATGTAATGGAACGCTATATTTGATAACTTTCTCTATTGATGTTCGAACTCTCTAGAGATGATCCATCGTACTGTATCCTCTTGAAAAGCAGGCTTGTTCCCTCGGTTGGTATGAATCTAGCTTTATATTAGCTGGTAAAATTTCAAAAGCATTTTTTTAAATATGGAAATTTCTTAGTGTAACAAACCCCAGTGCGAGATTAAATTTGTCTACATGCTAATATTTTGCTCTGCAGGCGCTCATGGTGTGTACGTATAATGAAATACAGCCATCTTGCGTATATTTTTAAAGAATTAGCTAAATCCAATTTTGTTATTTAGAACTTTCCCGTAATTAACGTCGATTGATGTCAAGAATTCGTTAAACATAGAGTACATAAACGTTATAACAAAGAAAAATATCTCATATACTTATCTGGATCACTTGTCCACCTACCACTTAAACAAGTACGGAGCGGATGCGTTTCACTTTCTCAAATTTCATAAGTGGAAGCCTGTAGCTAGACTTATTTTCGATCAACGTATATTCTAATACATCAAACAATTTAAGTAATGAAATGCAATGTTTTCCATAGACAAGGCAATATTTATTATAAAAAAAACTGCCTTGCATTAAAGTAATAATAATTCTAGTTAGTTGTCAAGCAAATTATTAAAAATTAACTTTTTACATCAGATGTGTTTAACGATTTATTATTATAATGTGTGACTAAAGTGTTCACTTGAATACGATATACTTGAGTTTTAAACTTTTTCCTCAGTTTTATTGTTATTGCCCTTCCACGTGTCTTTGCAATTTTTTGATATGGTAAAAGCGTCACAACTTAATATTAATAGTGGTAAGAAGTGTATATGCTTATCTGTTTTAATATAAAGGTTTCAATCTCCACGCTCATTAAAATCGCCAGCATTTTCGCTTGTGTTAGTTTGATCACAATATAAAACATTTAATTTGTTATGATTATTATATTAGTTATAAAACTATGAATACGTTGAATTCATATATCAAATTTTAAAACTAGATTTACATATTTTCGTCCGTTATTAAATTTGACTCAGTAATAAATAAAAACCACAGGAAGGAGAAGAATGGATTCAAAGTCAGTAAATTGAATACAATACATTTTCCAAAATGAATGATTATTTATACAACACACTGAATAAAACAAGTAACACTAATACAAACAAATCAGGAGGTGTTCTAATAGTGATAGTGATTTCAATGAGAGGTTGTAACAAAACCTATATTAAATCTAGGGTATATTACACTGTTTTAAATATGAAAAATCACAATTATTCATAATATTTTGAACATAGATAGCTAAATGTATTTGAGTGTTCTAAGGTCATTTTTGGTAGAAACTTATTGAACTCTCAACAGCTAACTATGTTGAATTATGATTATTTTGAAATGATTATATATTGGCAAAGTACTAGAAAATCTATATTCCAGAATGAGAATTGACATTGTGCATGTATTTAATATGGCAATGTACATAATGTGTCTAAAATGAATAAAAACGAATAAATGTTGGGAAACAGTTATGTCCATGCTTAGCAATAACAAAGTCTGTAGAAAACCCGTGGGTAGCGCTTTACAATATTGCAAATATAAAAAATCACTATTGGCTAAGCTGAAATTGATCAATAGCTAAATATATTTCACTGTCCGGAGATCTTTACTCTATTTTTTATGATTGCCCGCTTAAGAAACTATCTGGTTGATATTTCCTATATATGTTTGCTATAAAAAAAACCTTATAGATGTGGTATTCGTTATTGACTACAACTATATAAAACTGACAAAATGTAAGGTTGTTTAGGGAAAATATCAATTTTTTTTTAGAAATGAGCAATATAGTTTTTCATATAGTCATTCACCGGCTTTTAATAGTAATTAGTGAGCTCTATTGCAGCTATTGGCATCCCTCCTTTACATAGCGTCGCCAATCAAAATTTCGAAAATTTTATAAAGAATATATTGTATTCAAAATATGATCTACTTTAGTGTATTTTTATGTTATCCTGAACCGTAAAAACTGTTTAACATTGATCACTTTATATAGTAGGTAAAAATGTTCATAAGGGGCTAGACCGGTAAAAATTTTTATTTCCCCTTGAGTTGTTAAACGGTCATTACTGTCATCTGAACTGACTCGGTAAATTAGTCTTTAAAGGCCAGGTGCCTCTAAAGTTCTACTGTCGTCTGAACTTACCGGTAAAAGAGTCTTTACAGGCTAGGTGCCTGTAAAATGCTACCATTGCGACTTTACAGGCACCTTGTTTTCTAATAATCACATCCTTCATTATTCGTTAATATTAATTTTTAGGATGTTCCCCAAGAGGAAATAAAACGTTGTACGCGGCTCGCTTGCAATTTGCCTTTATTGGGGCTCACCGGATTACAGGGATCGCTCCTACGTCGCTCACCCTGCAAGTATCCCACTTAAATAACTATTACCGATACATTACGATTTTTACAGATACGTCTATTATTTTAACAATCGCCACCAGTGTTACCCGTTGTTATGACAACACAGCTTCTGTCTTAAAATGCGATTAGCTTTTCTCCGATACAAATAATCGATACATAAAATTTATTCTCTTTATTTTGGATAAAAAGAGCTCCAGGATAACATAAAACGTTATACAATATTCGAACTTAGAATTTAAATGCTCACATGCATAACTGAGCTCGCTATCGTTCTCTTAGTTAACTTCCATGCTCGCATGTTAAATTCTATGTCTACGGTCTTAGAATGTACATAAATATAGCAATGATTAATTGCATTGCTACATACCATGAGATAAAAAAAAATATTCCGAGCAGGCCTTGATATGTGTTATACGTTTGGCAGTACTGAAGTGTATTGTCAGTCTATGTCAAATTCGAGATTTGCAGGTTAAGTTTTATGTCAGTCTGTGTCAAACAACAAACAAAACCTAACCTTTTAATCTCGAATTTGACATAGACTGACAATACACTTCAGTACTGCCAAACGTATAACACATATCAAGGCCTGCTCAGAATCATTTTTTTTATCTCATAGTACTTTGCAATAAGAAAAACCTAGACCTATTTGTGGCGCTATCCCAATTACCTTTTTCTGTGCTAATAGTTGTTGTCCTGCCCTTTGCTGACTTTCAGAGGTAGTTCCTTCTTGTTCTTTAGCTATCTTAGTAGATTTCTGGCCTACGTTTCTCCGCTGTACATTTTAATTATTACTGTTCTGTTACTTCACCTTATTTTCTGATTTTGGACCTTATGTAATCGTTTTTTGACCTTTTGAGCTATCTATCTTTCTTCTTCCTCTTGATTTTCTTTGAGTTTGTGCCTTTTCATATTTTTCATATGGCTTATTAATACAAATGTCATTCCATGGTTTTGCTTCTTACTATTTCGTTGTTGGAGAAACTATAGTAGTAGTTAGCGCCAAAACCAACATTCGGGGCTTTGTTAGCGCAAAATCACCTCTAGAGAGGTAGAAATTCACTCGGAAGCCAAGGGCGGAGTCGCAGAAGATTACTGAAAAAAAAACAAACAGCCAGCGATCTTAAGCACAGGCAGTCTGCAGCCAAGATCCATCTGGCCAGGTCTGTATTACAATTCATTCTAGTATAGTTTATTACAACATATTTATACCGTCCACGTTTAATCATCAGTAAAATTCAGTTTAACGGCAAAGGTTTTTGAATCAGCGTTCCGCAAACTATACTAACAGTAGCCTTCAATGAAATGATTTACTTCTCTTATTATATATCATTAGTATCTATCAAAATTGTAATAGGAGTAAATTATCAAAATAGAAAAATAATAATCATGATTTCCATTCCGGTAACCTGATTTGATCATAGAAATGTAATGTTTCTCTCTTTATAAACACGTCAAGTAACTGTCAGTGCCATAAAAATAATAGAAGTACAAAATTTCGTACACAGCCACCGCGATCCAAAGACTTTTTGACCATATTATATATTGTAATGATTTTGTACTATGTTAAACAAAATAATAATAATACCAATAGTACTGTTCAGTTAAAGTATTGATTGACCAGAAGTTTAATGTGTGATTAATTTGATTAGAAAGCATTATCTTAAGTTCAAACTTTTAAATGATGTTACAAACTTAAGAAGGAAATATTCATGTTAATTAGTTTTTGCGAAAGTTAAAATAATGTATAGTAATACATTTTTTAAGAAAGTAACCACGCAAATAAAATAATAATTGTGGTGCTAAGAAATGGGAGAGAAAAAAATTACAACGATATGAAAAATGTAAGTGGAATTATTTTGTAAATATAAATTATGTAGTATCTAATAAATGTATTATTAGATAATTTTACATCAAAAGTACAAACTAAATAAAGGAGAAGATATTTAAACAAAATGAATTGGTGAGTCCATTGGCAATTAACATCTTGAAATAACGAAAGGGAGTTGTTTGCTGACGCATTAAGAACGAAAGGAAGTTGTTGAGTGCTACCTCGGTGAAAATACTGCGTGCTAATATCTTGAAAATTGCAAGTCAAAGTTATAACAGTCAATTTAGCTGATGAACATCAATGCAATTGAAGGTGAAGAATCATTAGTAGAAAAGAGACAATCTTTATAAAGGTATACCAATTAAGAAGTGACACATTTATATGAAATAAATAACAAATTTAGTTTATTGCATATTTGAGATGAACTGTTTCCTGAACTGACATAATTTACTTAGATGAAAAAGAATAGAAACTTGATGTTAAATTTAAACATGAAGTAATATTTAAAGTGAACTAAATTAGATCCATGTCCCAAACTGAGGAAAAAGTATCATATTCTAATAACTAGTGGCTGAGCTAGATTACTGAATATTCATTATTGGTGTTCATCATATTATATATGGTTTAAGAAGTATTCCAAATAAGTACATGAGGATTCGATACTTTGAGTTAAGTCAAAGTGACATATAATATATATTTAATACAGTTATATTAAATAAATAAAGCGATATTGCAATGTAATCCTGAATGCTACGTACTATTCAAGAAATCATCTTTCCTACTGTTGACTTCGTGTTAATTCGTAACAACAAAACTTCCTTATTAAACGAATTATCAACGTTTTTAGATTGCGTGTTTTTGTCTTTGGATACCTAACTCTTTTTCTTTTAAACCACCGTAGTTACTTGATCTTCAGCTTCCACATTCTCTATTGCAGATTTTCAAGACTTACACTTTTTCCTACTTTCTTAGGGTCAAAACTCTGTGTCACATTAACGGCGTTCTAATAGAATCCCACACTGGAATTTTCACAGCTTACGCTTATAGTAGGACTTATATAAAAATATGTGAAAAAAACTTTAAACATCTAGTTTTTGCCCTTTCAGTTTATAATGTTTATTGAACCATAGGAACATAACTAAATAAAATATATTCTATACAATCCCCTGTTAATAAAAAAAATAACTAAAATCCGTACATTTCTACAATTTTTCAGTTTATTTAATATAATAAAAAAAATATGTTCTATAATACTCAAATAAATAAAACCAAACTAATAGCTATAACTAGAATCCGTACAAAATATAATTTAGAAATTTTTAGTTCATTTAATGTTTTTTGTCACAAAACATTATTGCAAAAAAACCAAATATGTCTGCTAAATAATTACTTGATCTTCTTCATATTCTAGATACAAAAATACCTGAGATAGAAAATACTCTCTCATTTGTCACTGAACTTGGTTGTATTGCTTCCAAAACATCAAATAATAAATCTACATTCTTAGTTCTTTTATCGGTTTCCTCAAATGCTGACGATTTCGCCTTCAGTGTCTTTGGATTTGATATAATTCCTCAAGAAATCTGTAGTTTGATTTTTTCTGGTTTCTTTTAGACTTTAAAGTCTTTTCCTAATTATTTTTTTAAATTAATAGTTTCTACTTTTCAGATATATTCATCACTAGGCTCTGTTTCCATATAAGAGTTTGAATATATTCTAGACAATATTTTAAGATAACGTTTTTAATTAAATAGTTAACTAATTTTTACATATTAATTCTAGAACTTAAATTTAACAATCCCAATTTATAAAGACTACATCGAAAACGTACCCTCTGTACTCTCTGTATGTCAAATTCTATTGCAATTCCATTTAGATTATTATTATTAACTCCAAACTTATTAATTGCTTTATTATTTTCTTGCACATCAAATTCTATATTTTATACAGTAAGAAGAATTTCTGGGTATTATGGAAAGACACATTAATCTATTTGAACACCGCAATTATTTCTTGTTCAGAAATTTCTCAAGATTGATTGCAAGTTGTAAGTTTATATACTTCTCAGGTACACATTTATCTTTATTTGCCTGAATGTACTTCGAATATTCGATAAACTATGAATTCCAGAGAAACAGTCCGCCAGCTCGTAATCCGTTTCTTATAGTATCGGTTTTAGCATATTGCTCTACCACGGTGTTCAAAATCGAACAAATGTTTTTTAACAGCATTTCATTAGGATTTATTCTTCTAAGTTTAAGTGCATCTTGTTTCCATTTATTTACGAAATTGCTTGTAGCTCGTTTCCAAGTTGGCCTGATTAAATAAAATGACAACTTAATATTTGCAAAAATTATGACTTACAACGCTATTCTTTACAACACGAAATATTTTCTTCAAAATATTTACCTTGCTCGACTTCAGGTCTGCATTATTTCGAGCAAGATTTCACACAATGCATTAATTGTATTTGGTCTAAAAACGGCATCCGGACATGTACTCCATGCACAACCAGAAGAACTAAATGTTATTAACTTTTCAAACTCGAACTAGTATTTTTCGTCAAGGCATTTACAGTATTGTGATGAATTACAATAAAAATAAATGTTAATGAGATTAAAATGGCATTTTAATACCTATTTTTGTTAGAACTATACAATAACAAATCCACAAATCTTATATACTTTATTTCTGCTCTAATTCACGTTAAATTACGCAGCAAAATTAAAAAACCAAAAGTAAGTGAGATATGATCGACCAGTTACCGTTAGCAGTTTCACTACCTTATCGAACGCAATAAAATTTTCCGGAAATGCTTCATAATTCAGACCGCATGTTTATGGCTTTATGTTTGGCAATGCGTCAGTTCCTGAATCATCAGAACGTGCCAATTAATCCGACTTGATGTTCTCTTAATGATTGAAATTTGCCCAAATATACGTTCCTGCTACCGGGTTATAATGAGTGATGCATTTTTCATAAAAATCATGTAAATGATACTGCGAATGGCCTGGCCTTAATAGATGCCGAATATTTAGAGACACAATAAATGCAATTAGTGTGTTCAATTACAGGAAAGCAAATTATATGTTGGGAATCTTCACCAGTGCCGAAATCGGCAAAATGTCACAGAGGACTTGCTCTATTTCTTGGATTGAACTAAAATTACATTTTCTGTCCTTGGTGAATGGTAGTAGGGCATGTTTTTGTGCATATTTAGCCTGAAACATTAAGAAAATGGTTTGTTTGGTATAGAGTTTTCAAGCTAGAATGTCGTTCATTTGTTTAATGGTGCACTAATTGCAGTTCGAATTCGAACAACAAACTAAATTTCGGAATGAGAATAATAGGTCAAAGTGTACCGCAAGTGTGGCTTTTAAGTTCTGAATATATTTAAATTCATAATAATACATTCCAGGTAAACATAAATGCGACCATATACCCACGAACCGTATCAAATTTAAGCTGCAAGAGCATAAAAAATTGCTTAAAAACCTAATTGTAACACATCTTGTGTGACGTCGTGCCTAAGCATTTATCCCGCCCGTTGGGTAGCCACGCTTGGCAGTGCATGCTTTTGTATAAAACCATAACACCTCAAGAAACAGAAGTTTAATCCCGCATCAACACAACGGACAAAACAATGTGTTCGCGAACCGCAGTAGCAACCCTCTTAGTTTCCGTATCGCTCATTCTGGTGCCACATAAATGCAGTGCTCAAGACACTTCCATGTTAAAACGCATTCGCGAGTGCTTATCAAAACCCTCAGCCGTGGTGTGCTTGAAGGAAGAAGCAGTGGACGTCCTCAACAACACTATCATGAGCGAGAAGCCCATGAGGCTGTTCGACCTCGTCGACATCGAAAAGGACCCAAACTACAGACCCAACCTCACTGAGAATGACCTTCCTGAGGATGTTAGTGAAAGAAGTGCCAGACTTAGCCAGCTGCTTTATCATAAAGTCGAGGAGCTTTTCGAATCCAGGACGGTCAGGTTTAATTTAGCAAACGTTGTTGAAGGTAAGTGGCAAAGATGAAATTTAGAGTTATTATCACATATCCTTCTTCTGGTACTAGTAGCATTATCATTCATCCTTTTATTGTATTACTATCAGCACCATTTCTTCCGTGACTTTTCTTCTTCTGGTGTCATTTTTCTTAATACTTTAAAAAGTGCTCAGATGAACTAACCCATAGTAATATTAAGTGTTTGGTTATTAGGTGACAAAATAGAACTGTCTGGACGAATTTATTGTATTTCTAACAACTACTAATCGATGTGGTTGGTATTTCATAAAGCACAATAATATACAATTAATGATCACGTACCATTTACCTATTGCCACAGACCAAACCAATCATATCATTAACGATTCATCTGAACTACTCCTTGGTACCATGTAATAATCTGTAAAAACCAAGATAATGAATTAAATTCACATGTCGATGATTTCAGGTCGTAAGAAAAAGGACAAAACAGGAGGCATGCTGATGATGGGCGGCTTGGCGATGGCTGGAATGATGGGACAGCTGTTCATGGGCAAGGTCGCTTTTCTAGCAGGAGCTGCATTGCTGGTAGCCAAAATGGCTCTGATGTTGGCGGCCTTGAGCGCCCTCAAAAAGTCTGGAGGCGGTGGAGGCGGCGGTGAATCGCACGTCGTGTACACTACCAGTGCTGATTCTGGACACAGCCACGGGGGGTGGCATAGAAGTTTGAACTCCCCCGAAGCCACCCACGCGGTCGTCTACGGAGGGCAAATGCCAGCTGAGAACAACTACGGTTTCTAGATGTCGAATTAGTTTTAGCTATTTATGTTATTTATTGGCGCTGTTTGGTACCTTGCTTGTTATTTAAAGATTGTCAATGAGACGAGCCGTCCTTAGGTTAATGGTACTCGTGATAGAAGCTGAGATAAACATTGTTATCTTGTGCTGCTCTAATTGCATCAATTAGTACATGTTCAGTTACGTGTAGTTTTTGATATACTCAGGTATTGCATTACTTGAAAGTATTTAACAGTCAGCTTAGGTAAAATCTAATTACTATTAATATAGAATGGCCGGAGTAGTGCATTATATGACTTAGGGCATTACTTTTGTTAAATATGACATACGTCATAGTGTTCTTAGTTATGATAATAGGATAACGCTTGTACAGTGATGAAACTTATAGGGTTGTAAAATTTTGTTAAAATAAATTTCATAAGCAGAAGCTAATATAATTTTTTAATAATCGAAAGTGCAGATCTTTATAAGCCACCAATGGCTATTTAAGAATATTCAAATTAATCTATCTTACATCAATTTCTCAAGGTGGTAATTCACAGCAATATGACTAACACCAGATGGTGTTAATTATTCTTTAGCTTCCAAAGTCTGTTGGCCGCATGTTTCGACTTAACATAACTGATTATTGCTGCACAGTTGGTATCTTTAATCTCGTGTAATAATTGTTTAATAATTACTATTGCTATAGGACCAATTATCCTTTTGTCAAAGATTATGTGCGAGAAAAAGTAACAAAATTAAGTAGAAATTGCAAAACAGTTACATTTGTTAAGTAGATTATTTCGAAATGGTAACAGTAACACAACCCACAAAAAAACAGAAAAATGCTTAACGTAACATATTATGTTATTGAGGACATTGGCGATAATTAGAATCATTAATGTCAAACAATTCTAAACGTTAGATTTAAGTAATAATAACAATTACCATAAAAAACTAAGAATCCAGCATTTAAATGTTAGCAGAATTAGTGCACGGGTTTAGTTACATTGTGACCTACTTGCTAATCAGCTTAATATGACATTAAATAATATATTAACATAATCTGTCTTAATGTTGAAGAAGCCTAAGAACACTGAATACGTAACTGTGCTTATACTCAAGTTTCTGTAAGTAATGGTGATGTGATATTTTACAAATTTTTGAGAATGAATATTTTTCTATTAATAAAGAACCCCCACCAATTACTATCAGTAGTTGCTGATTAGACGTTATGGCCATGATTTATAGTTAATACTTGTTTATAGTATATGCGTGTTATATTATTACAAATTATAATTTGGGATAAGTAATTCGACAGTTCATAGACTTACCCATAACTAGCATAATTAACAGTTAAAAATTGTAGAATATTACATCACTTTAACACTTGAATAATTTTAAATGTCTCAAAATCCTTCTGTAATGAATAACTAGGGAATCAGGGAAAAAAATACTTTTTATGGAGTATCTTTGACAATGATTGAAATCCAATTAAGCTCAAACTAAAATTATAGAAATCCTCTGATTTACAGAAGTTTAGATGTTTAGATATATTCCGTGTTTTATTTATAAAGTAGATTGGTTCATTTGTTATTTAGTTTAGTTGGTACTATATAGATGTACTGTAGAGTTTTGTTTGTTATAACCCTTTTTCGAATACTATACAATTAGAAAACAGACACTGAATAAAATCCAATAGATACATATCGAAAAGCAACATTTTTTAAACAAGCAAATTGATGGTATGTCAACTACACCTAAAGATATCATATTTTAATTGTGGCCTTACCTTTTTCTGAAGTATTACCGTTATCGCGATTTTGTTATTTTTATTTTAAAAAACTTTTCGAAGATCGTTTCAACTAAGCGACTACAGTATGACCTTTTCACAAGTGCGGTTATTAGTTCTCAGTTGAGTATATCTACGTAACATTAAAGATACAAAATAGGAAAGTTATAAATAAGAAATACAGGTATAATAAGATAGTGCAACTTTAATTTACAACAATTAATACCGTATTTTGAAAATATAGGTTTTGTAATACGAGTAGAGTGTTTTAGTCGTTTGGTACAATTACGTTCTGTTTTTTTTTACTCAGATATACTAAACAATATCTTACTTTTGGTAGAAGTATATGTGACATAATATTAATATTTTATAATAATGTAAGTAATCTTTAATATATAACGGTATCTAAGGTTAAACAAGTTTCACTTCAATGAAACTTGCTACGAATTGAAGTAATGTAGCCTATTATATCACTTAGGTCTTATCCATTTAATAAACAAATATGAATAATACATTTAAAGTAGCAAATTATTATATTGTAATGTATCAGAAAAATTACGTATATAGGTATACATTTTGGGTACTCTTAGGACCAAAAACGATATATTTTTTAATTTTGTTGATGAATATTAATCTAGAGATTAATTGCACATTTCAAGATCGCAGCTTTCATCACAATTATTGCTATAACTACTCTCAAGTCAGAAAATATCCATTACCAGAATAACTTTACTACTGATCATCATTTAAGAGGTGTCGCTTTTTTATCCAGAAAAATATTAAACACAACATAACAAAATATTAAGCAATTTCTGATCGCATCATATTCATCAACTTGAAGGACGATTAGAACGTAACGACCAATTAAACATCCTAAATATCAACCAATTGACACAAAGAATCACAACAAATATTATAACGATCACTAAAAAAATGTGTAAGAGGAAAAAGAAACAAACGGAAAATAAAATCACCCAATCAACACTAATGCTCATCGTACACAGAATAAATACCAACAGAGAGACGGATGAATACAAAGAACTTAATAAGACCACTAAAAGAGAAATAAAAAGGGATACAAGACACCACAATACCAAGCTAATACAGGACACCATTGAAAGAACGCTAATATGAAAATACTACGATTGAAGTTATCAAGAGAAAAAACAATGATAACCAAAAAAAAAATATAAGCAAAGGAGAGCAGCAACGAACAGAGAACAGATTTCAAAAGAAATACAAAATTTATAAATAAAACTATCCTCGTCAGTATCAGCAAACCCAAGTACGAGAAGTAATATCGTAAACGTTGGCTCAGAGGATATCGCTGAAATTACAAACGAAGAATCAGAAAAGCCCTAACACAGATGAAGACTGGAAAGTGCCCGGGAGAAGATAACATCACCACTAAAATGTTGAAATTTGGAGAACATACACTGGAGAAACCTTCGACGATCCTTTTCAAGAAATGCCTACAAGAAGAAGAAATACCTGACTCCTGGCGGAATGTCGAAGTAATTTTGATATTTAAACAAGGTGACATAAGTAAACTATAAACCTATAAGTTTTGCTGTCCCTCCTGTACAAACTGTTCACAAAAATGATCACAAATATCCTAACATCTAAATTTGACTTCTACCAACCCGTGGAGCAGGCTGGATTTCGACAAGGATTCAGTACAACCGACCATCTGCAAGCAATGAAAAATTTTCGAAGTATAATATACCAATACATTTTGCTTTCAGTGATTTTCAGAAAGCATTCGACATGGTTCAAATTTGGCACATCGTAAAGTCCATAAATAGTGCCCGAAATAATTCTAGATACACTGCAGTCGTTGAAAACATCTATCAAAACGCTTATTTACATGTCAATCTAGATGAAACCACAAAGACTAACGACATCAAAGTTGAAAGAGGCATACGTCAACGAGACACATAGTCACCCAAATTTTTCACCCTGGCGCTTGAAGAGATTTTCAAAGATATCTCTTGTGAAGATAGAGGTATTAAAATTGGCGGTACCATCTCCTGTGGATGACATTGTGCTGATATCGGACCACACAAACGAGATCCAGAAAATGTTACAAGAATTTAACGAAAAAGCTAAGCGAGTACGACTGCAAATGAACTTATCAAAAATAAAAATAATGAGCTTGGAAAACATGCAAATATTAATAGACAACCATAATATAGAAAACGCAAAAGAACTATCACTCTCAAGAGATCACTAAACTGATAAAACTCTTCTCGGCTGCTTTCGGCACACTATCAATCATACTCAAAAATTTCCGTTTGCACTAAGTTTTGCACCCCTTGTTCTTCTTCCATAGCATTTCCCCTATCGTTGTCTTTCATGTTTGACTGAACTACCTTTATTCATACCTCCATTGGTCTAGCTTCCTTGCCAGTTTGAGTATTTCTAGTCATCTTCCGTTCCTTCCTTATGAATTATGTCCATAAACCTTCTAGAAGTCGCAAGAATTTCAGTTTGTATCCCAGCGGTTTGGACTTTTGCATTTGTGTTAGACCGCATACTTTACACCCGTAAGTTAACGTTAGAGATTAGATAAGCGAAAACGTAAAACAATTCAATGGCATTACAGATCCTGATATTCAGGTCATTTTCAATTTCTCATTTTGGTTATACGATTGTGCCTACACTTCATTCACCGAATGGAGTAAATAAAATATGCAACCCAAGTAACAAATATCATCTTTAAGAACATCAATATGAAGTGACCCCCCCCCCCCTCCCGCCTTTCCCAAAAGGGGCTCTTCCAGTGAAGGATACGAGTGTGCCCCAGCTCCATCAATGGATTAGGTGTCCAACCGTGGTTTTATAGTTGGTAATATAGTGTTCCCTCCCCGTATGATAGCGGGTAACCTTAAAGCGTAACTCATAAAATGTCCAATGAATACATTTCTCAGAGTGGTGTGGGGTCTAGGCCGCACCCCATTCGGAGCCGTCCAGATGATCGGCCTGTGTATGATGTGGTTAGTGACGCCCATGGTTCTATTGATGTCACCCAACATTTCGAACCCACGGAAAATACCATAGATATGGTAGAGAACATACCGCAACCACCCTCCAAACAATGTAACACCCCGTCGGGTATTAATAATGATCGAAATATTGGGGCCGTTAATCCAAACTCCGATATTCTAAAGGTACCAGCACCAGCTCGTAAATTTATTTTAATTAAACGCATAGATGGTGATTTTTTAAAAGTAAATCTATAGATCTGTGCTTCTAGCAGTGCAAAATGTTTTTACGAGAGACTTTTTGGTCAAAATATAAAAGGCATGTACAACACAGCATTATGTTAACGAAAAAGAGTATCCTTTCTGCGGATGCCGAGTCGCGTGGGTATTGATGGCAATGAAAGAGCAAATGTTGATGGAATAAATTGTAATAAGAAAAAATCATACAGCAGGAATGACCCCCTGCTATATGAAAAATACCAAATACACATGCAATTTCAAACAATGTGTGACAGCTGCAACAAGTATATGAAGAATTTTGTATATGCTATCGATGGTAGTGCTAATCAACAGCAGAGTAAGTAGTATGGGCAAGGGTCAGAACAGGACATACATGTTTAACTAAGAGTATAGGTATATTCTCAAGGGAAAACCAACCAATTTGTAATACCTGCCAGAAATCATCAACAGGGGATCGCATTTGCGACAATGTAGAAGACCTTTGGTGGAATCAGTTGATGATTTGAATAGATTGTGGATAAAAAGTTGATAAGCTTTCTCCAGCGGATCGGAATATTTATTTCTATTCCAAACCAGTGCGTGAATATGACTTACAGGGATGCGGTAATGGTCTTACTAGTTGGGATCAGAAAAATGTGATAATCAATGTATTATGCCTTTGTGTCTGTGTATAAATAATTGCGGGCTTACTCAACATATAAAAGAACATATACTTATTTCACACACTGGTGAAGCATTTAGTCATTAGTAAGTATGCATTTAATAAATTTAGCTATAAACAGAAATTAAAAGATCCAGATTTGTTTAAAGCAAAAATTAAAAACATCAGTCTTGATTAAGATAAAATGTCATTAACAAAAAGGCTGATAACGTTAGCTCTAAACTAAAAGTAGTGATCAATGAACCAAAGAAAGAGTTAAAAACTGAAATTAACATTAAACCATGGTTCCAGGAGGAGCGATCTAAATTTCAAAAGGTTTAAGTATACGATAGATGTAAGCCGTTATGAAAATTATACGCAATGCAAAAATATTGCTGTTAGTAGAAAAACAAAGGTCACGAAAAATTACTGTGAATGATGCACTGATAATAATAAACATAATTCTAAACAAATGTGGAGAGCATTGAAGTCTCTGGTGTCATGCAAATATAGAATTTGACGGTGTACTCTATCATAACTTAACTGTTGTTAGTAACGAGTTCAATAAGTACTATATTGACAGCACATTTGAGTTGATATCTTCCCTGCAATAGTAATAACAATAATACTGGTAATGTTGCAACCATAAATAAGGTTGAAACAAAATTACTTGTTTTTGGATGGAGAATGAACCAGGTTCATGTGCCCTTAAGCTTCAATGAGCATATTGTGATATCTCCAAGGCATGTGTGTGTATATGCTGTGTGTGCATATACCTCATATACAAGTCTTCAGAGGAAAGAGGTGTTAATTGTATCCCAACAATGGAATCGTCACCCGGCTCAGTGCCGATCCAGCGGATTGTGAAAAAAGTGTCCCCTATCAATAGATTCGAACCAAGGACTTCCTTAGTGCAAACCTGGTCCTCTATCCACTGCGCCACCCAGGTGGTCTATAAAGTTACTTGATTTTAGATTAATCAATTCTCAGAAATTAGGTAAAATAATACAAACTGTAAGTAAGAAAAGCAGCCCTGAAGATATCAGTGTGAAGACATTAAAACTCAGCTTTAATAAAAATAAAGGGAATTGTTTACATATCTTAGTGGAGGTGGTCCCAGATAGTTTTAAGGTATCCAAAATAGTGCTAATTGGAAAACTTCAAACACAAAAAAGCAAAACCTTCAGACTAATAATATGTTACCGGCCCAAGTAAAAATTTTGGAGAAAATTCTATACCAAGTATTAGAGCTTATTATAAAAAAGATACGAACAGAATACCAGTCTGGTTTTAGAATTATTACAGTTGTAAAAGTGCCCTACAGTACTTAGTACGAGAGCGCAAACACAATACTAACTCTATATCTTTCTGTATCTCACTGTAGTTTTTGTGGACTTGAAAATGGCTTCTGCAAAAAAAAAGTTATTTCATAAAGTCAAATTATATGGAAACGAACGTTATGCCTAAAGGTACCGACATCTGTGGTAGTCGTTAACCTCTTAGCAAGGTAACTCTTCTCCAATTTCGACGGGTAAGGTTAGCCACCTACCGTGCTTAAGACAAAAAGAGCTCATAGATGAAACATTTTCTTGTTTTTGATGCCGTTTGATTCCAAACTTTTTCCGAAATCTTCCCATTCCCTGGTTTTTGCATCTTTCCCTAATACCTTAACTTCTGTACATTTTGCTTAGTATTTAGCATAACTTTCTTCTATCGCAATGCTAATATACCTGTTATTTGGATTGTTACATTAGACAGTGGTCTGTTATAAGTTGTTTAGCGGACTTTTACCACTATCTGACAGTTTTTCACATGAAATTTTGGGAGTTCTTGATCTACTCCCGTCAGCAGGCTTGCTTTTCTACGTACAGTAGTGCCTACACTGGGATTTGAACGGATCCACTGATTACTTGTGGTTACGATTCTGCCACTCTTATCACTGAGCCTGATGATGGAAGTAGATTAAGAACTCCCGAAACGTCGTGTGAAAAACCGTCAGACAGTGGAAACTCATAATAGTAGGCTACTGTCTAATATAACAATTCAAATAATTGAAATCGATAAGGATCCGAAATCAATTCAAAACTGGCCTTAGAGGAAGAACCACCTTCAATTCCTCTGTAACACCAAATACAAGGTCACACGTCTGGAGCGAAGACTACCGCATACAATGGAATTACATTTTAATAGTAGCTACACAGGAAAACAGTTTCCGTAGCATAGGAAGCTGAAAGAAGCTACATACATGACAAACTTTTAACCAAAAGTGATCAGTGGACCCTGTTTCAATTCCCGGGGTAGGCGCTACGGTACGTAAAAAAACGTATAAAAGCACGCTTGATGACGAGAGTAGATCAAAAACTTCCGAAACGTCGTTCGAAAAATACTCAGAGGCCGGAAACAGTCTGCTAAGGTATCTGAAACTGCATTTTTAATATATTCGTTCCACCATGCAGTCTGTTTTTTCTTAGTCCCAAGTCTTTTTTTTCGCAGCTGTACTACACACCTTGATAGCATAACTAAATTTATCCTCAGCCAGGTGTATGTTATAAATGCGTCTTGATTTCTATATTAATGGGCTAAATTATCAATACTTGTTATAAACAAAAATTAAAAAGTATCATGAATTATAGTAGAGCGAAGGTTGAGTAATCTAGCTCTATAACTAACTTGAGAAAAATTACTGCATTTTACGAACACATAGATGCAGATCCGACAAATGCATCGCTGCGCAGTACAAGCCATGCACGGCCCTTGTTGCTGCTTAGCAACATTTACCATTGGGTTTTTTATATTCTGCATGCCGTACTGCCCTTTCCATCTTCTTATTATTTGTTCTTCTTTGGTGAGAATTTCTTGAGCTTTGTCTTGAATTCTCTTAATCGTGGTTTGTTTCTTCTTAAAATATATTTAGAACAGTTTTGATTTTATTTGCTTTGTCTTTCTATTTTTCTTCCAACATTTTCCACGCTTCTTCCTGTTTTTAGAGGACGATCTGATTATCAGACCAGAATCAGCACAAATTTTTGAGCTAGATCATACAACTTTACACTTGCAAACTTTGTAAGAACACTGGTCAGGTCAACGTTATACATACATGTACTACCGAAATTGTAATAAAATCATATTAATAATCAACTAACTTCTGTTGTTTGTAACTTTTGTTGCAGATAGTAAACTCGATTTGGTAAATGAAGTATAAAGATTCAATTTTGGTTCAATAAAGCTACAATTTCCACTTTTCTAAGGAGCAACAAAAATAGAAGTTTCAGGACGCTGGTTCCTTTTGAAACTAGTAAAATTAAAAACACATTTTTTTATTTGCTCTTCAGCGTGTCCTTTTCCACTATTAAATAAATACTAAACGGCAATAGACACACATTAACACTTAGCCACTAAAAGCATTTTCCTACTGGTGACAGGACCCAGAACTTCTCTGGCGGTCTTGTCAAAATAGTCAGAACATTCTCACCATCAAGCTCTTAATTTGCATATTTAAAATGCAGCAGGCATCTACGAAATCCACTATAGACTTCACTTTCACGTGCACATGGGTGTTTGCTTTCAGATTTGCACTAAGTAGATAAATATTTATGCTGTAACGATAGCAGAAAATGAAATGTCGACTGGCTGAATACAAATTTACGCCTTCTAGAAATAACCTATTCTATAATATAATGGCTTTAAGTTAGAAAAATCCCTCCAAGCAAGTATTTAAATTAATTCGGTCAAAGGTTGTGTGTGAGTTTAACCCACAATTTAAAATTCAGGCCATTCCTTAATTCTTACATAAATTTAGCATACAAATCCCATTTATGAACAGCCACATTGGCTTCGTAATGATTTATTCAAATCGTTTTAATTAACGGTAGCTAAGTTTTTAACTTAAACTTAATTTCACTAACCATGTTTGCAAAATAAAAATATGGAAGAAATATTATAACACAACAAGCCCACTCACTATGACTTTCAAGAAGTGATACAGCGTAACCTTAACAATGAACTTGGTTGAATCTTAGATCGCCAACGAAGATTCTCACTAGGTCGCACATTTCTCACACTTAACTTTCACTTGAATATGGTACAGCGTCTGCAGAGCGTCCTATTTTTCGGTAAAACTATTTGCTTATCGCCCTGACCCATTGGTATAAATATACCAACAATAGGAAGTGAGTTTTTTTTTGAAATTTTAATTGCACGATAAAACTGCTTTGATCTGGCGGTCATCTTATTATGTATTTAGTTTAGTTCCTAAAAACTAAGAAAGTTCAAATGCTGGTTTAGATAAGGCGGTAGTAAAACAAGTCGGAGAAGTGTTGACAATGGATGTATTGTCTCCTTATTGTTTGCAAAACGGCTGTTTAATATGCAAATGCACGACAGCACGATCGTTTCCTCGAACCATACAGAAACTACTGGTACAGAAGTTGTTTAGTTCTCTATACACTTTAAAGCTATTTGTTTATTGTTGCCTAAACTGTAATGAACTAATCACGAAATTAGCACACGTCATTAGATTTATAGAATCAAGAAATTTTAAAAAGGAAAGGTCACACACAATAATAGCGTTACAAATAGATAAAGAAGTAACAGAAAAATGAAATTAATAGTAGAAAAAATTATAGAAGAATAATGAATAACAAAATCCCAGCAGTACAAGATATCATATCAGAACTAATAAAGCTTGGAAATAACATTAGAATAACATGCACAAACAAATTTTCTGATAAACTAAGCTTCCAATCATCTCCTTAACTGATTTATGTCCTATTTCAAGTTTCGGTCCAAGTGAGTCCATAGTCAGACGCCTGCCCTCCTTAATGATTTCATCACCTCTTTCCTTGTTAGTTCATGTGAGGCTGTTCGAGGGAGATCGTAGAGGCTGATTTTAGATGCTCGTGTTCTCACCTTTAAAATGCTTTGCCCATCGTCTAATACTACTAGCACCCATGCATACATCTGCATACACACCCTGACGTGTTTCTAGCATCACTAGCAGAAATGTATTCTTTAACAAGGAATGACGACACGCTGACGGACTGACACATCTTTTTCGGCCATTTTGTCCAATTTGGTTAAGGTTTCGTATTGGAACCTACTAACGCTATTCACGACTTTCGGTATGACCCTCGTAAAACGATTGATAATATCATTATACTGGGAAGATGACGAAAATTGTCCTCCCTCCTACATAAAATAAACATATTGTTGCTGCAGCCTTAAGAAATTATAATCGACCAGTTAATCATTAATCACTGTAATCACTGCTTTTAAATACTTATTTCCTGCTATTTATTGTAATTCTTGAGCGACAAGGTATACTAAAACAATTTCAATAAGTTTGCATCTAGCATAAAATAATAATGAGGTGCTTATGGTTAATTTGAAGATACAAATTGCAATTCTTGGTTTAAACCACAACATCTATAATAAAACAATACCTGGCAACATTGTCTTTCATTGTTATTTAACCACCGCACCTAAGGTACCTGATTTGTAGTTAGTCACAAGTCTATACGGGTGTCTATATGACAATTCAGCTCATTATTAATCCACCAATAAACTAGCTCTATTCTGACATTCTAAACCAATCATAATTTTTGTCTTGAAAAGATAATAAAGATCTTTTTCTTATAGTGAAAAAATATGCCGATGCTTCAGCTACGGAAACTGGTAATAACCTACTTTTGAAACTCATGAGTAATTTAAATAAATTGTTTTCTTTTTTAGATTATTATTACGAATACGACTCGTGGTGGGACTCGTTTGTTAGTTTTTGCCAGCCAGATTAACTCCTAGGCTTTGCTCTCTACTCGTTCTAATATTTTCATTCCAAAAGCTACTCGTTAGCTGACAAAAATTACCGGCAACAGGTATTATATATTACATATGAAAATATAGTAAAGCAACTAGAATTTAATTTTGCAGAAGCACCCCCAAAAGAGTTGCATAATGTACAAATGCGGTTGTGAAGAATTTTAATCATCTAATTGGTTGATGAACGCACCTTCCTGCTTGTTATTGTAAGAAAAAAAACTGCAGATTTCGTATATCCAACTACTTTTCCAAATTATCTAGGTAGTTAATACTTTCTTCAGTATTGTCTGCGATTGAAAAGGTACCTTGAATGCCATTCTTTGTTTTAGGACTTTCCAATGGTTCATTATCAGTAATATAAATGCACTGTATTTTACAAAACTACCTTGTCCTACAAGCTTCTATAATGATTATTATTGTCTTAACTGCAAGCAAATATAAATGCATATGTAATTTTTGCTAATAAATGGGCGGATGTAGGGCACACTTTGACAAAATCTTTTCTATTCAGTGCTATATTGTATCAAGCAACGGAGGGATTTTTTTCTTTTTTAATAAATTATTTAATTTTTTTCGCAAAGTCTGACTTCGTTTAGTGTCGTTACCTTGTTATCCACTTTTCCGAGAAAATATAAGAGACATCCATCAGAATAGTAAATGGTAACTGAGAAAGAAAAGGTACTAGAAAGACAACCAAGAAAAACAAAAATTTTAATAGTGGTAACAAAAGCTAAGGATGCGTTGAATAGTGTCAGAAGTAAGAGTAAGAAAAACGACAATGGCAGCAGCAGAATTGCCAATATTAATTAATACCCAAAGAAGATTCACTGCTGAACAGAAGGATTTTCAGCATTAGATTAAACAGAGAACACCTAATAGTGTGGAATTTGTGCTCCAGAGGAAGAAGAATTTGAACATTAAAAAGGGTCTATACAATCGTACAAGCGATAATAAGCAATACAAACAGTAATAACTACATAGTGATGAACTGGCCCTCTAAACAGTAATAATATATACCGCAAACACTAGGGATCATGTTATAAATAATAAAGGTAGATGCTGATACATTTCACATTGCATAATAAAGTGAAAATAATCAACACGTTTTATAAGAAGAGATTTGTCTATAAATAAATAGACATGGTAGCAAGGAGAAGAAGAATCGCAATATACTGCGTTATAGCAATTAAAAAGTGGGTCTCCTTAATTGTTCCGCTTATCCCGACCTTTTGCAATGTTTGTCCAGTTTCTATCACCTTGTTGAGGGTGTTCCTTCTTTTTTTTTTAGAATAGTCTCCAATTTGTGATTTTCCGTGTCCATCTTTCTGGGTATACATATGTCAGGAACATTGCCACTTTGGCTAAAGTTCTATAGAATTTTTAATTTGTGTTTTTCTCTGATTCATTCTGCTTTCTTTCTGTCTTTTAATGTTTGTATCTGACCCAAATTGTCATAAGTACGTCTCATTACTTTTGTTTTACTTATATTAATCTTTGTGTTTTGATGTAGGTATTATTAATAGAGTTGTACATACGATTGAAATCGTCTTCCCGTACATCCATTTGCATCACCTGTTCCAGTTTGTTTATGTCAGAAAATAATATAACTTTGTTATGCCTGTGAAATTGTATTCTATCTCTGACTAGAGCTTCACTTGCTCTTTTCATGATATTACTAGAACGAGTACTTACATAAGGTGCTTTGAGTCTAAACCGTTTTGGAATAATACAGCTATTTCTACAACGACATAGGCGAGTTATACTATTTTCAGAGTGTGCCAGCTTCTTGTAGAGGTTTTCCCAACTTCGGAAGTTACTACACACACCGGCAAAATTAGAGGAACACAAAAAAAAGTCATATTTTGGGATGTTCTATAGCATTATTTAACTGAATTATGTTTTAAGCTTTAATGTTAGCAATGCACATCTTCAGAGAATAGCAATTAACGATACAACCTAATTCAAACAATTTACTGAGTACAATGAAAAACTTCAGAACAAAAACAATTGTCTTCTCCTTATAAAAAGTAATTTTTTTTACTACTGGTATTAAACATATGGGTGTAATTAATAACGCGTGTTACCCCCACGAGCTCTGATTACTGCTTCCATACGTCTATTCATACTATGGATGATGCCATCGATGGTTTGTTAAGGCAGTGTGTTCCACTCTGTCACTAGTGCCGTCTTTAGCTCATCTAGGGTTTGTACCGATGGATTTCTGGCCCGGACCCTTCTTCCCAATATGTCCCATATGTGTTCGATGGGATTCATATCAGGAGAACGTGCTGCCCAATTCATGGCATGAATACCAACTTCAAGTAGGTAATCCGAAACACAGCGAGCAGCATGTGGGCGAGCGTTATCCTGCATTAAGACAAAATTCTCCCCTATAAATGGGGCAAATGGCACAACATGATCTTGCAGAATGTCTGTAATATACCTTGCACCTGTCAGGGAACCTCCTGAAATAACCACTAATTCCGTACGTGCTTCCAAACATCTCTTCTACATCATGACATCTTTCCAGATGTGTTGTGATTCTAATATGATAGGTTTGAAAATGTCTCGTCCAGAAAATTTCTCCAGGCGCCTCTATCTTGGGTCATGCGTAAAACATGTTCCCAGGGTTCCTGGAGACCCTTTCGCGTTATGTCAATCCAGCGTTGGGGAGATCGTCCTCGTCTTCTTTTTCCATCTGGCTTTCCTTGTAGTATATTTTTTCCATGTTCTCTCTTCTGGAGATGTGGCCAAAGAATTTGAGGGCTTTCTTAGAAACAAGTGAAGAGAGACGGAGTTGGGGCTTAATTTCGTTTAGGATGGATTCGTTTGTGCGATGAGCTGTCCATTTAACTCTAAGCATACGACGCCAGCAGTACATCTCGAATGCGTCTATTTTCTTGCGCTCAGCCTCTCTGACCGTTCATGTTTCCGCCGCATACATGAACACAGAGAAAACTAAGGCTTGAACGAGACGTACTTTGACGTCTATGCGAATATTTCGGTCAGCCCAAATTTGAGTCATTTGTGCCATGGCAGTCCTTCCCAGTTGTATTCTTCGCTTAATTTCCTTACCACAGTCACCTAGATTGTCCACCAGTGCTCCCAGGTAGACGAATTGTGAGACAACTTCGCACTTCGCAATACGAGTGATATTGGGATGGTTGTTATGTTCCCTATCCACGATTAGAATTTTGGTCTTGCGGTAGTTAATACTTAACCCATACTCGTTGCTGGTGTCCTCTAGTTTGCTTATGAGCGTGTCGATTTCTTCCTGACTTCTTGCTATTAGTGTTGTGTCATCGGCGAATCGGAGGTTGGATATTTTATATCCGCCAACAGTTGCACCGCCCTCCCAATCATCGAGTACATGTCTCATTAGGTGTTCAGTGTATATGTTAAAAAGCAAAGGTGAAAGAACGCATCCTTGACGTACACCTTTGCTAATTTTGCACTCTTTTGAGAGGACGTTGTTAAATTTTATTACTGCTTTGCTTTCTGCGTATAGTTGTCTGATTAATTCTATGAGGTGTAGGGGAACACCCATCTGCTTTAGTACGTCCCATAGTTTTCGCCAGTTGACGTTGTCGAAAGCTTTGGTAAAATCGACGAAGCACAGATATAGCGGACTGTAGTACTCTATGGCTTTTTCTATCAGCTGACGAATGTTCAGTATCTGCTCCCTTGTCCCCCTTCCTTTTACAAATCCAGCTTGCTCAGGTGCTATTTGCCAAGACGTATACGTGCTTAGACGGGCTTGTATTATATACAACAAGATTTTGCTCGCATGGGATATTAATGCGATTAGTCTGTAGTTGTCGCAATCGCTAGTTGAGCCTTTTTTGTGCAGAGGTATTGTAACAGATGTTATCCAGTCCTCAGGCCATCGACATGTTTCCAAGACTCTTTAACAAATTTTGAACAGCTCATGTTTGCTGGAGTTGTCCAGCAGCTTGATAATTTCGGCTGTGACGATATCAACTCCCTTGGATTTTCCTAGTGCTAGTTTTTTGACAGCTGCTTCGAACTCTGACAGCAGTATATTAGGTTCTCTTTCGAAACCTTCAATACGAATTCGTATAGGTGTACGTAACGGATCATTGTATAGTTCTTCGCAATACTGCCTCCAAACTTCCAGAATTTGGTTTATGTCAGTGACCATTTGACCGTTTATGTTCTTTATAGTCCAGGAGCATGGTTTGAATTTTTTTGTTATTTTTTTATGATTTGGAAGACTTCTCTGCTTTCAGTTCTATCCGAGTGTGCTTGTATATCTTTGCATAAGACTTCGTAGTAATGGTTTTTATCTGCTCGACAGCCCTTTTGTACTAGTCTGTTTAGTCGGCGGTATTCTGTCTGAGCTGATGGACTGTGTAGTCCCAATTCTTTCGCTCGTCTTCTAGCGTTTACGAAGTCTAATGTTTTCTCAGACATCCAATACTGTTTTTTGTACGCACCGATAGGTGCTTGCGACTCTTTAATTGATTCTGTGATGTTTTTGCGCAGACCTTTCCACAGTTCGTCTGATGTTTCACCTTGTGGAAGATACGTGCTATTTTTTTCTTCTGATACTCTGTGGAAAGTATGTTTATCTGTTATAGGTGGTAATTTGTCGGCACGTCTTCTGAAGCAGTTTTTTAATTTTAGTTCTAAGGTGGCCACGAGAAGCTGATGATCACTTCCGCAATCAGCGCTTGGACGTGTTCTTGCATCGCTTATAGTTGTGCTCCAACGTCGCCGGATCAGTATAAAATCAATTTGATTACGCGCTCGATCGCCAGGAGAGGACCAAGTGTATAGCCTTCTAATGGGTTGCGTGAACATTGTGTTGACCACTTTTAGTTGGTGGTCTAGACAGAATTGGAGTAGTTGTTCCCCACGCTCGTTCCTATGTCCCATTCCGTTTTTGCCAACTACATTTCTCAGGTGTTGTTCGTTTTTCGTCTCTCCTATTTTTGCATTCCAATCGCCTGCAATAATCATGATCTTCCTGTTTGGTATTTTGTCCACAACTTCCACGAGTGCGGCATAAAATTCATCTAAAATGTTATCTTCTGCAGCGGCGGTAGGTGCATATATTTGGATGAGGTGGATATTTACAGGTTTTGCTCTAAACTTCATATATATAATTCTGTCATTTATGATTTCGTAACCCATTACGCATTCATTAAATCTTCTCGAGACCCAGATTGCCACTCCACTTTGACTTCGATCGTCCAATCCAGCGTAATATATTGTGTTTCCCATTTCAGTTTTGAAATGGCCGCGGCCTCTCCAATGTGTCTCTGCCAAGCCGGATATAGATATGTTGCACCGTGCCAACTCTCTTTCGACTATGGACAATTTACCTACTTGCTGGAGGCCTCTGACGTTCCATGTAGATAGTTTCAATGCTTTCCTTAGTTTAACAATTTTGTTGATCTCAGTTTCATCGCTGGTAACTGAATTTCCATGCTGGGCCCAGTGGTCCACCGTAGCATGGCCGGTCGCAGACTTCTCGCCTTCTACCCCGGAAGCAGAAAAGCGCCGATTGTCAATCGGATCGCGTGACGAAACCAAATTATTTGTAGTCGCCATATTATATGAATTCTCGTGGGAGTGGATAGTGCGATAGGTTCCCGTTACTTGTCGCACCGCAGTGTCATAGCTAGTGAAGTTGTTCCAACCGTACCTATGCCTACGTGATACAAAACCGAGATACTCCCGCTTATGCTCACTAATGATAGAGCTGCTGCCCTCTACCATATATATATAGCAGTCATTAATTTCATCATTTGAAAGTTGCCCCCTGTGCTAGTTTTGGTCCAAACATATCCCACCCCAAACCATAAGTAAGCCTCCTCCATATGAGACTCTGAGGACTATGGGACATTGTAAATATGGCTCCCCTCAGCGTCTCCATGCTTTCTCTATACCATCAATCACATTTATACAAAAGCAGCTTTCGTCAGTGAACAGAACTTTACCCTACTGCTCCAAAGTCCAAAATCGGTAATTGGGTCCCTAGTGGTGTAGCTTGAACAAGCGTCCACGTTCGATCAGCAGAGTTAAGCAACGCTGTCTCTGGTCAGAACTTGGATGGGAGTTCCACGGCTGCATCTCTCGGCGCCTCGTGGTACGGCTATCACGGAAAAAAGTTGGTCCCGGCGGTCATAGAACATCATGACAGTCGTTAGTGGGGTTGGAAGTCCTCATAACTGCACAGCGACGCCTATAATTGGCCTAACGGCTGTTGGCTGAGTGCGAATTAAATAAATAAATAAAATAAATAAATCGGTGTTCACGTGCAAACTCCAGTCTTGCTGTACGATGCCGTACGTCAAGTTTTGGCCCTTTTGCGGGAATTTTGGAAGTCAATCCAACCTCGTTCAGTCTTCTCCTGACTGTTCTTTCACTTACACCTACGTGACGCACATCTTCTAAGGCATTTCTGGTCTGAACAGCCGTTAAACGTCCATTTGTGAGAGTCTGCAGTGTAATAAAGCGATCATCCCTTGCAGTTGTTGCTCGTTTCCTATCTTGGCCATGTCTACGTGTGAAATAACCGGTCTGTCTAAACTTTTTTACATTGCGATGTACAACAGATACCAATACTCCTAAGATTCCGCTGACCGATCTGTAAGTGTAGCCATTTTCGACCATTGTTAGAGCTCTAGCGACATTTTTCACAACAGAAAACAAAATCGTAAACCTTCGTTGTAAACTAACCAAGAAACAAGCACTTGTTTTCAAGAACACGAAAACCCAAGCAATTTATCAACAATAAAACAAATGATAATTAGGCTCAAATGGGTGGCTAGATTTAATGTTAGATTGCTATTTTTATTCATTATACGTGCAGAAGTAACATTTATAACCAAATTGAGTCATATATATCCTAAAACATAGGGAAAATATGACTTTTTTTGTGTTCCTCTAATTTTACCAGTGTGTGTAGTTATGTTAGGCCCATACCTTTCATTAAGATAATCTCTAAAACTTCTTTGTGGCGTGAATTCATAATTCATATTCTTATCTGGGTATTTCGCCACTCTGACAAAATTAGACGAATTGGAAATAGATTCAATGTTAGGACGGTATTCAAAACGATGAATACCTTGCGGTCAGTTCTTACAAAAACTAAACCGTTCAAGGAAGAACAACATTCAAGGAATTGTATATATAGTATTCCCTGTGAATGCGGGAAATATTATATCGGTGAAACATCAAGACCTTTAGCAGTTAGAGTTAAAGAACATAAAAATATGATGAAAACCTATCAATTCAATAAGTCTAAGCTGGCAGAACATGCTTGGGATGAAAACCATAAAATACAATGGCACAACACAAAGATCTTGTCTAAAGAATCGATATCAACTAGGCGAAAAATTAAGGAAACGGCATATATTTTACTTAACGAAGAAAAATGCGTGTCGTCTTTCTCAATATTTTTAGACAATAGTTGGCTATCGATTCTTAAAGATGTGATCAAGTAGGTATAGATATCAACAAACGTCAATGTCCAACAATTCATTGGAGGTTGGTCGTTTTTCCTTCCAGTGAAAAAATCTAATTTTCTTGTTCTTTTTAATTGTTATTCGTTGATAACGAGGGCAGATTGTCCCTCGAAACGTTCGTTATTAATATTTTCGTTATTTAATATTTTTAATTCGCAGAGTGGCGAAATACCCAAATAAGAATGTGAATTATGAATTCACGCCACAAAGAAGTTTTAGAGATTATCTTAGTCCTATTTGTTCTGATCTTGGTTTCACCTGTTTTATCATTTCGGTTACTACTTGGACCCAATACGAGTACGAATAAAGTTAATGTATTTTAATTTTATACAGAATCTCTCGTTGTCTCAATTAAATATTCAAAATACATGTTGCACAGCTAAAGTAAATAATTTTTTATCTTTGTTAGGCTGATGGTAATGTGCGTGATTATCGTACGGGTTGTTTCTTGATAGATTTTTGCTCTTAACTTTATATATCTCGAGTCTACTCTACACCTTGCTAGTAATTCCAATATTATTAATATTTTGACAAAGTCAACCTGTCTTGTAATCTACAAGAGCTATGTGAACATCTATGGCGTTTTAGAGATTTTCCAAATTACGTATCTATCAGCTTGGATATTATTATATGTGCTGATATTATTTCGGTACTCGACTGGTCTGGGGGTTGGTATGAGATTAATTTATTTGTAGTAAGTATATATGTTATTATTTTTTATAACAGCGAATAGATTTGGTAGTAAACGTGTCGGTCGATATAAATATTTCTAGTTGTGTTGGTTTACACATTTAGTGAGTTTAAATTATGAACAGCATAATAGTACATTATAGGGCAAGGGACAGAAATGCAAGATTTTTCCTAAGGTGCGATTTGTAGTTCGAGGGCGAAGCGCGAGAGCTACAAAGCACCAAGGGAAAAATAGCATTCTGTCCTGAGGTGTATATACTATTTTTTACGTCGGCGAAAACACAAAAATTAAGAAAGAATAAAAATTTGGTCAAAGCGATCTGTAATAATTAGTAGTTCGTGGAATTCGTATCTTGAGAACCATGGTGACTGAAAAAATTACTTATAAACAAACTGATATTTGTGAATACAGCTTTGAAAATTATTATTATCCGGTGATGGAACAAGAAATCGAGGAAGAACCTCAAGACATTGCTGATACTGCTTCTGCAGTGATTCTTAACTTGCTACCAGAGAAATCTAGACATTTGTATGATGGAACTTATAATCGCTTCAGAGAATGGTGTTCCGAAAAGAAAGCGCAGAGCTACACAGAAAACGTAATGTTCGTTTACTTTAATGAAGTTGCTAAGAAATATAAGTCATCTACTGTATGGGCACAGTATTCCATGATACGATCCTTTTTACTATTGTATGATAACACTGATATAAGCAACTACCCAAAATTATTGCAGTTTTTGAAAATGAATTCGGTAGGGTACCAGGCAAAAAAATCCAAAGTCTTAACAAGACACCAACTTGAAACTTTCTTGTCAACAGCAGAAGATAACGAGTATTTAATGATTAAAGTAAGATAACAATAACTACTGACTTGCAATTTTAACTATAAATTTTTATATTTTCTCGGTTGCTGTTATCTTTGGAATTGCGGGTGCATTACGTTTAGATGATTTGGTAAAATTTACACTTGATGATATTGAAGACGTAAATTCATCTCTAATTGTCAAGGTGCCGAATACAAAGACTAAAATACCGGGAAATTTTGTAATTACTGGTAGTGAAGGAAACATACATTTTATTGGATTATATCGCAAGTATGCAGAGCTTCGCCTTTCTAATGTCAACCATCGTCGGTTGTTTATATTTTATAAAAAAGGAAAATGCACGACTCAACCAGTAGGCAAAAACACTTTTGGAAAGATACCCAGCATGATTGCAACCTACTTGAGTTTATCAAATCCGCTGATGTACACGGGTCATTCTCTACGCAGATCTTCTGCGACTTTACTCGCAGACTCGGGAGCTGACATCACCACCATAAAACGACACGGCGGCTGGAAATCTACGGCTGTAGCCGAGGGATACATTCAAGATTCCGTTCAAAATAAAACAGATATTGCAAACCGAGTCCTCCAAGGTGCAAGTTCCAGCACGTGTGTCAATCAAAAAACTATAAATGTGACATCCGACAAAAAGTATTGTGTGATTTTTCAGCGAATATTAATTTTAGTAATTGTGCTACTGTTTCATTTACTGTAAATGTAAATAAATAAGTTCTTAAGTTTGCATTCGTACTACTACTTTTCTTATTGTCAAATAATAATAAAAACTCCCTAGGGAGAGAATATGTCACATTATCTCCCTAGGGAATAATACTTCACTTCTGCCTCTCTTTTGTTACCGGAGAAACTAACTTCTCCTCCCGCCGGTGTAAAAAACATGTTTATTTTCACGGTATTAGCAACATAAACCCGATTCAAAAGCTGTTCTAAATACAGCAGTGTATTTAGTGCGTATTCAGTGTATTATCTATGATTTACTATAATGCTGTAATTATGAAAATACTTGTTTCTTGTCTTTTTACTCCCGATCGTAAAACAAATACTGTATACACGGCAGAAGAGGATGCCTTTTTTCTTCGGTGTATTTCTAACCTTTGGGCTTCTTCCTTGGTCTGCAAGCTTACAGCTTGGAAAAATTCATGCTTTTCTCTCCCTTGATGTATACTGTAGTATATTAAGGCTTTTACTAAACCTCTTCCGCCATATTTTAATAATTTTGGAAGCACGCACTATCTTCACCAAAAGATTTATAGTTTTTTTTTTACTATTGTTCATTTTATCTCATAGTCGTCTATTTCTGGAATATCTTATAAACCCACATTTTTTATCATAGCGGCAAGAGGAGATTTATTCTCTACTTGGTTAACTTTGGATGAATATATTTATTCTTGTTAAAATCCGATTTCGGCCTAGATCGCGTAGTCTTTGTAGATTCACACCCAGCATTCTCTAGTTTCTTGTGCCTTGCACCTTATGAACTCGAGCAAAGATCCGCGCACTGGCAATGCTCTTTGGTTGCTCGTGTTGTTTGAATACCATGGGTGCACAAACAGCAACAAGACCAAATCTGTCTAGGTATCCTTGTTCTCAAGGACGAATTGTAGGAAAAACATGATCAGATCGAGTAGGGTACGACGCTATTAGAGAATAGTGCCAATTCGAACCTATAATTGAAGGGATACGACGACGACGAAGAGAATCAGACGCACATATGCTAATGATTTTCGATCACCTTACAAAAAGTATTGTTAATATTACGCTGTATTACTTTTGGATTCCATAGTCAACATACACCAAGAACTATTGTACAAGTACTTGAGAAACAAAGATACACAAAACAGAATTTCAAAACCTTAAGTACAAGGTAAATTTAACCAACCCTACCCTAAATTTTTCTATTAAACGCCCAATAAAAAATTGCCGATTTATACTATCCCTGTATATATAAACACTAATCATTCCTATTCACCGAACACTTGCCCACCGAAATGGTTAAGCCACTTCTTAGAAAAGCCCACAACATTTGAATAGAATTTTTCTATTGGTCGTATTTCTAAAATTCGAATTACAAGCAAACGAGTACATGGATCAAGCTGATCTTATCCATTTGAAGCTTGGCGCTCTCTAATTAAAATGCAGTGCTATGCAACGGGTGTTTGGTTTAACTACGTATTTGTGTTTCGGCGAACAGAGTATAAATTTTCTCCATAGGTGAATTACCTTCTAATTTCTCAAAAATATACCTGCATAGCTTATAGTTAGAGCTGACATTGTATGGCAAATGCATATTTTGTACAATTGATATGCCGGCGAAACTTTTTGCATATGTATATGTATGTTTAAACCAAGTTTCATTTTGCATATTTATACGTTTTTGAGCATACTTTCTGTATTTTGCATATTTGGTTATATTTAGCAATAATTTGTAATGTATTAACTTTTTCATTTTTTTTGGTAAAATTTACTATTCCATTAAATTTATTAATAAATTTTTTGTGTGCAATTGAGATATATACTTTCACTTTCTGTAGCTAGAGTGCAGTGCGCGTATCGAAATAAGCAGAGGAAAGAGGAAGTCCCTGTTAAAATCTTTGACTATATAAACATAGATTTTTCAAATAGAAGCAATGTATTCATAAGGAACCAGCCAACATGGAATCCATTTCAAGAGTGTTGGGTGAATAATAGTCTGGCGGGGTTAGGAGAAATCTCATTTTTATGTTGATTACAGCGTGAAGTTGGCGTTGGCAGTCCATGTTTATATAGTGAAACGTTAAAATGAATGACGTCTTTGAATAAAAATTAGAGAAATAAATATACTCATACAAAGTAATTAAAATTTTTACATTATTTAGAATACTCCTATTTATTAAAAACAAATAGAGCATATTATGTGCATATATTATAACTTTGGGTGCATATACTGAACAAAATGTATCCATATATATTTGTACATTTGAGTGCATACAATTATCAGCTTTACTTATAATGTGTTATTTATTGCTGATGGTCTTATATTCATTTATTTCGTGTAGTTTATAACATATTACCAGCCTATAGTAAAGGATAAACTTATGTAGTCTTCTATAGTTCCGTTCACAATTACAAATTCAATGTTAATTTGAAATATACTTTCTGGTTATGTTAGTAGAAGATCAATTACCGGGTTATGGCATGTTATGTTCTGTGATTGTGATACCTACATTTGAATAAAACCAGGAAGTGGGTTAAAGTTCAGCGTAATCATAAACGTAGATATGTAACCTGTCGAGTATTCAATTCAAACAGGTGTAAGAGAACATGATTGAAAATATATACGAGCAATTCTTTTAATGTTGGATTTTACACACTTAAATTAATAAGTTAATCAATTGTTTAAGTGTTGTGTAAAAATCGTATAGTGCCATATATCTGCACCTTAAAAATATCTTGAACCGCCATGGTCGACTCGTGTAAGAGGGGCGATACAAACTGTTTTAAAATGCGACACGTTATATTTCTCTGACGATCACTATGACCTTACCTACACATGCATATCTTACTTTTTAAATTCTGGTTAATGGTTTAGAAGCTATGAACAGTGGCACTTACAAGCCCCTTTGAAAAACTGCATAGCAGCCTTGTTTGTAGCCAAATGCTGTAATTTATGCTGACCCAAGTGACACGCCTTGTAAGAAGGGATAAATTAATGACGTATACAGTTTATAAAATGCTAAATGCACATGTCCTCACTTTAATAAAGAATAAGCAATTGTTTTGTTTTCAAGTACATACAATTTAATATTCTGTTCATGCTTTTGACGGCCAAATTAGGAAATCTATAAGCTTTATTAATAAATATTCGATTCAAATTTTAAAAACAATTGAATTTGCCCCATGCAAAATGTAAAAAAGTTGTCAAGTTTTTTTCAATTACTGTATATTCCATTAATTTGCAGATCTTACCTTTGCTTAGTCTTGTTTGATAAATTATATCAAAGTTTTGAAAAAATAGGCATAAAAAAGTTTGAATTCCACTCAAAACTAATCGACATTATTTCTACGAGCATCTTTAGTAACTTTCAAACTACAATTTTGTTTAATTATTTATTAAATCAATTTTTGAGACTTATTCTGTCAAAGTTATTTCAGGCAGTCCAAAATAACATTTAATATAATCTTATAGGAATGGCACAACAAATAAAATGTATAACAAAAAAATTAATAATTCATAGATAATTAAATGAAGATATTCTATGTGTAAACATTTTATTTAGCATTTCTCACAGCAACTTACATTCATATTACTTTATTTTTTCCTTAAAATGAGAATGACAAATATTTAAAATAGATGCGTCGTTCGTAGCGGAAAACAAACTTTGTAATTCTATTAATAATTACAAAGAATTTATCAGAGTCCACAACAATCTTTAATATAGATTAATTCAAAATTGGTTTATCAGATTACGTTTATTTAACAAAGAAAACAAAATCGCTAAGAGGTAAATCTAACATTCAATCATACAACAAATAAATAAAGGCTACTACAAAAACTACCATCTAAGCTAATAATGAGGTATATGCCCCCTATATTGTTTATCCTGCATCTCCATGTCATCATCCACTCCAAGCGCTCTGTAGTAGTGTCCATGGTCGTCCACTTCATGCGACACAGTATGGGAATGACTTTCCGAATGAATCGGATGCTTAACAATTTCAAATGTCGTTTTTTCATGTCCACCATTGATCAGCTTTTTGAGTCCTAAAAGTGCACTCAAAAGCAGGGCCATTTTCCCAATCAAAATTGCAGTACCAGATATCACCGCAATGCTCTTATAAGCCATGGCTAAGAAAAATCCCTTAATGGCCAAACCTCCCATGAGAAGTCCTGGATATCGATTCTTCTTCTTCCTACCCCTGCCTTCTTCCACCAACTTTGGTAAACTAAGTTGAACTCGATGCGTCGATAAGAAACGTGCTGTGGTATTGAATAGGAGTTTATCAATTTCACCCGAATCCAGTTTCTCGATACTTTCCTCCCTAAAACTGAATTTATGTGGCAATCCCTCCACCGAATCGTTTCCTTGATGCACAATGCTGATGGTGTCAGTGAGTCTTAAAGTAGGCGCCTGCAGGGCTTGTTCTGCAATTTTCAGTGCTTGTACTTTAAGGCACTTGACTAGGCTGCTCTGTTTTTGGCACTTATTTAACATTTTGTCCACAACTCTAAACGCACTGTTAGTCGTTTGTCCGCAAACAAACGCCAGGAACGAACATATGAGAAAAACGTGAAGGTTCATGGCTACGCACCGACTGCCGGCAAATAACTATGGTTAAATGATTAGCTCCGTTCAATTTATTTGTGCATCTGAATGTTTCAGAGCATAAACTTCGGTTTTGCATGTAGCGCATCTCGTAGGAGAAGAATACGCATGAAGCTTGTTTTCTAATATTAACCATCGTTTACGGAAGCAGCGCATTAGGAGTTATATGCAGTTCGCGTGCGTTTGGTGAGAACATCGATATGGTTAAACTGTCAAATAGGTGAGTATTTCCTTGATAAATCACGCAGGTTGCATGATCGCATGGCTATAATCATTATGCTGGGTGCTAATTGTTCCTGCAGGAACGATTTCATACTTAACGGATTCGCTTTCTCTGGAATTGTTTGGTCTGTGGTGTGAAACATTGAGATTAAGTACCCGGATTAACTTTTTCCTCCATCATTATTTGTTTAAAGCTTCAGTTAATCTTGCAAACACAATTATAAATCCTTCTGAATGTTTTTGCCCAATACGGGTCAACAGAAAAACAATAACTGAATTTGGTTGAAAGAGCTAATAATTAATTCACATTATGATACATAAATTAGACTTTTATTTTCTTATTTTGTAGTTTTTAGTCACTGAATCAAATAAAATTTTGTGGAATAAATATATGAGAAATGAAGAGACAATGATGAACAACTCTTGTAATAATGTACAAGATGAAGAATAAAGTTAACAAAACGATAAGTGATGGCTGTCGGAATGAAGACAGAAACGTTTTTGGAAACATCCTGGGCCATTAGTCTCTGTTACTCCAAGTGTTGTCTTTGGATGCGATGTTCAAACACAGTTATCGTATATCAACCATGAACTGAAGATGAAGAAGTTTAGTAAAGACCTGAAGCTATTGGGCTCAATATGAGAATATTGATGCCGATCTTACTTTACATAGCAATGCCAGTTTCAGTAGCTGTCGCAATCATTGACACCCGAAACAGATGTGTGAGACTTTAAAAAGTTATGCAATAAAAGCTACCCTGAGGTGGTGGAAGCTTAGAAGAGAAGAGATGGAAATAAAAACAAATTTCTCCAAGTGTATATACGGCAATTTTCAAAAGTAATAATTTTAAATGTCAATTCTAATATGAAGATAATTCTTTTATGTCCCACTTGAAGTTGGAATCTCATTTAAGAGCATTAAATACTCTGAAATTAGAGAGAGCAGATATTACAATTTGGTTGTTCCCATGAGTGGAATCAAGTTTTCCGGAAGATAGACTACTCACTTGGCAACGCAGCCCAACGTTCTTCTACGATGTTAGTAAAGATGAATATCTGAGGAGTAGCCTGGACCTCATCGAAAGTTTGGAGGAACGTGGATATTTAGCAAAATATTAACGTGTTACGTGGAAGATTTGTGGTAGAAAATAAAAATAAGAAAGATGCCAAGAGAGTAAATAACCATCCACAACAGACCTCTATAATTTCTAATGGTTATATAAGAGAAACCTCTGCCTGTTTGCTGTTGAATATAAGACTGCCGCATATTGGCCGCTGGACAAAAAACGAAACATTTTTATGGAAAACAAGGTTTTTCCGCATAAAAACATTCTGCGAGACTGTATACGGCATAGATGACATATATTATCCGTGGAGGAAAGCATCATCGTGTGAGGTGTCCAAACTTTCCAAGTTTTTTACTGAGTAGCCAAAAGTAATGCCTTTATCCATGACGCCTGATGAAAATATGACTGGCATGACTAATCAGATCTGTTTCTAGAAAATTGACCTTTAAACTATTCTCGTCACATTATGCCAAGTAGACAAGAACACAGTGCGTATATTTTGAACAATGCATCGCTAAGATTGTAAGTTATACGTCAACGGCAGCGGAGTTAAGACTATAAATACAAGTAGTTGAGAATGTTCATCCCATTCAATTTATGGGCGAACACCCACAGAAACTGTACGACATAAGTATCATCTAAGATTTGAGAATGTTCGTGGCGGTCATTTCAAACATCAGTTCCAATTAAAATTTTTATAAACAAACATCCTTCCGTAGCGTCTAATAATGTTATTTTTTCGTTTTTAGTTCCTTCAGAATATTTGAAATTGAATTTTCTACTCGGGGAACAAACTTACTAAACTCTACATTCTCTTCATTCTCAGATAATATTTATTATGTGGCACAGCTTCTGCCTGGGTCTCTCAATTGTGAAATAAAAGTATCATTAACAGGCATTGACAATACACACTAGATAAGCTGTCTTCACCGACTCCTCCCAACTCTTCGTAAAGCGTTCACCCTAGCTTCGTCTCAATTGCCAAAATACCACACTGAATAGTAAATGCTTCTCTAATTAATAGTCATTAATAATTTAAAGAAAAATACACAAAAAATAGAAAGTTTATTGCTGACAAATTGAAACTAGCTGAAGAAAGTTTAATATGGAGTATTCAATATGAAGAAAGTATTAAGTTTAAGTCTCTGAATTGAGAGAATATTAAAGATTTGGCTAAACTACAACCAATCTAGTACAAATTTAATGCAGCCACAGACTCTGTTAGGAATGATAGCGGGAGCAATTCCTCTACAGTATGAACAGTTTTGTGAAAGAGACAATTGGAAAAGCTGTACTTAAAGAAAACAAGCTCAAAAACGTCTTATTAATTGCGAAAGAAGTGATGAACAATAGACTTCTAACCATGTTACTAAAGATAATGGAGAGTTGGATTTTTCTATGCTTATGAGTTTCTCAAGTGGATAACGATTTCCTGAAGGATGTGAGTCTTATTCCGACAACTTACGTTGCCGCTGGAAGTAAGTATCTTATTACTTTGAAGAAGAAGATCCTCCAAAGAATCCGTAATGAATACTTAGTCTTATTGGTTAATCGAGTTAAGAAGTCAAAATGTCGATTTCGAGGAGGTAAAGTAATTTCGATGGGGTCTGATAGTGTGAAGAGGCTATATCGACAACTTAATCGTACTGTGGAGATGTGGCAAACGTCAAAACTGACGGAGTTTTGTTGCCAGTCCCATTCACTGTCTATTTTCGTTGGAATGGGATTTAGAGGATAGATGGAACTTGAAGACTTCTGTAAAGAGGACATGCTATGTTCTAAAAGTCAAAATGACCGCTATAACTGATAGTGGGACATTAAATCCTAAGGCATTCCATTAGCGGGGGAAAATGTAGAAATAGAGAAACACACATATATTATATTAATTATTATAAAAAACCAACTGTACAGACAAATTAGTTCAAATATTGCTTGTTGGAATATAACAGAAACAGGTCTTTATATTCTTAGAAAAATAACAGCTTGCTCACCCACCAAAAACACACTCGTCGAAAAATCAAGGAGTCGGAAGGACGCTTGAAATTATTTGTTGCATATTACACATTAATAGAAATTTTCTTCTAATAATTATGCAAAATAGTGTGTAGTGGAGAAGCAATGTATGGAGTGGTGACAGCAGGGGGCCCATAAATGCATTCATCATTAAACTACAAGATATCCGGTTAGTGCAAAGGCAGAAATAACAGAATTTGCGTTTAATATAAAGTCATTACTACTAAAATTTAACAGAAAGTATTAAAGAAATATGGTCAGATATACTAATAATTGTGCATTAATTTGAGAGCAAAATTTAAGGTATGGGTATAAAATTCATAGAGTCCTTAAAATCCCAAATTTGAACTGCTACTACAGAGGTAATCGACTCTTCAAGTAAAATAATTAAAATAGTAATTCGTGTGCATTTATCTAAAATCGGTTTCCCAGGAAACGAAATATTTTAAAGAAAAGATAATATGAGATTGGTGTGAACCGTTTGAGGCAAATAAACTTTAAACATCGCTTTGTATTTGTGTAACAGTTTAATAAGGTCGTTTAAAAACAAATATTCCCAGGTGCTTCTTATAATGCGGTTAATGACACAACTCGATAAAAAGGTATGTATAAGTGCCATTTCGCTTAGTAGGCTACACCATGCTAAATAAATTTATTGTGGTGTCTAGTTTCACACTTTCTTTCAAAGCAATTGCCCGTGTAATGTAGTGTTAAATAAAAAAGTAAGCACCAGTAGGAGAATACAATTTGGCTACTCTATAGTAAGTTTAGAACTTAGAAACTGAATATAAAAACAACATATTACTAAGTAATTTCTTGAAAATCCGTTACTGAAATAACTACCTGGCATACTGTTTTTTATAAAAATTACTATTTTATTTCACATTAGTGAAACGTCACTGATACTTTATACGATAGAAGCATACGTATTAACGTCTCAAAAATGTGCATTTTGTTTTTAGATATATTTGAAACGTGGTTGGGTATGTCATAATTTAAGGTGAGATTTAAATGTTGCAAACAAAAAACTTTTTTGTTATATACAAATTACTTCAATTTCCTTTAAGCACAATGTTTTCATTTATACTTAAAAAGACTACTTTATGTAACACTTTATGCCTCTTCTGTGGTTGGGTGGGGTAGCACCATGCTTAACAACCAGGTGGACGTGTGTTCAAATCTGGCAGTAACGGACACTTTTCTCGAAGCGGCAATGGATTTGAACTCACTAGTTAAGTTAAATAGCAGGAAGGAATATTTACAGTTGCTAAGTGTTTGGTCTGTTTTAAAGAGGGGGGGTAAAGTCCCATCACTTCCGTTGCACTTCCCGCGCGGCGAAATAGACCTAAAGGTAAAAAAACTAGCGATGAATAAATAAAACTTTAGTATCAGTGCATGCGTTAAGAAATAACAAAATATAGTTTGCGAATTTCTAGCCTATCTACTACTAACTGACATACGAGTATATCGTATTAGAAATAACACCAAATTAAAAAACAAAACGTTATACATGTGCTGAACTTAAGTGTTTATAGAAAAAGGATTTTGATTTGCATAGACTAAAGCTTCAATTTTAAAAGTGCGGTTACTTGTAAAAACGTTATTAGCGTTAGAATTTAATTTGTACATAATTATTGGATGTGTAAAAGCTCCTTTATTTGAACGCGGTTTCTGTATAAACGCAACTTTATTGTCCGCTCACGCTGTCTCGCGCTGATTTACGGTAATCTGCATTACCGGCCAGCTTCATCCGGTGTTCAGCCGTTTGTTTTGTTTTATCCGTAATCGCTTATCTTATGGCATAGGTTGGAATTTTGAGATAAGGATCGTCTTCTTGGAACTCGAGATGGTAAGGCGCATTTAATGGTCGCTTCATAGAAAAGCCTGAATTGCAAGGCAAGTGATTACTTTATTTTCAATTATTGCAATATAATGCATTTTAGTTGCGTCTGGCATTCCTAGCTTTTCTTACCACGGAGTTTGGTGATCCGATAAAGCCGCTTACTTTGGAAAAGGTGTGCACTTCCTCGGTCTTGGAAGCACCCCTTGATTTTTGAAACATCGCCTGAGTGATCCGCTGATGACGTTTGCCAGTACCTTCAATCTGCAGGAGCAGAGCAGGTTTGGAGGTTATTTGGTTCATCCACTGCAGAAGCCCTCATTTCTCAGATAAGTAGCGTCCAACCTAATGAACATCGGGCGTAATGATACTGGAAACGCAAGCAACGTAAGAAAATTAAAACTGTTCTTAATATGTAATTTTACATTGGAGTCGCTGTTTTATGTAGTGTGGCTTAATTAATTTTCTGATATCCCTAATGCATGGTAAAGTTTATGTACTGGCTATATTTTGTGTGACCTTGATTGATAATTAAATATGTTATGCTCCTAATGTTTCTATTATAATGTTTCGTTACTGTAGCTTTCGTATTTCAGATATTGTGTTATTGTATGCTGCGAATATTTGAGTTAATAGCTTCTCGACCTATCTGAGTATATTTTGTTGTAATTTAAAGACTTATTGGCGCCCATTATATTTGAGAATTACATTATTCAAAGAACTACACGCCGCCTTTATTGGGTTTAGCTGGCGGCATACTTAGCATGTAACTTTAGTTTTTATGGTACCCTTTGACCCAGTTTATATCACGTGCTTTGACATACTGAATTACTTTATACATACTGAGGTTGAATAAAAAAGGGCTGTCCATTTAACGCACTCCCATTGTTACTGGTATATCTTGACTGAGTTAATTATAATCCCATTTTGTATTTGCACTACTACTATATCTGGAAGGCTGATTTTATCAAAAGTTTTTCCTGGCTGTAATACACATGAAAGCGTGTTTACTATAGTATTCTAGAGCATTTTCTTTTAAACTGCTGCAGAATAAAGATCGCTTCTGGGGTTGAGCTTTTTTCTAAAACCTAGCTATTCGGAATTATTAGTTCGTTGAGGGGACATTTAATGATTAAATAATTACAGTATCGAAAGTAGGAGTGTCACTTCTCTGGATCTCGCTTGTTACCCCTCTTGAAGATTGGTATGGTAAGGGCTTGTTTCCAGTCTTTTGCTTCTATACTCCATTGTAACATTGCTTGGAAGGGGGTGTTAGTTATTACATAGTCTATTACTGATTGTTGATTTCTTGTGCTAGAACTCAGACTGTGTCATTTCTATTGGTAGAAGGTATTGCTCAGTCACAGGAGATTGTGAGCGCAAAATTCAATCAGCATTTCATTTATCATCTCCGCATTATATATATGTTGCACCCATCCACCACTGTATTGCTTACTCCAGCCTATCCAGTATTTTAGTTTCATTTATATTTCCTAATTGGTCAATCTTAGACGGTAGGGTGTTGTAAAATCCCGTGCGAACACTGAAATAATGTGTAATACTTGATTTTCAAAAATTAGTGTCACTTTAAGTTCTGATCAAATTTTTCATGTATTAATACGCTTGGCCCTGAATGGATCTTTTCCGCTGTTGTTTTTTTCTTTGGTATGTTAAAATATAAATATAATATTTTCATGACTATTTCTAAGGGTATGATCCGTGCTTCATTTTTTGCTATATTACCGGTTCTATGAGCATAATATACCAGCCTCACTGGATATAATTTTTTGTCTACCCTATCTGGTTTAGATTCGCCGTGTTCCTTTAAACTAGGGTTACGTCGCGGAGGGTGTGACTATTCACCAAGCATGGCAGTCCGGAGTAGAAAAAAGTTCTGGTTTCACCGGCTTCACAATTGTTCTATACGTACTTCTGGGTGTTCTATCACAATGCCCTCTACGACAGTGGTTTAAGAACTGAACTATTTCAAACTGCAGTAAACAAAGTTGGCATCGCTACCATGATCGCGACAAGGCGTTGCAAGAAAACTTTTAAAGCTGCCAAGTCAAATGAAAACTTGTTGATTCAGCAAGTCCTATTTACTTACTTCCTTAGTCTTCACCTCTTATACCCTCACCGGGTGTCGAGGTCGAGTTCCTATTTATTATTATTATTCTCATAATTATTCACTAGTCCTTTTTTGTTTCACTGCGGTTTCGACTTCTTTCAATGAATGCAACGGGCGACTACAAGATACCGAACTATCTGACATACACCTCATGTACAATGCCAAGGTCGTCCATCTCTTGTAACTGATGAAAAAGAAGTAATATATTATCGATGAATGTTTAGTAGCATAAATGGGAGAATCACGAAATAGTTCCACCCCGAATCAAAAGCAAGCTACAAGAGCTTGCAAAACACGTAGTCCATGGTATACGCTTCTGAGAAGAAGCATACAAGAAAAAAGAGGAACAGCCGAAGTAACATAATAGAAGACATTTTACAAAGTCGTGTGAAGTGCCATTTTATTAGGAGCAACGTTACGTTCTCTGCTTCAAAGTAATTATGTATACTGTAAAAGTTATTTATGTACCAAGGGCGTAACAAGACGATTTTGGCTAGTAACGTACGATGTACATACAATATTTTATGTACACACCGGGATATTCACATTTAAAACCAGATTTATAGTTTTTAGTAATTGTACGATGTCATTGCTTGCCAAACTGACAAACAAGACCCTGAGCGTGCCGTAAAGTGGCACATTACGCCCTCAAGGATAGGGTATAAAGTGATCAATTCCACCCACTCGTACATAAAATATATTACAGGAGGAAACTGCATTGAAAGATAATTTATCTATATTGCATTTTCATTATAAAGAATTACAATTAAACCACACCATTATGATATTTTCAATTTATATTGACTTTTCGGCATTCCAAAGTAACATACTGTAAGAAAAACTTGCTATATTTTGTATTGTCATATTTAATTAAGTTTTCACAAGGGACTCTTCTGCATAAATAATATGCGTGAGCTCAGTTCAAACGCGTGGCAGAGAAATCCTCACGCATAAACACGGTTAATCTGCTCCTAATTTGAATGGTAAACACAGAGTTGCTGGCTAAACAATCATACGTGTCCGTCCCGTTCTTCGCAGACAGAGAGGAGTCTATGAAACAATAGTAGATTTGTACACTATTAAGAGATGTGCCCATTTTCCTAGTTCCTCCATTTACAAGTTCACACGCAATTACCGCATACGAGACATCTGGATACCCACAAGGCCCAATTTAATAAAATTTTAAATAAGCTCCAACCCAGTTTACATCGCAGCAGCACAATGCTGTAAGACTAATTACTATCAAGCCTACTTCGAGAAATTAAGAGTGTCTGACAATGCTGAATATAACGGTAAATGCAAGGAAGCTTCTAATGCGATATGCAATAGAGTTTTTAGCCATTTCTTCATGTGAGAAATCGAAAATATGCACTCGTCGGCCTGCCAGCGACCTCCTTCTGTTGTGATTTACGCAGACCCATATGTTCCTCTTATACTCGTTAGATTAATGACGAGATTCAGCATTTTCCAGTTTGCTAGCATCAGTTGCTAGACACACCTGTGATACTGGATTTCAACTTACTTGAACATTTTCGTGGGTTTGTCGACTTCGGTACAAGTAATTTTTTATCCTTAACGACCACGAGAGAGAGGTTAGAGATGTATCCATAAAATGGATTAAGCGCGATGTGAGCACTAACCTAATTCTTTGGAAATTGGGAGTTCCCTTGGTACCCTTTGTGGTGCTAATTAGATCCTTCAATTAAAACTCTGCGTGAACGAGGTTACATTGGCAATAATTCACCTCGTCTATGAAATTATCTTATATTCAGAAGTTCTTCGCTGTGGCCCACTTAAGAAGATTCCTAAGATGATAGTATGCAAATGTGCTTTATCGATGCTCAGGCATCACTATTGTGAAATATTTTGGTATTTGATAAAATGTTGGTTTGTTTTTAAATTGTACATTTCTGAATGGCGAAGTGTGATTATAATTATATTTGCAATTAGGAATTTGGGTCTAAGAATCGAATACAAACGGATGGAACTCGATTAAGTTTTCGTTCTATTTTCCTCACATAATAATTATGTTGTTCACAATCACTGCTGCAATAGTGCAATTAATCACTTCCAATGGCGTAACTACTTAACTGCAAGGTACAATTGTTTCTAAGGGGACATGGAGTTTAAGGGCTTAGAATACTGAAGAGAAGTATGATTCGCCTAGTTATCTATTATAGAATGTGTTATAAAACACAAAATAAATAAAAATTTCACAGTGGTATTGCTAGAATAATAATTTGAAGAACAGATTTTTGAATGATTTTTACAGTAACAACATCACTGAGACCTGTTTCGTGTAGGATTTAAATAGGAAATTGCAATTGACAGTATTTATAAATGGACTCACTGTAAATATCTACAAAAGGGGCTCAAATTTATAGATAAGCTCTTTGAAATTCATCTTCCAACGTAGAATCCGCAAGTCGCTATCACAACATTTACTTAATCCACTTCTTAATCTATTAAGTAACTTGCGAGTAAATTATAGTCCACTTATAATTTGAAAGTGCTTATTACCATCACAAAACGACGACTAATCTGATTTCGTTTTCGAAGGCTGTTTTTGCTTCTGGACCAGATTCACTGTCGCTGCGGCTAATCGAGCAGGCCGGGGCGCGGAGCGTGAAACCGCTCACAATAGGGCGTTGGGAGAATGCGTGCAAACTTGGAAATTCTGACAGCGTGGTTGTGTGAAACAGGTGAAGTGAGCATTACCGGAATGATGAGCCAATGGAGCCCCGACTCGCAGATTCTGGGTCAATCTCAGCCAATGGCGCTTCTGGGGTAGTCGGCAAATGTGTCAACGCAGCCGGGTGTAGGCGATTGCGCATCTCTCTCTGGGATCGTCTTCGGGTCACGGCGAGGAAAGGTCATGGGTCCAGGAGATGCCGTATAAAATTGCCACTATGACTGCGAGGAGCACAGTTTGCATCTGCTAGTGGTGTGTAATGGCAGTGAGGATATCGTGTGTGCTAGTGCTGGCCTTCGCCCTGTCGGCGATGGCCTTGGGCAGTATGGATAGCCCCGGGTTGCGGATAGCGTTAAGGGTGTTCGACGAATGTAGCAAAGCCGATGGACTATCGCCCTGCTTGAAGAAGAAAGCGCTCACGTTTCTGGACCGACTGGGCCGCATCGACAAGCTGGACATCACCGACGAAATTACTATAGTGAAAGCCACAGGGACCACCAATTCCACCCCTTTGACGGACGAAGAGATCGACAAAACACTGCCGAGAGGATACGAAGCTCGCGACCATGCCCTGACGAGTATGTTGTGGAACAAAGTAACGTCCTTGGTCGGGTCAAGGAACATCGAATTCACAATGCCCCGAATGTCCGACATTGGATTTGAAGAAGGTAATTAAAACCTTTTGAAACTAAACTTATGTAATCCATAATTATTGTAATTTACAGCTCGCATAGGAGATTTAGACTTCGGAGGAGGCGGTGGTGGGCACGGTCACGGCGGTGGTGGCGGCGGCGGCGGCCACGGCGGTGGTGGTGGAAAGCGTAAGGGAGGCAAGAAGGGCGGCGGCATGATGATGGGCCTAATGATGGGAATGATGGGCAAGATGATGGGGCTGATTCCTCTAGGAATAGCGGGTCTATTCCTTTTAGCTGGAAAAGCGCTCATCACCTCTAAGATTGCGTTGCTGCTATCGGGAATTATTGCCATTAAAAAGCTAGTTGCATCTAAGCAAGGCGGAGGTGGAGGTGGAGGCGGCCATGGGGGCGGCGGCGGCGGCGGGGCTCACCATGTCTGGGCGTCCTCTGGAGGAGGTGGAGGAGGAGGATGGGACAGGAGGTCGCTCGACGGTAGCCATAAGTTAGCCTACAGTTCTTACACCCCCAAATGAAGATAGCGTACCTGATGAGTTTAATCTAACCTCATTTTTCTTAGACTGTTGTACAAAGACATTAGACCAATTGTGTCGTCCCCTGTTTTCACTTGTTAGTGCCACGTTAGGTTTTCCAGTGTTTCTAGTGTTCATAATCAACTACTGCAAAAGGAAATACACCAACACATAGACAACAAATCGGTACTATCCAGAACTAACGCATTATTTATTGGAACGATAGTATTTATTAAAACGTTATTTATTTTGTTTTCTTGTTGTGTATTGTAAGTTATTTGTGAATATACTCATGCAGTCTGCCGTGCAGTATTGTTGTTAGAAATAAATATTTTTTTACAAATGTTTGTTTTTTTACCGACTTCAATTTGGATTCAACTCAGATAAGAACAGCAAGTGTCATTTTCGTAGTGATACTAACTTTCTTATATAAGAACGAGGTCAAGGAACTAAATTAAATCGAGAGCAACACTCACAGGAAGGATTAAAAAACATTGTATTGCATACAAAATTTGTTTGCTCTTCCACAGCATCATAAACAAGGTCAACTATTTTAAATTGAAATCTAATAAAAACAACGACTCATCTCATATTTCTTACAAGACGACGGAAAATAGGATACATTTACAGCAACATTTGCTTAAAGGTGCCATACCACAGATGGCTATCTTGTGATTTTTTCCATACATTAAGTAATTGAGAGAATAAATTTCTATGCTGCAAATAAGTATCACGTAAATGTAGGATGCATCCATCAGTTCACACAATAATTAAATAATTAATCATTTCAGCACACGTACAATAATTGGTAACTACAATTATCTAATAAGAATCACAGTTTATATTAAATTCGCCCTGTGATTTTTTCACATGCTGGTTGTGTGATACTTTCTATTTTTGTTTCATCCCATAACGAAGCGGCTTTCGTTCTCCAATTGGTATGTCACGACCTATCGATTCTTGCCGTTCTTAGAAAATGAGAACAAGTACAAAGAAGGTAGGTGTTTAGAAATATTTCCAATCTAGCACAAGATTCAATGAGCACAACATTGTGGCAGAAGTGCCATCTTAACTGTATATAAGTGACGGCAAACTCTGAAGCTGTTGACTTAAACAAATCTGAGAGCAACACTGTTTGCATTATAAAGGGCCAGTCTTATAAAACTCTATTGATTACAAAAAAATGGATCTGTAGTTTGAAATCGAGCGATTGATGCAAAAAGATAGTTATTGGGGTAGGTGATTATGCAGATTTGTATGTTAAAATGGAATCTAAAAATTCTTGTGGTACTTCGCGTCTTGAATATAACTGGTTTTGCAGCAAGATAAATTTGTTTTGTAGTTAAATGGTTAACATTTTTTTTGTGTCAGTAAGACTTGTACATTAATTCTGATCGCGTTTCAGGGAACACAAACTGTTATACGAAGGTCATTAAAAATATACAACTCACTTATCTCAAGAAACCATGTCATGTCAGCCGTTTGTCGTCGAATCTTCGGAGTTATGTAAACTCGGTTTCAGAAAGTAAAAGTGCTTCAGTTTCCTGCAGCGTTATTTACTCTTCCATTCGGTGGTCTACTTTTGTACAGAAGCTGCTAACGTCTATGGAATGGTCTAAAAAATATCTTTAAAAACTAGTATCATATGCAGGTAGTATGTACTCATATAAACATGAACTAATTAAGTACTTATGTTTTTTTGATTATAAATACATAATGTGTAATGCATACTGCATCTAGATGCTTGAAATAGCCTAAAAAGGAGGTTGTAAATTGAGGTAATGGTTCTTGTTCTGTATTTGAAGAAACACTAATTAATTTTTAAGATAATTGTTGTTGATGTTTGTATCAGCAATTATAATTTGCAATTTCCATTTGTCTTTAAGTAGAACAACATAATTTCAATATAAAATACTTAATGTACGCGAAATTTTAATAAATTGCAAGGAATTTAATTTTTTGTTAGGAGTAATGATTAAACTTTCACTTCAATGTAACAATGCAATTATTAGATTTATTACTATAACAATAATCTACATTACGTATAACACATTTTTTTAATATTTCGCTTAAATTTACCATTCCAAACTGTACAGGTTATTTAAAATACAAAATAGCGAGACATTTAGGATGCCTGGGGTAAGAGAAAATGTAAATAACATTTTTGCAAGGGGTCGATTGCTTCCTCATAGATTATTATGGGGAGGGGGGGGATAGTATAATTTGCCCCCTCCTATTTATACTATGAGGTTTTTTAAAATGTGTGCAAAGGGTTTTCACATTAATCTATCAGAGATACTAACATTCGTTGTAATTTGTAGATAGTGCTGAAATAAAACACGAGAAATTTGTTAACCACGTCATTATTTTTAGCTCCACAGCAGATAATTCGATAAAGTCCATTTTGCTTTGATATGGAAATGCAAATGCCGAAATTGTAGAGAAGCCATTGACAACAAGCATTGCCACTAGGCTGCAATGTGTTCGTATATAAACTTCTGGTTATTATTTTTGCGGTGAGGTTAGCTTTCATGTCGACAGGTTGACATCTCATCTATACCATAAAAAAGGTGGTCTCTTTCTTTGTATGTATCTTTGTTAGCTATTTTCTCCGAAGATACTGGACCGATTAAATTGTATGATAGCTTAAAATTTTGCTAATTTTTAAGACTTATATCGTAGGCCGGTTTTTATTTTCAAAAAAAGTACGAAAAAGTAAAGTAAAATTAAATTATATTTAATTTATTTAAATCGTGTAATTAGCGAAGCGAAGCGTAACTCAGTTGAATCATTAATTATTTTATACTGTAGCTTTGGCTATTATAAACTTGAAATGTGATATTATAATTTGGTTTTAACTAGTTAAGTAGGTATTGCACTAAGGACAATTTCAGTTTATAATAGCCAGAACTACAATTTAAAATAAATACGGTGTCAACCAGTCAATATGAAACCTAACGTCATTGCAAAAATAATAACCATAACTTTCTATCAATTTAGTGACAATGCTTTTTGTCATTGGTTTCTCTAGATTGCATTTCCATATGAAAAAAAAAAATAACTTTGATCACCACACGACTTTCTTTTAATGCTTGTAAAAACTTCAATTTTTCATTAACTATACTAACAAAAAACTTTTTTGACAAAATTTATAGATTATTACGTAATATACAACAGTTTTAAACATTTTTATTCCCATTCGTTTTGGAGAAACTTTTGCAAAACTTTAACTTTGCGATTTTTTCAATAAGTTTTTGACAAAATATAATTATACAATATATCAACTTGTTTTATGAAATTTAATTTTACCAAACAACTATAACATTTTCTGGGAAAACAGAAAAACATAAGAGTAAATGATTACTTCCGCTTACAGGATTTTAACCAAAAATTACTGGGATCTCCAAATTTATATTAAAAACAAAGATATCAATTTTGAGGCCGATCAATTAAACCATCTGGGCTGTAGAGAGGTCACCGACAGACTGAGAGACTCACAAAATGGCAGGCTTACAAACTGCCAGACAGACAACACTTCGAAAACCACTATTTCTGAGCGAGAAGACAGGAAAACTGTATTTCCTCAAAAATGTCGAGTTCGAAACAAATCATATGATTACTATATTTTACTAAGTAAAACAGAGTAAAAATGAAGTGTAACTTTCAGGTTTTGTATCTTTATGACCATTCAATAAGTGACTAAAAAGCATTTTAGCTTAACCATTATAGTTATTTATGTATCAAGTAGGATAAAGAAAACGAGTCAAATAAGGTCTAATTATTATGTACCATCTGCATACAAAGCTTTAAGTTCGACTGCACTGCAGAAGATTTTCTTTTATCTACAATAACATTTATATTAGACACATTAGAAAATTCAAGTTATTATGCAACATTTGATAGTTTCGAAGTGTGCAATTTAATAAAAACGGTCTATTACCGTAAGGTATTAGAGATGAATTCCTTTTTATTATTTGTAAAGTTTTCAGTTAATATAATCTCCTTTCCTGATTTGAATAAAATGATATTTATTTTGAAAATAACTATTGGACATTGACAGGCGGCCGATTTACTTTACTCTATGGACTAAAGTGGCACTTTATGGACGCTAAATAATGCTATGATAAAGTGTTTATGGAACAGTCGAACATAAAGCTTAGTTATGTTAAAACATTCAAAAAAATGTTTTACCACCCCCCATAATTACAGTAGGTCTTACGCCGCTGATTAAATAGTATTAATTTGATGTTTCACTTTTTTTGCTATCTGTTGATGTTTTATCCAGACACTTTTTAAAGTGGACTTCAAATGTAATTTTAAATACATATTATTTTTTATAGCCTTCGGGAAATTATCACCAACTTCCTTATTAAGTACGTAAAACATATAATTAACGATGTTATGCTTACAAATTATTCTTTCTATAACAGGTCATACTATAAGAAACAAATACACAATTTGACTGTATTTTCAATTATAATAGTTGCAACGCTCCAAAACCTATGCTGTTTTCTAAATTCTTCCGGGTAGGGGACTCACAAGTTTTTACTCCTCTGTATTGCACAACAAAACCTATTAGTTGTAGCTGTGCAGGTTGCAATATTTAATACATATACAGCCAGTCTTAAAAAGGCCACTAATCTGACGTTAACTTTAATTCGCTGTAAAAATAAACAAAAGCGCATACAAATTTGTTTACTAATGAATAAAATGTCATAAGCACTGAAGTTTTGATGCGGTTTTATTTTCACAGCGAATTAAAGTTAACGTCGGATTAGTAGCCTTTATAAGACCGGCCGTTAATATAATATAAAGAAGCCGCGTAGCGCAGTTGGGTAGACGCTAGGCTTGCATTAAGCAAGTCCTCGGTTCGAATCCCGCGGGGTCCTGAATTTTTCCGCAGCCTTGGCGACTGGAATCGGGCTGGGTGAGACCATTCACAGTTGGGCACCAAATTAATTGTGCTCTACTCAGAATCACAGACCTAAGAGATAGAGTAACAAAGTCAACAAGTCACCATGACATACACCTCACACAACGGTTGCTGCAAATGCACAAAAGTCGCGCCCCAACTCTGTAACCCAAATCCGGAGCATTGTACCGCTAGATGCAAGCGCATAAAGCACCAACCTCTACACCGCAAGGTAAAATGAGGTTATCGATAATATATACACATACGTACTATAATATAATTTAATTAGTTAATGATTTATTCGTAGTGGGCATATTTTACTTCTGTGTAAATGATTTAACAAATTCTTGTTATTATAAACCATTGCAGTCTATTAAGTAACCCTTACAAAATATGGAACATTAACAGTGTTTCATTCAAATTGAAGCATAGTTTCTGTTTGAACGAAAAACTTACTGTCAATGCATACATTTTTGTTCAAACTCTGTCATTTAAATTAAGTAAAGTTAACCACATATTAATGTAAAGAGAAAAATATTTTGCTAGAGCAACATATTTCAAAGAAAACGGTTAATGCAAAAATGTTAAATGTGTAAAAACAAGTAAAAATCTGTAAAGGGGTTTACTCGAAACTCCCAACGCAATTGTAAGTTTTAAAACTAAAAATTTTTAAAATATGAAAAGAAAAAAATGTGTTTTCTATAAAATGTACTAGAAATTTTAATCTTTCTTGTCAAGCCCTTGCCACTCATGATAAAATAAAGAAGAATCTTCACCTTATCAGAGCCAGTGTATGTAGGACAGTACCTTCTTTTAATACGTGAAAGTGCCGCCATCGCCGCCATTTTTACTCCAATACCACTTGCCATTTATTGTGATTTTTTGAAATGCCGTTTTCTTGTTCAGTAAATTGCAGCAATCCCTCCGAAAATGGTATAAGCTTGTTTTTACCAGCTCAAGGAATTTAAATAAGGAGATAAGGAAGCAAGGAATATACAGGATGCTTCAACATTGCATAGAACACACATAAGGACGTTATTATTCTTCAAAAAATAAGAGAAAAACTCTAATAAACATATGTGTTAAACACATGTTTTTTGTTTAAACACAATATGTGGGCGTTGTTCCATAGGAAAAAGTAGAAAAATAATAAGAATGCGTTTCAAAATAAATGATTTCCGAGTTTTTCTTTTTTTAAAGTAAAATTTGTAGTAACTGTTCTAAGTAATCTCTTTCTTGTAAGTCACTCATAATAATTCTGACAGTTGTAAGTAAAACAAACAGATAACGAAAACGAAACACCAGCTTACTAAAGCTATACGTTTTAAAAACGAATTTCCATCTTTAATTTGAAATGAATGATTTTAGGATATATGTATATTAAAGTTTTTTTAAATTTTTGCTGCAGAATAACTTCCTTATAGTTGTTCTGTGTAATTTTGAAATACCCGGTATAATATTGCTAGAGGAGATTTGCCAGATCGATACATTTATGACGTTAGTTGCAAGGCATTTTGTGTTTTAGGAATATTTCACCTAAAATCAGTTTCAATATAATAGAGCTGACAGAAAAAGACCACTGCGTTGGAATACTGTTCCTATGTACACTGCGTTCGATATATACAGTAAATTTGGCGGGAACTCTTAAATAAAATTTTAGAATTTTGTTGCTGTTGAGTTTTGCATGTCACTTCTGACTTGCCAAGCTCCATTTATCTTGTTATTTTGTTTGGCATTTATCCGTGAATGTTTCTTTTGCCAATGTTTAGTGTTGGTTTCATTCAGACCTTTGAATAATAAAGCAGTTCTTTTGAGAACTTCTGGTTTAAGTACTACTCTTTTTGGTAAGTTATTCAAATTAAGATATTTTATAGTTTAGGATATAAAAGAGTTAATTTTAACAGTTTGAAAGACACTTCTACTAGGTATACCGATCGACCAGCTTAACCAACCTAAATACAAGCTACACCCAATATTGAAAACTCTGTATTTTTCTGTGGAAACATTTTTAAAGCAAGAATAAGTTCAGCCCGTAGTAAATAACACTGAAGAAGGTATGAAATTGGTAGTATGTACATGTTTTTATCTTTTTTTTAATACCCAGTGGTTTTTCGTATGTGTTTCAATTCATCATCATCAACAGCTACACGGTCCATCGTCGGACGTAAACCTTCCCCAGATAGGTACTCCTTTCTCTATTTTGTGCTTTAGTTATCCAGTCGGCTCCTACTAATCGTTTTATGTCATCCGACCATCTGGTTTGAGGATGACCTTTACTTATCGTCTCGCCCCAAGGTCGCCACTCTATTAGTCGCAAATACAACGGTTATCCCTCGTTCTTGCAAAAGACCCTACCCAGTTCCATCTTAGTCTAGATATTCTTTCTGCTTCATCTGTTATTTTAGACCGTCTGCGGATTTCTTTATTGGTCAGCCCATCTCATAGCGATACGTTCAACATATTTCTATCCATTGCTCTCTGAGCAGTTTGCCTTGTATTTATGATTTCTTCGAGTCCAAGTCTTCGTTCCATAAGTCAGCACCAGTAGCACGCACTGATCGAATGTTCGTGCTTTCAAGGTGTTGGGTATATTAGAGATGGAAATATTTTTAAGCCTACCTAAAGCTGACTAGGCCATCGATATTCTTCTAGAAATATTCGCTTTCAGATTGCCCCTGGATATTTGTATTTTCTGCCGAATTAGATCTATTTTGTTATTTCAACCTTATCGATTTCCAGTAGAGTGTGATTCCTGCAAATGTTATCGTTTGTCATGTACGTTATCTTGATAATGTTTATTTTTAGGACAATTTTTTTAGGTCTATTATTCGGCTCGGTCAACATTTCTCGCAGTTCTTCGTTGCTTGATGTTATAAGCACTATATCATAGCCAAATCGCAGATGATTAAGGTATTTCCCCTCTATATTTATACATTTATTTTCCCAATAAAGTTCTTTAAACAGGTCTTTAAGCGCCAGTGTAAATAGTTTAGGCGAAGTAGTATTAACAAATACAATGAAAGCTATAATTGAAATTATGGTAGTTAGTTCATAAGTAAACATGGAAGAAGATCCAGTCGCATTAAAACTAAAACGCAAGTTAAGATTCGCCCAAGAAAAACGAAAATTTGCACAAGAAATAAAAAACACATTCTGCCTTACCAGTTGCTTAATATTTGCGGTCAATAGGTATAAGCTACAAGCACACGACATGTGTTTGTAATCGGTGGCAGTCAATTTCGAACTTCTGTATGCTTCTAAGTTTGAATTACAAATTTTAAATAAGAATGAAAAATATTTTATTGTAGTACTTAAACAGTTATTTAGTTTTAGAAATTTTACTTTTTACACTACTAGTGAGTTTTTTGTGATTACCTACTTTTTTCTAGTTAATAAGGTTTTATTTTAATGTCATTCATATAATCGCGCAGACGACCTGCTGAATTGTGCGACAAATGTCACTTCTACAAAACTGTGAAGCAAACGTCAAAGTGACGCATATGACAGTAGAGTATAAATGGCGGACATGGATGTCTTCTATATATGCTGGCTCTGGACCCTGTATTTATTATTCGCCCACAGATCATAAATGTATCAGTTTTCGTCAAGAGTAAAAGCGTAAGCTATATGCAAAGTATTGTATTTTTCTGGAACAAATTTGGAATGAGGTAAAAATAAACAAGATATAATATTTTTAAGGTGATTACCCTGCGTCTGTTCGATTCAAAATATAACTATTATGGTAAAAAGTAAAAACCTAGTCATTATGCAAAATATTTCTCTAACCAATAGCTGTGGAGTTAAAACAGAAAAGAAGTTCACCCTGTAACCGTTGTGTACAAACTATGCCTATTTTGCTGTAGGGTAAAAGCTCAAGCAAATGGTGGGTATTTTTCTGTAAGCAATAGTTTTGGAGTTATAAGTAGAAAAGGCAAAATAGTATTTAACATTACAAGCCAGATAAAACAGTTTTTACTGGCGATAGGATTGGGATGACTGGCGAGCCGTTAGGCGAGCCTGTCATATCCTTGAGCCAGTAAAAATGGTTACCTGGTGTGTTTTGTTGAATATTTTATTTGTTTCTCACTTGTAAATAACTAGAAATTTACCATTTATTCAAAATGTCAAACTGACAAGCAACTAAATTCATCACTATGACACATACTAAGGAAGACAACTCTGGCTTTGCACGCTATCATTTATCTATGAGCACGCTTGTAAAATATAACTGGCTAGCCAGTAAATTTTTTACTGCCTAGCCAGTTAAGAAACATTTTCAAGGTGAATACAGTGACTTGATAAATTGATGTTTACAAGTGAGGAACAAATAAACTTATTTTTTAAAGATGTTCGCCCTATATCTATTGGGTTCAAATTATGCTTATTTTCTTGAAAGGTAAAAATCTAAGCAATATGCAAAATATTACTGTGTTCTAACTAATAATTGTCCTTCAGTTAATATATTTGCCCGAATGTATATTGAGCTTCGAGCAACGTAGACATCTAATACTCATGCAAACAGACACCCCAACAAACAGACAGACCGACAGATTTCAGAAAACAAGTTTTTCGTCATCTGGGGACCCTGAAACGTGAAGATCTGAAAAAATTTCCAAAGATTATTTTGTTCACAACTACAATACTTGTTTCGTCTAATGATTTAAGAAATCGTACATAAGGATAATTTTTTCAAATATTAGACTATCTGTGCCTTATCGTTTCTAGGCTGTACAGTCATACGGTAGGCACTTTGTATACATAAGCGTATCACAATCTTCCATTAATTGCAATAACTGTCTACGTTTTCATATAGACTATGATTGTTTATAAATTTAATATTTTCAAACTACACCAAAAATGTAACAAAAGCTTGTACCTACATGCTTTTTTGATAAAGGATATTAATTTGTTTAGTTAGGTTTCAAATTTTCGTTGGGATTAAGGGGTTTAGTTTCTGATCATTGGAAGTACATTATTTTGGGTCAGGTGGTTAGGATGTAATGGTGGTTAGTTCTTCTTGTGTGCCGAACATCTACGCATACTCTATCGGAGCGGTTAATTGGGCACTGTAGAATACGTAATTTTTTCTTGGGAGGACGAATATTTATCCACGCTACCTTATGGTTGAATAATTGCTTTTAATGCCGTATAACGCATTTTTTAGACTCCTGTGGTAAACGTTTGAAAGCAGGTTCTTGCTCTAATCTAAAATCATTCGAAGTCAAGGTTCAGAATATACGTGATCTCTTGTAGTCTAGCTAGTTAAACCAGGATCTGACGATATTTATCAGCAACCCATTGACTACATTACGTCTTAGATACGGAACCGTTTATCATAACCACTGCACGTGGTTTGACATGATACTGAATTTAGTTTAGACCTTCGAGTTACTTTTAAGCTATCTGCAAGTTACCTGTAAGTAATTCTGCAAGTGACTTTTCGAGTAACGTTCAGTGATCCTTCATCGATGCCTAATTAATTTGCAGATAATCAAATCATGGTAAACCTGTCAAAGTACTGGCGATGCTGTTCTTAACACCTTATTCTTGCTCGATTGCACCTCACAAATAGGGAAAAAACGTCTACCACTACATCGTACCGAATCTATCATGTTGCTTGTAGTCCACTTGCCTGGATCGTGCGAGAAATGGTCCTGAATCCTACTGGTTACTGTGGGCGGCAAATTATACACGTCAGAAATATTCTTACTGCACCTTATGTGTAACCACAGAAAGCTGCGGTGGAATAGAAATCGGATCCTTCATCGAATTTCGCTTTTAATGCAAATTACTTACCATTTTATTTCAGTTTATTATAATTTGTAATTAGCAAATAATCACTCGTTTATAAAGTTTCACAATAGTTTCTCTTAATTCCGTTGGTTTAATATCAATAGCTGTAATTATATTAATTTTTTCTCTAAACAATACGTTGTCAAACAGCAGATGAATTTTATGTAACAATAAACCAACTTGTCCACATAATTTCGGGATTTCTTGCGGAGAGATTCGTCCGTCAACTTTTTTACGTCCTTTTTGGTATGATAAATTGCATCATTTCTTCATAAGCAAATGTGCGAATTATTGTGCTAATTAGTAGTTTTTGAATATGAAATTACGCTCACCTTAACTTGGGATTTGTGCGCTACTCAATCGCTGCCGAGCGCTCTTAAAGTGAACTATTGGAGTATAGAATCTCATATAATTATTTTTATCCGCAAACGTCACAAAAGTGACAACTTATGTGTCTTTATTGACAAGGTAAAAGTGTCACTTTATCTGCCTAAGCACACAAAATCGTTGCTCTCATTCTTTCTTTCTATGTTTGTTCGCTATCTTCTCCGAAGATACTGGACCGATTAAATTGTATGATGGCTTAAAATTTTGCTAATTTTTAGACTTAGATAGTAGGCCGGTTTTATTTTCAAAAAAAGTACGAAAAAGTTTTAATTTAAATACACCTTTAAACAGCGGATCGGAGCATCTGTCGCCGTGGGTTATGGTGTGACAGCTGCTGTGGCCGTGCGCTATTAGCTCGGGCGATTCAGTATGTTCATATATCATTACAGTAGCGCGTTATTTGAACAACAGAGGTTGGCGCAGGGGTACAGTGCTCGCCTGTCACGCGGGTGGCCTGGGTTCGATTCCCGGCCGATGCATCCTTTTTTTTTAAATTTATATTAATGAAATTTACCTGAATACGTTTGCGGATAAAATAGTATATGTTATTCGGAGTAAAAGTGACTCTATGTGGCTTAGCTGAACTTCAGCTTCGCCACATAAAGTATCACTTTTACTCCTAATAACATAATCTATTATTATTCTAAGTTTGGTCTTCTATGTATTTAAACATATACAGACAGTATTGTTGATTAAGGGTTCTAGCAATTTCTGCTCGCCTTGATTACTGTAAATTCTTATTTGCCATGCACTTAGGCAATCCCAAACCTAGGGGTAAATTTTGATAATTATTTATTATTTTAAATTACATCTTGAGTCCCAATGTAGCTTGCAAGAAAATGTACACTTGTAGCTTTTCCTGACAATTTATAGAGTACCTAATGTGAAAATAGCTAAAGAGAAAAGTACCTGGTGAAACAAAGTATGATACAGTAAAGATATAAAGCTTTGCACAACCCTAAGAATTACAATCGTAAACAAAGATGAAAGTGTTGACTGTACACGCCATTATGCAACCTCATTTGAGCGAAACTTATTTAATTATTTGCCTAAAATGTAGGTAAATGTTCAGAGTCATTTCAATTCTCCCAACTAGAGGTGGGCTCCTATAGAGAAGTTGCGTCCCTTTTCAGCCAATAACAAGAATTTCAGGATGGGTTAGAGAAGCAAAGAATAGAAAAGATGCCAGGAAAGGTGAAGAAGTACTGCCCCGGCATTCGCCTCAGAGAAGGCACTCTGTTGTCTCAGGAAGACCACCTAAAGACCCGAAGTAGAGCAGACAGCCACGAGAATAGAACCAACGACCTTCCGAATGCTAAGCAGACGTGGTAACCACTAATCCACAGAGCTAAGTTCATTTGCCTTTGAACATTGCGGTGTAAGTCATGTTCGTTTCCATTCAATTCTGCGGTTTCCCTCTCCTCAGCTCCTTCCATGTTTTTCTATATTCGGCTCTGGCCTTCCCTTCGTTTTATTTTATTCCTCTTGCCTCTATTGCTAACTTCAGTTCCTTGGTCTGGATATTCTGGTTTTTCTTTCTTTGTTTTCCTGCCATTTTTTCAGCAACTCATTTCCATGCTTACTGGTCAGTTCTTTTGTTTCCATGTAGTGGCCCAGGTTTCACAGCCATGTAGAAACACTGGCGACATTAGTTCTTTGTATACTTCTATTTCTACCTCGTTCGACACTTCTTTCTTTCCAAGAAACGTTGTTCCTATTGCCTTGAAAATCCTTACATCTAATACCACCCCTTCACTAATTTTATTCTCCATTTTTTCATTGTGATTGCCCATACTCCCCAATATTTTCATTTTAGAGCTGTTTTATATGCTTTCCTCTTAAACTTATACTGTGAGCCGCTTTATCAACTAAGATTGCCAATGATTTGCTCTTTTTTATATTGATCTTCATGTTTATCTTTAATAATAATATTAAAAATGTCTAAATACCGTAGCAAGTTTTTTTCTCTTTGTGTTAGTATCGTGATGTCGTCTTCATACAGCAATTCTGACATTTCAGTTTCTAATGCCAAACTTTTCACTTTTTTACTCTCCTTATACTTCCTATATTGCAAGCTTCAATAAAAGCGGGTTGAGCACAGCACCTTGCCGTAGTTCGATATTTGCTTTAAAGGTCCTGTTTTGTTCTCATTTTGTTTGAGCTGTTACTATAAAGTGATCTTGACGAAAGATTCCAAACTTGCTCTCTGTTAATTACATCGAAGACCTCCTCCAAATCTATGTAACATATATGTTTCCTTTTATTTTTATAGTCGTATTACTGAATTGCTGCAAGTTAAATATATGGTCCTATATCCCTCTCTCGTTGCAATATCCTTTCTAATACTGTTCTTATAATTTGCAATAATTTTAGTATCTCTGGGCTTGCCCTGCGGTTTTTACCAGTTTAACTTGCACTGTTGTTTCTTTTAAGTCCTAAATGGTTATTTAGTTGTTATCGCCGTTTAACTAATCTTTCTCCTTATTTTACTTTTATTGTATAATAATAATGATGCCTTATTTAGAATGAATAGATAAATAAGGATGCAAGTTCAGTATCTTTATTTGAATTTAGTTAATAAACAAATTGACAGGATAATAATTTATAACTTGCTATAGTTATTATTTCATTTGCATTTTTTAATTAAAAATTATTTTAATGTAACACAATTAATATTACAATATGCAAGCGAATATATTGTCATAGTCTTGAGTATAGGGGTTTAATTTGAAATTATTAAGGTTAAAAGAATACAGTATTACTTTGACACGAAGTGTACGAAGTATTGAAATTCCCTCATATCGAAAATCACTCTGAGTCAAATATCTCTAAAATTCGAGCCAACCGACTAATGAACCCACTATATCAAATCTCCGTCTCGGCGGTGCGGATCTTTTGGTGAAGATCCCAGCCCATTAGATCAATCCCCTGTATTGGGGGGTGCCTAAACGTGCTGTGCGGGGGATGTATGTTCGTATGTGTACACGATTGCGGTCGCCAGGAACCTTCCTGAAGTCTTAGATCGTTTTCATACGATAGGTCCTCCGAAAATGAAGGCAACATCAACTTTTGAGCTATGGTCGTCGGCAAAAAAATTTTTTTTATAAATATCTGGTTCATAGCATTTCATTGCATTAGCGAAACGGCTGCGAATAAAATCCGTATAGCGATGATGATATCCAACCTCCGTGAGGAGCTGGACTAGAAGAAGAAGAAGTGATGCTGAATATCGAAGTGTTCTTGGAAAGCACGGAAGGGCGCTTTTCTTGGGTACCGTATATTTATAAATTACAAAGATGAATTTAAGTATGAAATAAAAGGCTTTACCCAGAACTTCTCTCCTCGACATTGTGACACTAAATAATTTTAAAAATCAAATTAAGTTAGGAGTGAAAATATCTTCACGTTTCTAATACATTAAATACATTTTCAAATAAAAAAATTTAAACCGCTGGAGAGATTTGAACCCCGCTCCATCTGCGAATCAGCGTAACCACATCGATTTTTCATCTGGGCCATCGATACATTGGAATACGGGCGGCACGCGCCTCTCTTGAACAGAAAGGTCTTATTATTGAAACGTTTCGACTCTTTTGTGACATTATCCTACATCTGTTGAGTCCTATCTTCGGCAAGTGTAAAGCCTGACCTATGTGAAAATTATTGCTTCCTTCTATTTTGAAATTAACGCAAAAATAAACAAACGTTAATTTTTTTAAGGTGCTCACCCTGTATATATTTGTCTGAAATTGTACCGGTTTTATTCCAGGTATATAGTATATATAATATGTATGCAAAATATCATCTTCCTCCGACAAATAGTTTTTGAGTTACACCGCCAACAGATAGACAGACAGACAGACAGACAAACGCAATTGAGAAAATCTGTTTTTCATCATCTTGGGACCCTGAAACGTAAAAATCTGAAGAAGTCTCGGAAGGTGATTTTTTCGTGATGACAATACTTCCTTCGTCTTTCAGACGAGGGAAGTAAGAAGGATATCAAAATTATTAAAATGTATTTGGTAAAGAAAGGAAATAGAATTTAAAATTCTATTGAATGAAGCTACATAAGTAACAGTAGGATTCTAACATAATTTGATATTTATCTCAGATGAAGTGGAGAATTAATGGCAAATACTTATTCTAGAAATACCATTCAACATAGTGGGTGTTACATAAATAAAATAAAATTTTATAATGTGTTGGACTATGATATATAAGCTAAACTAAATCACTAAGGGAGAAGTGTTTAGACCGGCAACGTGCTAACAAGACGGGACCCGGCTCTAGATTTGAATCCGGCGTAAAGTGCAATTATTACTGTTATCAAATAAAATTGTGTGAAGTGCTTATCCTTAAATTGTCACTTTAGACGAATTATACTGTAAGTACAGTTTAAACCCTTAGGTTTAAGAGTAATTCGAACTGGAATTCAACCGATTATTACACGCGCTATACACATCGGTGAAAACGCGCTCGCCCTAATCGTGCGCGCCAGCTCCGCTGTGCTGACTGCATAGATAATCACGCAAATGACATCAAACTTTAAACATAACAATGAGTGATAACCAGACAGGGTCTCCTGACTACAGGAGTACCCAAAACCTATCAACTACTCAGTCCTCTCTTGGATCCAAATCGTACTCTACCGCATTAACACAACACCAATTCCCAACCAAAGAACAGGCAATCATATTCAGCTCCAGCGATGGCATTAAACTACAAGAATACTTATTTGGTCTAGGCACCATTATCGGTCCGAAGAACATTATATTTTCATCAAGGATATCAAATAATCGCATATGTGTCTACCTAAGTAGCACAGAATTAGTTAACGATTTCATGGCCCAGCAAGGTGCGATACAAATTAATGGTCAAACATTCATCGCACGCAGACTTATCACACCAGCAGAACGGCTAGTAATGTCCAACGTATGTCCCACGATCCCGCACAAAGCTTTAGAAATAGAGTTACAAAAACTGGGGATAAAGTTAGTGTCACCAATCACATTTCTAAAAGTAGGCGTGTCTAACCCCGAGTACAGCCACATATTTAGCTTCCGGCGTCAAGTATTTGTTACTCCAACGTCGAGCCCCAATATTCCAGAATCAATCCTCGTATCTTATGATAATATCTCCTACCGCATTTTCCTATCGCAAGATTTGTTATCCTGCTTCAAATGCAAGAAACCAGGACATCTTGCAGTGCTCTGTCCAAACATCTCACAACAAGACCAAACACCTGAAGTCAATAACCCAGAAGAAACCACAACAGAATCATTAACCCTCGCTAATGAAATAGAACCAATGAATGCTACTAGTCAGAACCCAGCCAAAAGACCATTCTCAGAAACACTGTCACCACCTATAGATATTCCTTCTAACAATCTTGCAAATACAAGGGACATGTTTACAAAACCCGAAACCAAACAACTAAAAAAATCGAAGAATTCCGGATCTTCAAGTAAAATACTTCCAGCAGCAGAGCTTCTAGAACCTACCAAAGACTTTATTGAATCACATTCTCCCCGGTCCATTCTCAATTACAACCAAATTGTTGATTTATTCGAAAATGTTCACGGTACTGCAGAACCCATAAATATTGTATTTAATTACACGGAGAATCTTCAAGCACTAATAGTAATGCTACAGAAAATATATCCTTACTTTACCGAAAGAAGTATTAAAACTCGTTGCACAACACTGAGGAAGAAATTATTGAACCATCTCGACATACAACCACTAGAGTTAGAAAGTGACTCATCCCAAGACACGTACTAAGACAGCTTTAACATAGTATACCATTGCATGCTGTTTATATTTCCAATGGCTACTAAAAACCAAATTGTACAGTGGAACATTAACGGATATTATTCACACTTAGAAATGTTAAATTTACTCATGTACGACCAAAAACCTAGCGTTATCTGTCTCCAGGAAACTCACTTCCGGCATAATAAAACACACGGTCTCTCGTAATAGAAACAATCCAGAAAGAGCAAGTGGCGGAGTAGCTATTTTTGTTAAAAACAACATCGAGGCAGAGGAATTCCAAGTTAATACTGATCTTGAAGCGATTACAGTGGCAGCTCATATTCCTAATCAAATTCATATATGCAGTTTGTATATCCCGCCCAACCAAGAGTAGTCGAGTCTTAACAGCACTCATTAATCAAATTCCGATACCACGCATTATTGTTGGAGATTTTAACGGACATAATAGAATATGGGGAAGCAGTCACACAAACCCTCGAGGCAAAATTATCGCCGACGTTATTCAACAGACTAACTTACTTTTACTAAATAACGGCGGGAAAACAAGATTCAATTCTTTCACCGGCGAATTTTCAACCCTAGACGTAAGCTTATGTGACCCAGCATTATCAGTGAATTGAGATTGGGAAGTTCTCCCTGACTTATATGGTAGTGACCACTTCCCAATAAAAATCACGAACATTCGAGACGTACCGGACAATTCCAAGCCACTCACCAAATGGCGAATAACTAACGCTAACTGGGCAATGTTTGCTAACATAATAGAGGACAACCTGCAAAGATTGGACAACAATGAAGATATCGACAGAAATTTAAATAATTTTATTCATACAATAAACTACGCTGCTGAACATGCCATTGGAAAAACATCTCATATCTCCAAACATACAGCAGTACCGTGGTGGAACAAGGACTGCAAAGAGGCTATAAAACTAAGTAAACAAGCATTTAACAAATTTAAATAACACAAAACAGTTGAAGATCTACTAATTTTTAAAAAACTAAGAGCCAAAGCAAGATACACGATCAGGAAAAGCAAGAGAGACTTTTGGGTACATTATGTTAGCAACATCAATTCATCCACATCAGTGGCCGAACTATGGAATAAAGTAAGGAAAATAGCCGGAGCCAACACTTACAATGCCGTAAACTCGTTGATACATGAAAACAAGGTTATATCATCCAATAAGGAGATAGCGCAAACCTTTGCTAAGACCTACGAAAAATATTCCAACAACACCAACTACAACATTGCTTTCATGGAATATAAACTTAAGGAGGAATCTGATAATCCACTTATCATAGGAGACGAATATTCTGCTTTAAATCTACCCATAACCAATGCAGAGCTCAGTGAAGTACTTGCAGACCTGAAAAATTCCAGTGCAAGTCCGGATGATATCCCAGCAATATTCCTTAAGAAGTTACCAGAAACTGCGAAGGAACACCTTCTTAACATCTATAATATTATATGGTTACAAAGAAAATTTCCCCAACTTTGGACCGAAGCAATAGTTATCCCGATTTTGAAGCCCAATAAATCTAAGACTGACCCAGAATCATATAGGCCAATCTCGTTAACCTGCACCATGTGTAAACTCCTGGAGAAAATGATCAACAATAGACTAATCTGGTTCTTAGAAACCTACAAATCTCTAGCGCGAGAACAAAGTGGCTTCAGGAAACATGACACCGCATGGCGCCATAAAATACTGAAAAAGCTCCAGTCATGGCAAATCAAGGGAACATGCTCGCATTCATTAACAATTAATGATATCGTAGAGAATATCAAATTACCTGTCAAAAGTCAATTATATGCCGATGATATGATCTTATATATCAAAGGTAAAAACATACAGACCATGACGTCACTTTTACAAGATCATTTAAGCAGCTTGAAGAATTGGGCAACTATTACCGGTTTTCAATTTTCAACCCAAAAAACTAAATGCATGCTTTTTTCTAGAAACACTGAAGGAGTTCCTCCAATTTTAACTTTATGTGGAGAAAACCTAGAATTTGTGGACAACATCAAATTTCTGGGAATGATATTTGACCGTCGACTAACTTGGAAACCTCATATTAGGAACCTGAAAATATCTTGCCAAAGGGGTTTAAACTTACTAAGAATCCTATCAAACAAAAGATAGGGAGCAGATTCAGTAACGCTCTTAAGTTTATATCGTTCCCTGATAAGATCCTAGATTGACTATGGATTTATAGCCTACTCATCAGCGAAGAAATCAACACTCAAATCTCTAGACTCTCTCCACAACACAGCATTACGTATAATACTGGGAGCATTTTGCACTAGCCCTGTCGAAAGCGTATATTGCGAAGCGGGCGAACCGCCTCTAAGCTATCGAAGACAAATGTTAAGTCTTTCATATGCCTCGGCCATATCTTCAAATACAGACAACCCAACATACAAAAACGTATTCTCAACCCGATATAGAAACCTATATGGAAGAAGAGCAGGAACACCTCCATTGCATGAAAGAATAAACAGATATCTGACAGACCTGCAAGATTCCTTCCCTGCTACTCTACCAATAACCATATCCTCGCCTCCTCCTTGGATAGTAAACATCCCCGAATGTAATTTAAACCTTACACGCTTTAAGAAAACAGACACAAACCCTGACCTAATAGTTAAGCACTTTCACGAAACTATGGCCAATAATCCTAATTATATGGCGTTATACACTGACGCATCGAAAACGGAAGAAGGAGTAGGATAAACAGTTGCGACACCAGAATCAATCCTGATTTTCCGTTTACCAAAATGCAGTAGTTCATACACAGGGGAACTCTACGCAATATTTCAAGCTCTCGTATATGCAAGGCAACAGAACCACCGAAAGTTTATCGTAATCACCGACTCCCTCAGCTCCATACTAAGTCTGCAACATATTTACAGAAAACATCCCGTTCTCCTTCTAATCAAGCAAGAACTACATAGCATGCAGGCATCCAACAAACTCGTGAAATTTTTATGGGTCCCCTCCCATATTGGAATAGCAGGCAACGAAAAAGCGGACGAAGGTGCAAGAGAAGCAATTACGAATCCGGAAGCTAAAGCAATGACAAGAGCGACATCAGAAGATCGTAAAAGATTTTTTAAAGAAAACGTGATGCGCGAGTAGCAAAATAGGTGGAACGAGGCAACTACTAACAAACTGTGTCAATTAAGCCGTGGAAAAGTGTACCAAAGTGCCGCCGAGACCAAACTTTGCTATCACGATTACGCATAGGTCATACGAAATTCGCACACTGTTATTTATTAATTCGTGAAGAAGAACCAAAATGTGAAACTTGTCAAACAAAGTTATCCGTAAAACATATTCTAATGGACTGCCCAAGACTAACACCAGTTAGACAGTCTTACAACTTGGGGGGGAACTGTAATTTAAAGAACTTAATAATGTATCTGTCTGAGCTTGGCTTAGCTAATAATATTTAGTAGAGTGTTGTTGATTGTTCCGGCGCTAATAACCTTAGTGGTTGATGCGCCTGTGTGTTAAATAAATTTTAAAAAAATTAATCACTAAGGAGATATTTTTATTTATAAGTATGTAAAAATAATTTGGTACGAAAACATGTAATACAATTTATAAGCGGCTAAAATTATGAAAATAAACCATTTATAAAAGTTTAAAAGCTGTTTGGTTTGACAAAAATTGGCGTGGCGAGAACAACAGTAAAATGTTAAAATATTAAAAGATGTGCAGACAATATATATTGAAATAAATGGATCTGGTGAGAATGCCTGAGCAATACAATTATAATCTACAACAGCAAATTTCTGGAAGAGGATGCTGAACTGATTTTATTATCAAATTACGTTGCATCATATGAATTGGATAACAAGGAATGGTTTTTACTTGAAGTGGTTTACATCGAGATTGTTAGCAGAGTGAGCGTTTTATGGGGTGGACAAGAAATTTTCATCTAAAAGAGTTCTAATTCGACAAGCTTGTTATTGAAGTGACATCTTATAACTTGCATCTAGTCGAGGTTCGTGATACTAAGCCGTCCGAAGCTTGAGGATTTTGGTGGAACGACGTGGATGGTGTTTTTTGCTAACAGTACTACTGGAGAAAGCTGGTAGGTGCCTTGTCGTGTTTTGGCTAAGAAGTCTTTGTGGATCCAGGTGTTTTTGGCGGAGTTTGGACTGGGATTTGTTTGAACTGTGGGAGACCTTCGTGAGATTGCTGGTTGCGTTTGGCTTGGTAGAGCAGAGTATCGAGTTCGTGAACAGGTGAAAGAATACAGGTATTTAAATAAAAAAAACTGAAAAAAAACGATAGAAAGAGTAAGGTGACGTAATTTTAAAGAGGGAAGTACTTACTATTTGATATTTGTTGAGTGACAAGTAAATGTAACGGGAAAGTATTTGTAAGTGATTTTGCGCTTGCAGTGACAGGCGACAGACGTTTAAGTTGTCATGAAATAAGAGAATCAGAATTCAGGAATAGAAGCAGTCTGAATTATAAGCGAATCCTATCTGTGTTTCAGTAAGAGTAAAATGTTTCTACGGGAGTTATCACGTTAATAATCTTCATAATCCATAATATAAAAGGGCAACTTAGTTAAATAAAAATTTCAATTTTAAAAGAGAATTGATTGAAAATAAAATAAGTAAAGTAAAAGTCAATTATAACTTTAAATAGGCGTTACAACGCGGAGTCAATATAATACATCACGGTAACTGGCATTACTCTTTAGCAAACAAGTATACATGCGTAATATTTTCTTCTAAAACAGATCTACCGTATTCTATTTTAAATTAGCACATATCCAACAATAACGAACTGTCAGAAATTTAAAAACACAAAGATAAGCTGACTAATTCTAAAAAAAGGCTTTGATACAATTAATAGTTTAATAAGTGTCTTACCTTGCCCACGATAATAATTCAACTAGCGAGAGATCTCGTCGCGGAACACTGATTCTCAATAGGTAACTCCGAGCTATCGCTACTTGTTTGTTGAAAAAATCGTCGAATCTTTAAACTCTTGTGTTGCAATAAACATATTTTGATGTAATTGTTGATTTTAAACTGTTTTTTGTTTCCAGTAATTTGCTTTATTAATATTTAGATACCTAGTGTGCAATTTCAACACCAAAAAAGATATAAAAATTTCTCAAACTTATTTTAGGAAATACCTGATCTTAATGGTAAAAAGATTACAAATAAGTAACCGTTAGAAATTTTATTTACTACATAATGCTAACATTTTCCATTATTAACCTAAAAACTACCAACAATAACAACTTTCGTAGAGATAAAAAACTGGAACAATTAAGTGGTGTTCCATTCATTGACCATTTTAATAATGGCAATGTCCCAGTCTTATATTTAAAATTTTCAAGGCCTCTACTGCAGTAGTTGACCTGAATTCTGCGAATAGCAATTATCTCGAATCTTTTAAAATTCAAAGTTATGGTTTGTTGCTGTAGCTAGACTTAGAGTTTATTCATCTGGCTGAATAAATCAACACACGGCAATATTTTTACAATATTTTTTTGGGGTTTTACTGCTACTGCAATGTAAACTGCAACAGTCAAACAAATTGCCTACGTGATATGATATAATTTATAAATGTGAACTGAAAATGTTAACATCTTAATTGAATTTTTATTAATAGCCAACTATAGTTTTCTTATATAACAGAGCAGCATCTTTACATTCTGTCCTGACACTTAGAGGCAGGCAAACGAATAATTCCATCCGAGAAAGATGTAACATACAAGACGCGATAAAATGGTCGAAAACAAGAAAAAGAGAATGGAAAGAAGATATCAAACAAATGGAGGAAGATAAATTGGCTAGAATGTGTATGGATGAACGACCGAGATGGAAAAGACCACCTAGACGACCAACCACGAGATGGGCCCAGAACTGGTTCTCTTCATCCGCAGAATGAGACAGAAGGCAAACGGGGAACTATCCCTAGTTAATGGTAGAAGAAGAAAAACAAGAATAAAAAACGAGCAACGCAAAAACAATTTTTGATTCAATCGAATAACACTTAAAATGTGAAATACATTTTTTACGAAAAAAATATATCGCAGTAGGATTCGAATCTGAGCTCCCAGAAAGAATCCGATTGTTACTAAACACACAGGCTTATCGTTGTGTTATGAAGGGAAAGGCGGTGATCACGCATGAAGTAAGCCCGAGCAGCGACTATAAAAACGTGACACACGCAGGCAAACAGGCATGCAGGAACGCACACAGCCTCAGAGAATTATTGAAATATAACCACTGTAGTATAAACTTAGCTTTAGCAGTAGCACACTTGAAAATTGAGAATCTATACAGGGTGCCTTATCGGCGTGTGAGCGAAGAATCGATCCTCGCTAAGACAACAAATGAAGATTCTGTTTTGGCGAAACAAAGGACACGTCCTGTTTGCACATTTTAAACTTATTTTTGTTTATACAACGTGTTGCACTATTTTTGTTAATAGAACAATCATACTTTCTGGAAGCTATTTCAGTGCTGATAAAAGTTTTATAGCGTTATTTTAAATCGTTCTCTCGTTACAGAGGGTTACCTCCAAACAAGTGGCCAATTTCATACTCATGCAGTAGAGACATTTATAACTTTTTTTATATTTCCAATTAATGATATATAAGAAGTTAATTTTTAAATGACAGACATAATTAAAATTAAGAATATAAATCAGACTTGTTAGATGCACTTTATCTAAAAAGGCTCTGCACTTGAAATTGTCTGCCTTTATTTAGAGTTTTACTGTTCTGAAATAATTTGCAAATAGATATTTATTAAAATTTGGGGGTGTTGAGCTCAAATGAAAATATCACAGGCTTTGAACTAAATTGGGGTTTGGTTGCAAACACATTTATAGAAACAGTTTGAAATATTCCTGCAACTGAAGTGCTCTACTATTTTTGGAAATGGGCTTTGAAAATATCTGTTTCGTTTAAATTAAATCTTTGATTAGAATTAATAATAATTGTGTACTATGAAATACAAAGGAGTGAACTAATTTTGAAGTTATTTACTGCGTTGAATGCCTATGAAGTTAGGCAACACATTATACTCTTCGGCCTTGAAATGCAATAAGTGTTTTGCTCTGTCTGCAAGGTGCGCAATTTATAATAATACATTTTCTCATATTCATATTCATTCGTTTTATATTCTTTGAGTGTACAGTTTAGAGAGAAAAACTCAACGACTTTGAATTATTTTGTCATTAGATCTCTTTCATGCATTATTTAAAATTAGTGGTTCAGCAAATAGTAGTAAATGTACATATATTTCGGGGCTAATAGCCATAGTAGTTGATACCCTGTATACATTAGTGATAATAATATCAATAACATCCTAAAGATGCTAAATAACCGTTATAAACTTTTTCTTAACTCTTACCCGAATCCGGTTGTTTCCCAGTCATTGATCATAAAATCTTGATATATCTTCAAGAATTTACATAGTGATTGCTTGTTTTGATTACTCCATTAAATTGTCAAAAACTGTAAATATTGCTATGAACACATTTTAAGCCTTTATGATTATAATAGCAATTAATAATATTTCAAGCATATCAAATATTATTTTATAAAATGTTGCAGAAATGTGCTAGTTTAATTTTTCAAATAGTATAAAATAGCATTGGGCTTGATAATAAATTGTAAAATGATATTAAAAATAGAGTTGGACTTGATTTTAATAACAAAATGTAATCAGAGCAGGCTTGGAAATAATGTAACACAATGTAGGACAAACAATTGGGCTCCAAGCTTGAAGTGGTGTTAATTTTGCCTTCCTCAATAAATAATTATCAATACGTGAATAAGTACCCTTTCCCCAATTCAGTGTATTTAAAAATTAATTCTATATTCTTTGTGTGTGCTGTACTAGTGTGCATTGATTCGTAGCACCTCTGCAGACGTTTAAAAAAGTTTGTTTTATGCATCGAGTATGGGTGGGTTTTTCCGAGATTGTGTACGAACTTTTAGCAGTGCAATTGGAGCCCCTGTGAGCTAGAGGAAGGCAGCGAAGTTCGTGGCAGCTCTAGGCTGAGGCAACGGCTGAATTGAAGCCGTTTTTCGCAGCGGTCTAACTACAGGAGTCGCTGTGCAAGACGTTCAGAGGCTTGTAACTGCAGGACAACAAAGAAAGAGGGGCCCACGCATTGTGGGACTTGCTGGAGACTCGCGTTAAGTCCTAATTTTCAGTTCAAACGCATTGGAAAGGTCAGGAAAAGCTTTTTGTGCACTTCCGGCAGGCGCGTAGTCTGAGTGTTTTTTTGATTGTGACGTGCATTTATTTGCTGCAATTGTTATTATCTAGGTAACGCTTTAATTACGTAATCACTAATATTTGTCGGACAATAACGAATTTGTTTTGGGAAATTGTGAGGTAGGATAGCCGTATTTGGATTTCATTCCTATTAGTTCAACATATCCAGTATTGTAGTGATCCCAAGATTATACAATCATTTATCAACAATATCATTTATTAAAATAGATACCACAATAGTCGAGTTAATAGGAAATGTATTTCCTATAATTTATAGAAGTTAATATAATACTTACTAGGATGTAGAGGCCCTACCCATATGAGATAGAGTCATTTACTTTAAATTATTATAACCAAATCTCATAATGTAAACCAACCCAATATATAAATAGTAAACGCAACCTTCTCCTTAGATTTTACCATATATGATATAATTACATATTTTTTACGACAACTAATTATAATTAAAAGGGCTTCATAAGTACGTAAGTTAGAATATTATATTTAACTTGGTATGTCTTATACCGATGCTTTGTTATGTCATAATTTTGTTTTTCCATCTTCTTCAATCTTACCTTATAACTTCGCTAAAATGTATACTGTTCTTTCATACCGTCTTCCTTTATTGTATTGTCTTTTACATTTCTTGTTCGTTTTTTGCCTCTCATTAAAGGCTTTACAACTATTATGCATGTTTCTAGTTTACTTTTAATCTTCTTTGTAATAATGCTGTGGATTTTTATACATTATAATGTGTTATAAATATTTATACTACTATTTTTACGCCTCAGATACTTTTAATTCACTAGCTATTCCTTTCTACTTGCTTATTGATTCTTCTTCTAAACTCTTCGACGACTCGCATTCTTAATAATCTGTTTTCTTAACTATTCAACTTCTGAATTTTTTTTAGTTATCGTTTCAGTGCACTAGTCGCTGAATAATTCTTCTGAGTGCCTTCTAAAAATATCATTTACAGTTTATGCAATTTACAATTAATTTGTGCTACATTACTATTTAATTCTTTACAATAATAGGTCCTTGCACATTGGACACATCTCATTTGTAGCTGTATTTCTACTTTACTCGTATTTTATATTGCACTGCCATTTATTTTTTTGTTTCTGCAGGTGCAGTAATCTTTGAATTGCTTGTTACTTTAAAAGAGTCTATATCACTATAAATATGATCCGTGTTGAAATGTTTTATGTTCAAACTAATAATTAAGTAACCATGAACTACCTATATTCTTGCCGACCTTTTATGCCTTTTTCGTTATCTACTTATGTAGAAAATGTCATAATAACTTTATGCTATTTTTATCGCTGATTAAAAATTATTGTTGTAGATGACTCAATATGTACTTAAAAGTGGCAAAAAGCGAAATATAAACCTAACCTAACATAATAGTCGACCTTTGTGTACTATAACTTTTCAACTTCAAATTGGGACTAATCAATTTCAAAATTGGAATAAGCAATTTCAAAATGAGAATAAACAATTTCAAATGAGAATAAACAATTGCAAAATGAAATAAACAATTACCATTTGAGAATAAACAACTTCAAATTGGAACTAATCAACTTCAAATTGGGAATAACCAATTTCAAATTGAGAAAAGCTTTTTGTTAACGGTATAGTCTCTGGAAAATGACTATTACACGGTTGTGACACGACTGAGTTAATTACTGTTAGTTGTTGCTGGTGCTCATTAATCTAATAATATAAAAAAAAAGATTCCGTACATTAAAAAAGTGGATGCTGACAATGCAAAGAAGCAGATTCGCGTGTTATACAATAATAGACACAGATACATTGAATGTCAAGAAATTGATCGCCTATCGATGGGCGAAACACCAACTAGAGGGAGAAGAGAAAAAAACATATTTATGGAAGATCCCTTTCAGAAAAATCCTAAAATTACTTTGAAAGAAATTAAGCTAAAAATACAAAACCGTTATCATATTGAGGTATCCACCGAATGTGTCCGGAGCGATGTTCATATAGTAATTTGCTTCTTCTCTCTCCTCCACGTTTTTTCTCTTCTCCCTCTGGTTGGTGTTTCCAGTCTTCATTATTTTTGTATAACACGCGAATCTGCTTGTTTACATTATTAGTATCCACTTTCTTCATGTACGGCATTTTATATATTATTAGATTAATGAGCACTAACAACAACTAACAATAATTAATTCAGTCCTGTCACAACGATGAATTGGCATTTTCTAAAGACTATACCATTAACAAAAAGCTTTTCTCCACGGCCTGCTGAATTGTGTGACAAACGTCACTTTATACGACCTGGGCATTTTTTTGAAATTCATTGTTGTTTCCATTTCTGAGAAAAAAGTGCTAATTTTGTTCGTTTTAGCGCCACATAGCCACGATGACATTTAAATGACAGTTGGTGTCAAGAATAATACGTTTTTAAACAAATATTTTTCAACTTGACTTTCATATAGATATGAATCGTATAATCTAGGTATAGTATCGTGTATGTACATTTCAGGAATTTACAGTTTTAATATTTTTCTTAAGAGAGGTTTTGAACTCCAATAATTCGCAGTAACTGAATCTGTCCGTGTAGCTCCCATGTTTGCTAGAATTGGTTTAAGTAACTTATCAGGGATTATTATCTCTGTAATCCATACAAATGAAAAACTCCGATGATGCAAGTGGTTCAAGAAGTAGCGTAGTTATAATTTTAGATGGATTTCGTTGTCCAGATAAATACTGAAGTATATTTAAAATTAGATCAATTAATTGATTTATTATAGCTATTAACGTATCTAGGAATGTTATGAGTATCATAACTGCCGCAGATGTTTTGAAATCCGAGCTCGTAGAGCGAGGATTTTAAAACATCTGAGGCTGTTATGATTCATAACATCCGTGATATGTTCAATAGTTTATCGGTTGCTATATGGTTATGGTTGCCATGTAGGGTAATATTCCATTACCCTACAGATAAGTTATGACCTAGTTACCAGCCCACTTTTGTATATGTAAACAAAGGCTTAATATCCTGAAACCGGTAAAAGCTGTAAATCGTCTAGCAGTGTATTTCAACGCCCCCTTATCGTGTAGACCTATACGAGCTAACAATGGTTTAGAGGAAGATCGAACTTATAGTCAGGTGTTTCAATGTAATGTGGCCAGCGACTATTATAGCTGCAGTCAGCAATAACATTTAACGAATCTGATGTTTTTTCCAGCTCGCATTGCACTATTTTTTAATGGCATTGTGTGCGGTTTGAGCATCAGTCGCATCTTGAGAGTCTCCTCTCACACGTAGGGCATACATGAAGGTTATATTATTATTTTCAAATTTAACTGACGTCGGCGAGTTTAATCAAATATTTGTATCGTAGTCAACATGTTAACATTGCAAATTTGAAATTCCCGCTCGTGGGTATGCAGCGCTCTGTGGAGAATCACAAAAGATCACATATGCCCAGACCGTATAAAGTGACGCTTATCACACAATTCAGCAGCCGTGCTTTTCTCAATTTGAAATTGATTAGTCCCAATTTGAAATTGTTTATTCCCAATTTGAAGCTGATTAGTTACAATTTGAAGTTGTTTATTCTCAAATTGAAATTAATTATTTTATTTTGAAATTGTTTATTCCCATTTTGAAACTGTTTGTTCCCATTTTGAAGTTGTTTAGTCCCAATTTGAAGTTGAAAATGTATAGAAAGAAAAACATTTAGTCAATTTCAAACATAAATTTGTTTTTTTCTTTTAAAATCGCGAAATACGGATAAATATAAATAAACCGCTGCTATTGGTCATTCCAGGTTTGTAGCCTTACCAGTGTGATACTATGTATTATTTATTATATGTTATATTTACTTATACCTTCTGTTTCTAATATTATGTTTACATCCTTCGTGATCAGCTGATAGCTCTGAATTCATTGTGTACTGATGTTAAGTTAGTAAACATATCTTGTTTACTTCCCTCTTCTAAAAGGCGAAAAAATCACCTTCCGAGATTTCTTCAGATCTTCAGGTTTCAGGGTCACTAAATGACGAAAAACAGGTCTCCTCTATTCCGTCTGTCTGTCGGTCTGTCTGTCGGTAGGTCTGTCTGTCTGTTTGCCTGTTAGCGGTATAACTCATAAACTATTTGTTGGAGGAAGATAATATTTTTCATACACATTATATACATACCTGGTATGAAACCGAAAAAAATTCATAAAAGCATATACAGGGTAAGCATCTTAAAAGATAAAATTTTGTTTATTTTTGCTTTCACTTTGAAATATATACAAGTAATAATTTGTACATAGCCCAGGCTTTATTGTTACCAAAAATGAGGCCTAACATATACAGGATAAACGTTGTATGGGATAAAAAGGTGCAACGAATAAGTGCATTATGTTAAATGTAGCTGCATCGAAAGAATTTGAAGCATCCCGGTGGCTCACGAAACGAATGCCCACTTCACCCGTGAACTACCGTCAATGAAACAAATAGACCGACTCGCTCGCTGGCGCTGAATTTCGAGGGGCATCACGGGTAATATTTTAATTTTGACTTTAACTGAGATACAAATGAAAGTAACAATTTGCTCACAGTTCAGGCTTTACCCTTAACGGAGATATAACCCAACGGATACAGCGTAAATGCTCTAAAGCAGAAAAAGGTGTCAACGAAAAATGGGTTCCATTTAAAGCAGCACGGAATTCCACCACCGGTAATTTTTTTTTATTTGAAACTTCATGTAATTTATTAGAAACGTGAAGATTTTTTTACCCCTAGCTTAATTTTATTTTTAAAATTATTTAGTGGCACGTCCACTTACGAGGGAAGTTCTCAGTAAAGCCCTTTACACGTTTTTATATATTGTTAAAGTGATAAGTTATTGACTAGTGTTTTACTTATTCTTTTTGTAATATAAAGTTCTGTTGCCTTCATGATATATAGAAACTTCTACGTCAATGTTCAAATAGTGGATAGCTCAACATTAAAAGTTTAACCCTCAGGAGTCTCATACAGCCACAAGAACCTACTCTTTAATTCCCTAATTGGGTGTAGCATATACACACTTTAGTGCCTAATATTTTTCAAAGACAGAAAGCACGTTTATACAATGCCAGGAAATTAAGCCAGCTCCAGACATAGAAACCACAATCAATATCTAGAAAGAGTCAACACTAGAGAATAGATGAAGAAATGGGAGACAAGCATCCAAGAAGGATTGCGGAACGATAGTGATGAATGAATATTGGGTACCAGAAAACCTAAAAATTGTAGACCGAGTCAACGTATTCTATGTATTCAACAAGCACATGAGTCAATTTCCCGATCTTGTATTCGTTAGCCACCCAACAATGGAAATTGACGCAATACAAAACATAACTTACTCACATACTGTATGTTGTTTCATTTTACCCCCCATTTTTCGGCTGTTATTTTTACTTCTTCCTTCCAGGTTTTTTTAACCGGGCTCTTCTTTTCTTCTCCGTGCTTCTTGCTTTATGCACTTTTCTAGGCATTATCTTCTCTGTCATCCTTTTAACATGTCCTAGCAAGCTTAGTTCTGTTTGCTCTATGTTTTGCTCAACTGGTTTTATTTTTAACGTTTCCTTAAAAATCCCATGAATTTTCTATCTCTCCTGGTTTTCCCTTCAATTTTTCTCAAAAATCACATTTTGCCGTTGTATTTTGCTGATGCTGTCCATGATTCGCTTGCATGTGTTATTATAGGTACCTCTATGTTTTTGTAAACGTTTACCTTCACTTTTGTTGTTGTTTCCTTCCCTGCGGGATTGTTCCTCTTATAGTATTAAATAGTCTGACAGCGGCGCTTTTCCCCTGGTTTATTTTCTGGAATTTATTTTCCCATTTTCTTGTATTTGCACTTCAAAGCATTTTAATTGATCTATCTGCTCTAGGGTTATGTTCTCTATTCTGATGTTACGTCGTGCTTGCTTAGTATTTATTATCACCGTCTTCGTCTTGTTTATTGTCATGTTTCTTTCCCCCATCTTTTTAATGTAGAGAGCCACAATATGTTGAAACTTGTGTGCTGTTTACTCTATGATAGCCATATCGTCCGCTTATGCCATTTCGGATAATTGTATTTTTTGCTTCCTTCTGAAGCCTACTGTATATGGCCTGATCGCTTCTTTGCACTCTTTGATAACATCATCTAAAACTGTCGCAAAGAGCAATGGGCTGAGAATACATCGCTGGCGCAGCCCAATAATGACATGGAAAATTTTGGATATCTCATTTCTGGAGTTGACATAAGTTATATTTTTCTTAGTCGCTCTGAACAGGTCTTCGTCTATGCCTCTTTAAGCACTCCGATACTTCTTATTTTGGTATCTTATCAAAAGCTCTTTTATGTCTACATAATAGATGTGAATCTGCCTATTCGTTCCAATTGCTTTCTCGCTCAATTGTTTTGGAGTGAAAATTAGGTCGTGCGTACCCCTATTAGTTCTGAATACGCTGCTTCTAAATTATTTTCCTTTGTTTCCATCAGTTTTCTTTCCACTATTATTGCATAAATCTTGCCTGCTATGCTGTTTTATAAATTGAAACAACAACCCCTCTCTGCTAGTTTTTGGACAACCTCCCTTCTAGTAGGCAGCAGTTTAGACCTGCAATAGTAATTGTTTAGCGTTATCCTCTGCCTATTTCAACGTCTCGAGTCCTATGACGTTGTATACGGTGCTTTTTCTTATTTTTTTTCTTATTTTAGTTTTGGTAAACTGTAGTGTTGACTGCCCAGATTTATTTACTTTATCTTTTCTGTTTTATGGTTTCTGCTTTGGCTCATATTTTTCTAGTCGACTTTTTGGTCTTTTTTAAAGTTATTTTTTTTCTGTCTGATATATTTTATAGCTCCATAAAGTAGTTTTTGGTTGTCTATGTATTTATTCTTAATTTTATGTCCAAAATCGATGCATGACTGTTTCTTCGTTTGTTCATCTCTTTTCTGACTTTGTTTCTGTAACTTCTATCTTCCCGCTGGTCGTTTCGTGTCCTTCTTTGGAAGTATTTTTTGCATTTTTTTTCTCTTCCCATACTAAGTTGATTATCGTTTCTGACCACCATATGGTTTTATTGTGCCGCAGATTTCTTTTGCTGTTTCTAGAACGCTGTTTTCAGCTAACTTAAATGTTTCTTCCATATTGCGTTTTATTATAATAATGAAATTTTCCAATGCTGTTCGTATTTGTATCTGTCTCTTATCTCTAATAAATTCAGTACAGTGCCTTTTAACTTCTCTTCTATTACTTTTGTTATATTTTTTTCTTTATCTGCCAATTTTCCTTCTACTCCAATATCAATAAGTAACGATCGCTCCCTATTCCTGCTTTCGGCATGTCTCTTACACAAATCATTTGCTATGCACAGTTCTAATATTTTCGTGCTGTTATAGTCTATGTTTCTATTATTTTTCCCAACTTTACCATTAAGGTCCCCCATCGCAACCACATCATTATGGGTTCAGAATTGCTTCGAAAAACTGTTTTTTCTCTTCTTCTTTTGCATCTTCCTTAAGTTCATAGACCACTATTAATGTATACTGACATTGTGGCTCACTCATTAATTTGTGACTTACGTTTTTAGTTGTACGATGTTACTTACTTTAACTTTTTGGATTATAAATCCGATGCCTCCGTTAGCTCTCTATGTTTCCTCTAACCCAAATGTATATGCCCAATATTCCTTGTGTTTGCTCCAGATTGTTTCGTTTCTTCTTTGTTTCTGTTATTTTTAATTAATCAATATCTGCTTTTTCTATTTCTTCCACTAATTTTTCTTTTTCTCTATTCAATATTCCTAGCTTTAATCTATATTTGTCCATTTCCATGATTCGTTTCCTTTTCGTTACCTGGTCTGTCTCGTTGTCTGTCCTTGTCCTTGTCCTTGTTCAGTATTTGCGTTTTCTGATTTTCCTTGTCCTTCCTTGGCTATTTTTCCTTATCTTAATCTATAGCTTGCTTTCTTCTGGAGTTAGATCAAAATTAATGTATTATTATGATACAGCTCAGTGTTAATTAAACTACGTTAGGCGACCATATAATTATACACTGGCTTTTTGTTTCTGTAGCATAAATATTCAATTCAATTGCCCTGCTCTGCTAGCTATAAGTATTTATTTCTTGTTTTAAAATTTAATTTCAAATAATTTCTCTTTTAAAATTAATTAGAACATGAAAACTCAATCATCAGGGTTAGGTTCTTTCTATCTAGTTGTCTTATTTTTGCTTGTCATATTTAGAATAAATTTCATTTGTCATATAACCTTAAATGTCACTTATCTTGACTGAAATCAAAATAATTCTATTACTTGTTATCAAATACGACCAACGTACATTATTTTCAATATGATTATGATATCTGACTTTATCTATCCTTTATAGTAAGTAATAACTTTTTATTTTAATTATTGTAAGTAATTAATATTGTTCATCTATTTCAGTTTTATTCTAAAATAAACTATTAACCAACCTTATTGACTCTACTAATTGCACATCCAGCATCGAAGATCCCCTTTGTACAACTAGTCACCACACGAAAATGTCCTACTGCAACCAAATGTCAAACCAATTTACATCCGTCAGATCTTCCAGAAAATATCCAATTAGTTGAAGACTCCAACCTCCTATTCTGCTAGTAAACTATTTTTTATGTTCTCCAACTAATGTTACTTCCTTTCAGGTTCCAATGTCATGCCGATTCTACCTCTGCATGAAAATGACACCTCCAAACACCACCAATCACCCCGAACGTTTTCCAAGAAGATTCCTCAGTCCTTCCTCAGGCTCCTACACTTGCAGTACCATACCAGTCCAATCCTTTTCACTTCTTCCCATAAATTGTATCAGTTCCAATAAAGCAGCTCAATCCAAATCTTAATTAAATATTGTAGTTTTCTGGTTATTTCTTTATAATTAACTGTTATGCACAATCTCTTCACTGATCATGTATTTCTATCACTTCAAAATAACATTTTCATATTTTTCCACCACGTACATTTGTTAACAGCCTTTTTATTTGCATACCACCAAATTATTCATACAAATAAGGCATAATTTCAAATTTTATTGTCTCAAAAAGGTTTTTTCAAAATTCTGTGTACAGTTTTTATAAGTTTGTTATTCTTAATAATTTAAAACAACTCGCTTAACTACCATATTTCATTATTGATGCTTACTATATTTAATATACATTTGAAACCTACATACTTTGTTATAAATTTAATATTTTAATTTGATCTGTCGTATCTGATATCAGTATTAAATAATTTCTATCTTTCCAACATTTTTACTTTATACATTAAAATATATGAAATTTATTCTTTCCAATCTCATTTCTTAAAATATAATCTCTATTTAAAATTTAATTCAAATAATCTTTTCTATTCTAAACTTTTGTAAAGACTGACTTCAATGATTTACCAAATTCTCTTATCATATTTTATTATCAAACTATATCCTCTCATATGATATCATAACATAATATATTCTTCTTTCTTAGTTCCTTCTTATTTGTACCCATCTTAATTTTCTCTTCAAATTAATTCATCTCTACTAGTAAAGCCATCTTTTATTTCCCTTTCTTTAGGTTGCATGCCTTTACTACTTCTTTCTTGACATATAACTCATTTTTTCTTCAAACAGCAGTAAAATATGGCATTATACTCCTGGATTGATGATGCTAAACTGTCACTTTATTGCCAAGCGGCAGATAATATTATCTGCCGCTGACGAGATCAAGTAATTTTCTTCGAATTTTGTTCAAAAAGTTGTAAATAATTTGTTATAAAAACGTTTGAAGAAAAAATACTATATCTTATTAGGAGCAAAAGTATCTTTAGGCGGCTCGGCTGTACTTATCTGCCTCGCAAGCTCGGCAGATAACCCGTCTAGCCTCGCCACATAAAATATAACTTTTGCTCCTAATAACATAATATACTATTAAGGAATACTTGTATTTCTATTGCTGTGGAGCTTCCGTTAGGCTTAATTCCTTTAATAATTATATTGTTTTTCGTTTCCTCCTCCCAGGAAAGGGATGCTTTATAGGATGATATTTTTTTTATTTTTTTTTTAAATTTAATTTGCACTCAGCCAACAGCCGTTAGGCCAATTACAGGCGTCGCTGTGCAGTTATGAGGACTTCCAACCCCACTAACGACTGTCATGATGTTGTATGACCGCCGGGACCAACTTTTTTCCGTGATAGCCGTACCACGAGGCGCCGAGAGATGCAGCCGTGGAACTCCCATCCAAGTTCTGACCAGAGACAGCGTTGCTTAACTCTGCTGATCGAACGTGGACGCTTGTTCAAGCTACACCACTCGGGACCCTATGCCTAACACTTTGTGCCGCTCCAGGAAGGATACTTTCCTGACGTAGTATGTATACAATTTTTTTACCGTTTAATACAAATAAATCAGAATGTTAAAAAATATTGGTAAGAATTATGAATTATTGTTTGATAAATATAAATACAGAGCTTGTTTAATTCGATGGTTGTTTGAGTCACGCAAAATATTTTCCTGGATAGTAAGGGAAGTACTTTCATAACTGTTTTTGTATAGATCTATTAGTAGTTATTTACTTGAGTTAGGTAAAGTACTTTCCTGACTAGCCATGAAAGTAATTTCATGACTATTTTCGTAAAGATCTAGTTTCCATACTAAAATGATTATCGAAAAGCCCTCTTTAAACATGGTTTCAGAACAATTCTTTACGGGACGCCTTTCACCTTCTAGTATTTGTGTATTTTTTTAAACGTTTGTAGCATTTTCGTAAACCGGCCGTAAATTGTGTAGTAGCAGAGCTGAAACTGCTAATTCACCAGTAGCTGCAATTTCAAACGAATGAGAACAGAACTAATCGTCACTTGTTGTGGTCGTTAACAACACCATCAATGTCACAATGTCAATCGGATGTAATCAAGGAGGTAGACATATGTGAATTGTGACTGTAAGTGTATGTAGCCGTAACGCACGTTAACGATCTCTTAAACACCTGGAACTAGCGAACGGCATTCTGTAATAATTAACGTATAAACCATTTGCCGCCTTCTAACTGAAACGAATTGTATACAGCGATTCATGTAAGTTTATGACAATGCGGTGGCATTTTATTGCACTATCAAATAATAAATTTTTGTTCGCTAGAAAGTCGTCATTAAGTTATAAATTCTATTAAGCGAGCTACTTTAAAGGATAATAAATTTTGCTTTTATTTTAAAGTCGTAAATAATTCTAGCAGTATTAGTCGAAGGTTCAGATGCACAGCTATAATGTGTGTATATAGAGATTACAGTACAATAAAATATTAATAATATTTATGTTTGCAAAAATCCTCAAACACTTAAACTCGTCTTTTCAGAAGGTCAAGTTTTGATGGAACAGGTAAGTGAAAAACCTAGAACTTACATTTAAAAAACTACATATAGACTACAAGTTGTAATTAACAATCATTTAACATGGTGACATTTAATTTTAGATATTGATTTTTTTAGAAAATTGTAGGGACATTGATAAACTTGGCTTATACCACTGGCTACAAAATTTAAATTTCCAGAATGTATTAGATAAGGTGCTAAGAGAATTATCATATGCAAAATATGAGTAACGAGATTTAACATTGGAATTAAGTGTCAAATGGATATGGAACTATATGGGGCAATTTTCAATTGTTCTCCCGCTAGAACGTATTAATTGCACAAAAGTGGGGTACTTCAGACGCTTGTAGTGGCTAAATTGTTTGAACTAACGAGTTTTGATATAAGAAGCGTTTTCGTGCATATTAATGTAAATACATGAGAAAATTGCTATTTGGTTTTTAATAGCCAAGGTTTTTGAAATTTTGCGAAAAATATTTGTAATGCAACACACTGCAGATGTAGCGTAGCGGTGATGAATGACCTGAAAACGTCTTTCGTACAAGAGAAGTTTATAAACTAAAATGTAATTTTGCAGTGCGTGACTAAACGAGCTAGTAAAAGTGAAATTTGCGATGTGGCAGTTCTAGTAAAAAAGTTAATTGTGCGTGTGCAGTAAGAAAAATCTGTAATGTTAAATGTAATTTGTGTCGTGAAGTTCAACAATCAAAACTAACTTGTCTAAACGTCACGATGCAATTTCTAGCACAACCGAAGCTATGTCATAAACGCAGGGATACGGCCAACAAAAGAGAAGAGTTGCGTAAATACCCTTTTGTCCCAACTAACAATAGACCAGGCGAAAAGGGAAAGTCAACCCGAGTGGACAATACAGTCGTAAACACTCGAAAAAGGAAAGTCATTTTCGACGAAAGTTATATCAACCTCTTATGCTACAATAGAGCAAAGGGAGCTTAGCTGGACAATCCTATTGTACGCAAAAAAATAGGGAATATCCCTTCCATTCAGGCGCACCTTATATAAGCGCAAGTAGCTTAGTTTTCGAGATCACTTCACGTAAAAACATTTGACTTTATAACAGGTCATCTGCATATTCCGACTTGTACCATTTTGGGCAAAATCGAGGACCAAGATCAGTTTCCAAAGGCTGTTATTAATAAATAATTCAGTATCGAAAACCAGGCTACTCACAATTCGTATTTGTATTTTAAATTAATAGTGACAAATTTATATATGTTGTATTTTGTTCGTGTGTTCTAAAGTAATAACAGAAATGTTATTGTTTTCCGGTCCCGGGACTATTACTGGATTCTACCAAAAAACCCGAGTCCCTGGATCACAGCCATCACAGGCGAAGTCCCGGAACCATGTCAACATGCGTGCGTATAGTTGATATCAGAGAATTAGGACGGGTATTCACCGGCGTCCGGCATATTACTCATGCCTCTTGCATATTCTGCATTATTTGCTTTTTGCGGAGGCAGTAGAGGTATTGTTTTCTGTAGGTTAGAATTCAACCTGTGTGTTATTTCAGCCACATTTGCAAGCGTTCTTTTATTTAGGTATATGTTTGTCACTTTTGTTGGATTTATATATATTTTACGCATAATCGTGTGCATACGTAGTAACAGTAAAATAACTAAATTTGTAGACTTTCAAAATTATGTGCGAATAAGCTGAATAATTTATATTTCTGGGTTTTAAAGGGGTGCGTTATTTGTCTGTTAAAGTGTGAAAATTAGAATGAATTCCGATTCCTAACCGACCTTCATTCTATATTAAAAAAATAACGATTTGAAGTCGATATGGCAATACTTTTATATATCGAAGGATAAACAGTGTTTCAATAAAATTATCATAACCAGAGGTGGCTCAACGAAAGGATTACAGTAGCACCTTACAGTTCGCGCAAAAGCAAAAGATTAAGAGCGACGGATATTTTTAGTACCAGAAGAAAGTAATTAACCCTTTCAATGCGAAAGTCGTATATATGCGGTTTGGATTTTTCGTGCTTCTGCTGCAATACATCTTATGCGTGCAAAAGCCAAATATTTGCATGTTTCGAAGTGGGGTTGTTTTATATGGTAGGAATAATTATTCGCCGCAACCTCATACCCGCGGCGACCCAGTGACACTTGTGCAATGAAAGTTGTGTGACGATATCTGACAAATTGCCTCCACCAAGAAACGGCAAACATTTTCCCGCAGAGGCAGTTGAGTCCGCTCCAGGAGCGCGCCTCACGGAAAGGGTTAAGTTATAGACGAGCCCCAACGCAGCTCAGTATCAGCACAGAAATACTTTATTTAACTTAAAACACTAATTTTTCTTTGGAATTCGCATTCGGAGGTGTCACCTGAACACTATTTCTCTTTCGGGATCATTTTCGGGATCTTCGGGTGCAGTCGCGTGGCTTGAAATTTAGGTCGTAAGCCCCGAAAACACTTTTGGTCCCAGGACTTAGAAACCCTAGTAATAGTATATTACATGTCGAAGTGGAAAGTGTTTCATTACTGTCGAGATCGAGAGATTAAGTAGTTAATCGAGGCGCGAAGCCAATTCAACTGTAACGGTTGCTTCACCTTGAAAGTAAACAATGGAACACCAATCAGACATAATCTACCTTCAAGAAACCCATCCTAAAGGTATACATAAGGCAACACTTAAACAATTCTCGGCAGTTCATAAAAATAGACAAACTATACATGACAGTGGAAGTGTTAGACTTTTTTTCAAAAATTGTTTTTATTGCGAAAAGGTAAACCCACAAACCTGGGAGTAGTGACAATTAAAGCATACATACCACAACCCCATACGGTGTGTAATATCTACATAACTCCAGATTACATACTGAACGCTACGGAACTAGACAACGTTCTGCAATAATTAACAATACCTCTTCTTACAGTTGGAGATTTCAATTCCCATAACACACCTTGGGGATATAACAAAATAAATAATAGAGGAAGAAATTTCCAACAAATAATTAGTGACGATGACATTATATTACTGCACAATAAAGATGCCACCCACATCGACATTAGATGAAATAACTTTTCTACCATAGAACTATCGTTTTGCAGCTCTAAAGTTGCCGCAAACATAACCTGGACTGTTTTGGAAGGTGGAAAGTGACCCTTTTCCTGTCAAGAGTGATGTTAACTTCAAGGAAAATAATGAAAAAAACTCTGCGGAAAAATGGAAAATAAAATTTGCCAAACTTGGGCTCTTACCGAACTGCATTAACAAAGAATCAATTCATACTTTCTGCATCTGCCAATATCGAAACTAATATTCAAACTTTACGCAATGCCATTACCCAAGCCGCTAAAACATCCATATCTACACCACCTAATGTCAATCAAACATTCAAGGCATCATGGTGGAATAAACATTGCGAGAAAGCTACAACATAAATAAAAATTAAGCATATAATATATGCACGAGAAGCCTATTTAATTACAAAAGGCTAGGGGCAGTTGATACGAGAATAATAAAAATTAGCAAATGAGATTCATGTTAAAGCAATAAACATAAACACTTCATCTAAGGAAATGTGGAGAAATGTAATTAGAATCAAAGATAGCAACACACCATTTACCATCATGGGATCAGTATCTAATAATACAATATACAAACCAAGAAGATGTAGCAAACACCTTAAAATAACTTCTAGTAATGACCAATACAATGAAGAGTTTTTAAAAACAAATCTAACAGAAGAAACCGAATTAGATATTTCCAATAACAACGACGAAATATATAATGCGGAAATACAATTCCACGAACCTGAGTACGCTTTAAACCACTGCACGCCACAATATGATACAGGTGAAATCGATATCAAACTGCAGAAAATTCTGCCACATCGCAGGAATGAAAAAGCACCTTTCAAGGTCATGTTATACATGCAAAATTGCTACTTTTGGAGCAACTGTTGCGATCTATAGATTAAAAGACAACGTGGTAATACACGAGCAAAAAATATGCCCTAACTACGTTACAAATGTCACTGTAAACATCGTTCAAAACGATGTGCGACGGCCCTGCTTAGTGCCTCCACAGATCTACCTTTTTACTTTCTTCGGCAGGTCGCTCAGCTCCTTCACAAAAGGGAACACAAATAGAATGTCACATGAAATCACAATGTAAATACAACAAAGATTAATTTAACCCCTCTATATTGACTTTAAATACATATAAAAAACATGTAATAAATGGTAAAAGGAGTTGTTCTTACACCTATATGACGTCATAGGGGTGCACATATTGCTTAAAGAAAATAGCTATTGACTCTTGTCAAAACATTTATGTATAGGTATCTTACTAACTTGATAAACTAAAGTCTATGAAGAACTCACAGCGATATTATATCTTTGGAGAGAGTCACTATCTAGAAAACCTCTGGTAGTTTGCAAGTCAAATCAGGAGAAATTAGCGACAGCGTAACGATGGACTTCAACGAACAAGGACAGGATTGCCAATCAAGGACGTCGTGTTAAATCCTCAAGAAGGGAACGGGAATGCGTACAATATAACGGGAGTTTCGGCAAATGCTCTTCCCCTAATAACTGTTGGACATAATACCATTTCCAGGTTATTACTAAAGCCCGTCAAAATATTCCCGTATTTTTTCAAAATATAGCATAGCAAAATGGCATTTATTTTTTAAAAATATGACATATAAAATGGCACTTATTGCAAAATAAAGCATAAAAATGGTAAGTATTTATTTCAAAAAGTTGAAATTTTAGAATAAATTTTACCAGTAATATTGAAAATCTTACAACACAAATACAAAAGCCAAAGTAATCTGATAAAAACGACAAGCACAAGGCAAATAAGTCGAACGTAGGTATCCGCGGTGCATTGAAGGGAAGGGGGAGAGCGCGGGGTTGTTGTTGACGAGTGGCCGTAACGGGATACTTAGCTGAGCGTTGAGGCGCGCGACGAGCGGTCACCCCCGCCACAAGTCATCGACCTTAGTACCTGGCACTTACCAAAACTTCTGCCTGTCTATTTTGAAATTTGTAAGCCCTTTTGTTGTGAATTAGCCATATAATATTGATATTGATTGAAATATAGCATTAAAAAATGACACTTATTCAAAATATAGCATTTATCACGAAAAAGGGCATTTTATAGCATTTATGGCACCAACAAATGTAGTTCATTTCACCCCTTACTACGTGAAACGCCTAAATACGAAATCTGGCCCTGAAGGGGCCTACAGTAAAAAACATGGCAAAATGACATTTGACGGACTCTAGTTATTACGCTTAAGGCGATTTAAGGACATCATCTTGCGGCAAAGAAATTCGCAGCCACTAAGTACACAACTTAGCCCCCAGAATGGGCATTACCCCTACGCTGACATTTTCGCGTCACGCAGCATGACAAGTGATCACTAGTTTTGCCCAAAGTACTTTTGGTAACTGCCTTGCAAAACTCGCTCCGTCGGATTTCGACTAAAAAAAAGAAGAGGACATCAGATGATCAAATCGCCAATGGTGCTTTTAAAAGAACTTGGTGGTCAATACTGCAGGATTGGTAAAGCAAATCTGCCAACGCCTGGTTCCCAGACCCTGAAAGTTGACTGGCCACTTTCACTTATACGCGCCGGTCGCCTTTATCAGAAATTATAGAGACATTGATGTCCCTCTTAATAGCTTCTTCGCGTCTTAGCGGCGCCGGAAACTTATAAAACAAAGAAACCGGTATTTCGGTTTTACGTAGTCACACCTGTGATAGCAAACATCCCCAAATGCAATTTAAATATGCTTACGATCACGTCAATGATACTTGGTTCTTTAGGGATCGAAATGCTTAATGAGTGGCTCCGACTTCATATCGCCTGCTTTGTGAAGGCAACAGTAGAAGTCAATTTGTTATTACAACACAATCGAAATTTTACGCTGACGAGTTGCGTCCCAAAAAGTTCGATGGTAGCCCTTACTGCATTTTTTCTTGCTAGGATCCGAATTTCTGCCATTTTATATTGGTACAATAAATTCACCTAACAAATATCCACTATCAGATTATCAAGAACACTACTACTACATTCTAAAATGAGCTACTAACACTACGTAACTACATATGGACTTGTAGTGTCTTCTCCTCCTTGTGGCATATGTCTATTGTCGTACCAATTCATAAATCAAAACAATTCAAAAACAACCCTAACAAATATGGCCCCGTATCCGTCACTTCAGTTCTATGCAAAATTTTAGAAAGGATCGCGAACCACAGATTAAAGAATTACTTGGATATAAACAAACCAATTGAACCCAACCAGAATGGCTTTCGAAAAGGAAGGTCTACAATTGATTGCATTGCAAACTAGAAACTTCAATAAAAAATGCAAAAGAAACAATTAGCAGCAGTTTTTCAGTTACATAAAGTCTACAATATAACATTAAGGTATGAAATTATACAGACACTTCATATATGGAAAATTAAAGGACATATTGCTACATTTACAAGGATCTTGCTTAATCAAAGAAAATTCCGTATTGGCATTTTATTGTGGAAAAAAAAGATCACAGAAAATGACTGCCACTGGGTTCTGCGGTAAGCTCAAACTTATTCCATATAGCTATTAATGAAATATTTCGTAGAATTTCCATAATTTCCGTGGAATATTGGTAAGCCGATGATCTAGTCATTTTCAAATCTAACAAAAATCCCCAAATATCAGAAAAGAAACTACAGCTTACCATTAATGCTCTCGAAGCTAGATGAGAAAACTATAGAACAAGTAGTAGAACTAAACTACCTAAGAGTAACATTTGACAAAAAAGTGATGTGGAAACACATATTAAAAATGTTATAGATAATTGCAAAGCATCCCTTAATGTAATTAAAATTACCCAATTTTGAGTTGAGACACACAAACTACACTAGTCATCGTTAACGCTTTCATTCGTGCCAAAGTAGACTACGGAGTATGCAATAATACACAACTTCAGAGCTAAGATTCATACTATAAGATTATTTGCAGTATACCACATTGGGCTTACACTATACTACATGCAAATTGTCCAGCTTACCGCCGCGCCGGAACTGGTGAGCTATTCAATTTCTTAGTACTAGGAGAAATATTTTAACGGTGACGTTACTGGTTACAAGCTCTGATTTATGCAACCTATTAATACTGGTCACAATCTAATCTGCCTATTAACAATAGTTAAGTTAGTCTCCCTGACAAGGAGAAGCTCTAAACTGGTGTTCGTGAAGCGAGCACCTGAATAACGCATATATCGAGTGCTTCACTTAAGGTACGAACGTATATATACAGATTCCTACTTGCCGCTTGAACTGATAGGATTGATAATGGTATCAATCGAAAGAGAAGAAAATGCGCTTAATTTGATACTACTCTACTTGAATTTGTTGCTTATTCAAGATAAAGATAGCTTAAAAACTGTAATTAATATTTTGCATTTTATTCACAAAAATGCGCATCTATGATCAAATTTGTTTATGCCAAAATAATAGTTATTTATTGTATAAGTGTTTTAGATGGTGTTTTATCCACGCAAGAATGTTTAAACGCGAGAACGCAGTTCGATCGTTTAATTTTCTTAAGTGGATAAAATGAAACTAAAACACGAATGCAATACTACTCAATGAATATCTAAAAAAACATACGTTTTGTATTGACAGCCATGAAAAGTCATAGTGACAATTTGGAAAATACCGAAAGATCAAATGTTATACGTTTGGCAGTACTGAAGTGTATTGTCAGTCTATGTCAAATTCGAGAGGTTAATAGGTTAAGTTTTGTTTGTTATTTGACACAGATTGACGCAAAACTTAACCTACAAATTTCGAATTTGGCATAGCTTGACAGTGCTACCAACAATGCAGTAGTAAGTGACATGGTTTTATCCCACTGGTGGAATAAAGTAATTTCATTATTCCACTAGTGGATAAAGTGGTACTTTAGACGGTTCATAAGTGTGGATAAAACTTCAATTATAAGGTGATTGTGGATAAATGTTATTTTCTGTCAGTTATCAATTCACGTATTAGTTTACTATGAATATTCTAATGAAGAGGGGAATTACACATAGTTCATGATTTATTCTCGGTTAAATTTACTAATCGACGCATTCCATCTGCATCAACAGTTCACAAGTTTGTGAAAAAATTTGAAACTACAGCAAGTGTAGCAGCAGGTAATTCAAAAAGTAGTTTTAATATTGCAGTTTAACAAATATTCAATCGAGACATTAACATTACAGGCATTGGGATACCTCATTCGGCAACCGCGCTATTGTTGGCGTGGCGAAAAGACTTCGATCCCTGACCTGACGTGGTTAACATCTAACGAGAGTGGTGAGCGAGTGCCTGTAAAAACCGTTGTTGTTTCAAGGGGGTGAGCCTTCGTTTTACGGGCCGTGTAATATCATTGCTGTGCACCGTCGTCGATATAGTACCGTTGTGTACCTACGTAAATAACGCTGTTAAAAGAGGATTTTAAAGTGATAGCGCCACCCAAGCAACTATACAGGGTGGGTCATTGTTGCCCTGTCTTATCGACCCATTCCCAAATCTTGCCTAGGGTTCTGCTACCCCTCAGTCCCGGAAAGCTGTCGCCCACCCATGCAGTTAGTTTTGGTCATTCTAGTCGTAAGCGTCTTCGAACAACAAGGGATACAACCCCATGGTGAAACATTCCCCACTCTTGTAATTCGATTCTGATTTGCTCGAGTGGTGTAGCTTGAACAAGCGTCCACGTTCGATCAGCAGAGTTAAGCAACGCTGTCTCTGGTCAGAACTTGGATGGGAGTTCCACGGCTGCATCTCTCGGCGCCTCGTGGTACGGCTATCACGGAAAAAAGTTGGTCCCGGCGGTCATACAACATCATGGCAGTCGTTAGTGGGGTTGGAAGTCCTCATAACTGCACAGCGACGCCTATAATTGGCCTAACGGCTGTTGGCTGAGTGCGAATTAAATAAATAAACGCTATGAACAGGTATTGTAAACTGTTAGTTTTATAGTTATTGTCGATTAAAAGTGCTGCGCCTTAAGAGACATTGATTTAAAGTTGCATGTAAAATTGCGTCATGTGTCATTAAAACGGTACCACCCGCTTTGAGTTCAGAAAAGCGTTACGTAGTGTAACAATTTGAATTAAAGTAAAGGAAAAACGCAAAGGGTATCCTGTTATTGTTGTATTTTGAATTAAAGTAAAGGAAAAATTTAAAAGGGTATCCTGTCGTTATTGTACTTGATAGAAGTGTCGTTAAATGTTAACTAACCCCTATATCAACCCTGGTATAATGCATGTTAATGTTTGTGTACATATTTCGAGTCAAGAGACTATAGTTATTTAAATTACTTTATGTGCTTTCTTAATTTGTGTTTATTTACATTTATATGAACTCTCGTTCTTGTGTTTCGTGTGTATTTTTATTGCACAGTGCCCAAGCAACTCCAGGAAGCTCGCCAAAGATAGGTAAAACTTTGTACAGCTGTGGAATGCCTCCCAGGGGCAGCAAAACGAAGCAACAGCGATTGGAGTATAATCCCAATTTCCGTGGCTCCCGTTAATTTTTCTTTGCGATAGCAAACATCTGAAGTAGTAGCATCTCTCTCTAAACTGTGCCGAGTCAACCCGAACCCCCCCTGTCACTAAGTTCTTAGCCGGACAAAATTGCCTGTGGGGGCACAGAAAGGGCCAGCGTTGCTTCTTAAACTAGTTGAGGGTCTTAGTGACCATTTTAGACTGTAACAATCTGTTGCAATTATTTGATGATTTCATAACTTCTTATGCCTCTTTTACTTCCGATGGCTGAGCTTGTTCATTTCCTTGTGTTATTTTACCTGCTCCGGCTTACTCTTCCTTATTTTTTCTTTTCCTAATCTCTTCTACCGTTCACCCCTTGAAACCGCGTTCGCGTGCAGGTATCGCTTAAACTGCCATACTTTAACTAAACGAAAACCGGAGCGCCGTGGTCAAGAGTCGAACTCTCTTACGAGCGCTCGAGTTTTCACTGTGATCTAGAGTGTAATCGACGGGACCGCTCGTCCATCGAGGCTCCATTCGTTTAAATTTAACTCTTTGGTAAAATACCCTTTTTATCTCTTCGGCACCTTTATTTCTCTCTCAACCTACTTTCCTTATTGTCTTTGCAGTAATAGCTTGATACTCTTATTTGTTCTCGTTTACTAGTTTATTTCTCGTTTTTATTTATTATATTTCTCTTTCATTGTTTTGCATTATACTCTTTTTTTCCAACTTAGTTATTTCATTCTCATTCATTGTTTCTTGTACCCTTCTTTGCTCCCCTTAGTCTCTTTCTCAACATTAATAATCTTGATTTCGTTCTAATATCGTTTGCTTTGTTGCACTTCTGATCAAACCAACTAACTTCATCGTCTTTCTGTTCTTTATGCAGACTTTCGTCCGCTGCCCAGTATATCGTTCTGAATCCACTGTTACTCCATGTTTAAATTACAGTTCCCTTCCAATTAGTTACTATATTTCGTGTTCTTTTTTTTAAACCATTGGAGTTAGATGTCATTCTTCCTTTTCTATTGTCTTAGGTATAGCGGATTTTTCTTAAAATATTATTTTACTCTAACCAAATAGTAGCCGAACTCCATATTGGCATGTATTTTGTCTATTAGTACGAGATGAATTTGATTGGTCTTTATGCAGTTTTATGCTCTCCAGGTCGTTTCTGGGTATTTTTATAACTAACAAGTACTTCTTAGTTTGCAGATTTCGTTTAGTAGCAAATTCTATCATTTGTTCGCTACTAACATTGATATTGACATGTAGACAGGCATGTACATCCCTTACCATTGGGATTAAAATAGCCTATTACAATAAGATCAGAAGCCATATTTACAATGACGAAGTCACTAAGTTTGGTTTCAGTTGTACACTACAAAATGAATAAGTTAAGCATATTAGCAAGCTACCATGGAATAGGCAGCCCTATAGTGCAAAATGTATTTTTTCTAGCTGTAATGTAAACAAACATCATTTATCATGATGACATCAAAAATCAGACTCCCGGTATTATTGTATATATATTTTTCATGTTTGGAAAAACGGCAAATCAATCAAAATACTTGTAAACTGATCTACTTGACTGAAAAAGCGACTGCAATTAGAAATTCAATTTTCGGAACCAGCGATGTCATAAATCATGGGTTACTTATAACAAATCTCCTGCGTTTCCAAATGTGACAAGCAGACAATTTTGCGGTGGACAAATATCGCGACCACGACCGCCATTACTCCAAGCACGTTTAGCCCGTTAGGTACCACCCGTAATAACAGCATTGCTAAGAAGCCACAATTTTCATTTTCACAAAACCATGCATAATGCTACACCGGCAAGCGGATTCATTTGATGTGCCCACTCCTGCCAGTGGGGCAGGGACTCCCGAAAATCTCTGCACGCGGCCAGACCTGCAGCAGGGGCACGTACGCCACTGGCGAGCGCAATTTGTACGGTTCGCCCGGCGTATCAAGGAATTGAAGCGTACCTCAAGATAATACTAAACATTACGTCGGTGTCATTACACGAGCTCAAACGCAGCGCAAGGAAATGGGAAACATGAATTGGTTCAGGAAGGCGAACAGTTATCCGTGCGGAGTAGTGGCAGTTAGACAATGAGAGGTTAATAAATTTATCGATAATAAATTTCATTCTTTTTTTAACCTCCTTAACGATCGTATCGACTTGATTATGTTTTCATAGGCAAACTCCAGTGTTTACGTGATAGTGCCTAAGCTACAATGGTGTTCTGGTGGTGTGTGTTTATCTTAGTGACTGCGTTTTTGAACAAAGTGTACCTACAAAACATTGCCGGCGAGGACAACCAAGGGTTGTCACAATGGAAAGCCTCCTGGAGGACTTTCCCAACCACAGCTGCATCGTGGTCCTTGCAAAGCCGAATACCAATGACGGAAGGTGAGTTAAAAAAATAATGATTCGTATTTGCTCCTTTAGCTCATATGTTATTATGGTGCCACTTGAATTTTTTGAGTAACCATCAGGTAGAGGTACTAAAAATTCATATTTTAATTTAAAAAATTACAATATTGTGTGTATGCTGCTGTAATTCGTTAAGTGCCTTCTTATTTCAATAATACATGTATGCTAAGTGAGCCCTCTTTATTTATTTAATTTCTTACTGCAGAAAATCGAAATCCACCTACGGGAAAGGCACACAAAAATAAAAAATGCAAATTTAAAAAAGATTTTAAACTTGTATATAAAGCTATAGCAATATGTAAAATTACAACTGAGTAAATTTATGTACGACCGATCAATAATATGTGTTTTTAGACCTGATTTTTAGACGTAAAGCTAGTTTTTCTCCTGGTGACGTCATTTTAGTTTATAAACACGCAGTAATAAATAACACAGTTACAAAGGTAACAATTGGACAAATTAATTGTAAGAATGGCCCTGTTTTTATTGACAAGATTTATATAAACTGGATATCCATTTAAAAAAATGCTAGAGAACATAAAGTTTTGCCTGCACATCAGGCGAATTGAGCGATTTTGGCTCATGGCATCTTATAGCCCTCGGTGCTTCGCACCTCTTGCTATAGCTCTAACTCCACTGGGCAAAAACGCCCTTAATACATAAATAACTATTACATCTCGAGGTAATTTGTAAATAGAGTTAATGGTCATATGACAAAACATTTTAGCTGATGGCTGTCCAAATATAAATTTATGCACCTTTGGTGTTAGAAAAAAAATATCTATTTAATTTCCAGGCAAGACAACGAAGAGCTTTTATGTATTCCTTCATTGTTTATATTTATGGGCATTCATTTGACCAACCCTATATCTTAAAGCAGATGTATTTTTCCTTGCAATTGAAGAAAATGTAAATTTACGTTGGCTTTGCTTTTTACAAATGATATTTTTTCATGCTCACATTTAACAACTCATGATGATTTCAAGACGTATATCTTAAAATTGTTGCATAAATAAATCGTTAAGGAATAGACGAAAATCTAACAAGAGATATATATATAGATATATACATAACTTTAGTATGTTTACATAGAATATCTGCTTACCGATTCTTTAAGGTAATATTGTTACTACATAGAATTTCCCCATTTTACATTTATTTCTTACTTTACTTCAAGCATTGTGGTTCACGTGATGTCATCTTCTTTTTCTCAATTAATAATGTATTTTTCTGTAATCTTAACTCATAACTAACGTTGGAAAGCTTTTGAGGATGAACTTTGCATATTGCACAAAGAAATATTGATATTCTTGATTTCAATACTTAAATTTGGTGTGATACTATCTTCCTATTAAACTGCTTTCCATGAGGATGGACGAAAAGTCCATAGAATAAAAATGGAAAGCTAAGGATTTCAGATTTATTTTATTTTTCAATATAATCTCCTACGCCGACAATGCGCTCGCACTAACGATTATCCAAACAATGACCATCATGAAATTCGGTTGTAACAAGCTCTTAAACATGCTGATTCACAGGAACTTTTACATCCTCGTCTGCCACACATTTCTAGCTAGCACTGTAAGTGGGTTTACACCGAACTTCCTTCGTGCGAATTAGATCAATTTGCAAATTTTAAAAAAATGTATCCCGCTGGGGTTTGAACCCGCCGCATCTGCATAGCGATCGTAATCGCACCTACGTAGCGATCGTAACTACATGGATAAGTCGAACTGCGCCATCTAGCCTAATTGAAATGAATGCGGCACGCGCCTCTATTTAAGGGAACGGTCTTATTGTTGAAACATTTCGACTCTTCTGTGCCATTATCCTGTATCTTTTGAGTCATATTTTCGGCAAGTGTAAAGCCTGACCAATGTGAAAATCATTACTTCCTTCTATTTCAAAATTAACTCAAAAATAAACAACATTTTATTATTTTAAGGTGCTTACCCTGTATATATCTGTCTGAAATTTTCCCGGTTTTATTCCTGGTATTTTTTAACGTGTATGCAAAATATCATCTTCCACCGACAAATAGCTTTTGAGTTATATCGTCAACAGACATACAGACACACGGAATTGAAAAAAAATGTTTTTCGTCATCTAGGGACCCCGACACGTGAAGATCTGAAGAAATCTCATAAGGTTTTTTTTCGAGATTACAAATAGGTGGAAACTGAATTGTGCCACATCAGACGAATAAAGCGGGTGGAGTAACAATAAATTCAATGCCCAGTTTATTAATTTTTAGCATCACGACATTACTTGCGTGCAGACGTGCATCGTTCTGGAACAAAATGGTCTTCTTTTACGTTAAACCGCGTTGCTCTAATATCTTGACCCAGTTGGCCCAAAAGCTGTGTGTAGTATTTGCCTGTAATGGTTTGTCCATCCCAAAATATGAAAGCCATAATTTTTTCTTTGCCTAATAGTGGGGAACCTTTATGTGCCTTCTGTTTCATCTCTTCTTTTGTTATGGATATATACTATATAGTGATGGACCCACATTTCATCGCAATCCATTTTATTCTTCCGACGACGCTGTAAACGCTCACGAGAAATCGACAAGTGAATTATTTTTTGAGCGGTAGTGAGCAAGCCAATTTAGTGGTTGCAATTTACGTCTCACGTTCTTTGGAAATATTTACAGCTTCAGTTATGCAACACCTGCACTTTTTCAATGATCTCTGGTGGTGTGGCTGATTTTGAAAGTCACGAACCAACATATCAATGATGAGAGATGTAAAAGCAGACTCCAAAAGAACCTTTGGTATCGTATTGTGAATGTCGGTTGTTGATAGATCTTTCAAAAAAAAGTATTTAATCTCACAGCCTTAGTTTCACCACTTTTTATTTTTAAAATACTTCTTATTGAATCAGCTGTTAAAACAAACTTAGTTAACAGATTGACTTGAAATTTAACGGTTGATAATCTGAGCTATTATGCTTGCAAGCGTATCATAAAATTCGGTTACAACAGCGTCATTTTTACGAACTTGTCAGTCCACCCTCGTATGTAAAATGTGTGGTCAGATCATTTAATTCTTCTGTTTTCTATCACAAATTCGCAAAGAAAAGTTAAACATTTACATGATTTGAACCATTAGCAATTAAGTACTAAGACATATTTCAGCACTGATTTCGGCAACATTTATTTTCGGTAACAAACGACTTCCGATATTGGACCGTGTCATAACTAAGGTCGAAGAACTAAGATAATTGGTAATAATGGTAAGAATATTGCACTAAGTATTATTTCGTCGAGAAATGAAGATTTAACCATTTCGAAGTGGACCAAATTTACGTTAAAATTGCACTATTGCAAAAGTGTCACTTGAGTTCAATTATCTCGATGGAGACTAGGACATATGGTCCCTAACTGTTGATTTTTGAATATGTATTGTAGAGTAATATTCCACATAATTTTGCACACTTATATTATTATATATAAATATTTGGCAAAATAGAAATACTTATATGAAGACACGTGAGGATTAAATAGAAATAGTAACCCAATGTGAGAAATGGTTTCCACTTTTAAACTGTTGAAAGCGACGAAATATCATTATTTCCTGGTTAGTACCAAAAAGCAGTATTAAGAATTTGTCCAGACTAGAAAATCTTTAATTTTATCTAGAAAATCAATAAAATACAAGAAGTTGACATTAAAAATGAAGTTCTGAAAAAAGCAACACCAATATTATCTAGTGACATACTAATTATTCGATTTAATAAATCAACATTTCCTTTTCGAGCAATCTCACTCTTCCATCATAAATATTCTAATTAGTTTTGGGCCAGCACTGCCATTTTCTCAGTTAGCCCTGAATCATTTTTTTATTTGAAAATAGTTGTTACCATTTATATATTTCATTATTTCAGATATATTTTAGTTTTGATCTGCACTTTTCCTCTTTACGTGAAAAACTCACCTCCCGAGTTTTCTTCAAATCTTCACGTTTCAGGGTCCCCAGATAACGAAATACAGATTTTCTCAATTCAGTCCGTTCGCCTGTCTGTCTGTCTGCCTGTTGGCGGTATAACTCAAAAACTATCGGTTAGAGGAAGACGATATTTTGCATGCGGATTATATTTCTACGTGGTACAAAATCGAAAATAAATCAGTCAAATATATACAAGGTGGGTACCTTAAAAAATAAAAGTTTGCATATTTTTTCTTTAACTCACGAACTTAGTTAAATAATAGTAGTATTTTGTATATAATTCAGCTATTTACCTTTATAGTTAAGTAATGCAAATTAGAAAAGAAGCTCTGGACATAGAAGTATAAAGAAGAAGGAGATTAGGTTGGGCAGCATTTAGCAAACCATCAAATATCTTAAAGAAGATGAAAATCCCCCAATATATAAAATCACGAATATTCGACCAACGTCTGCCAAACAAATAGTCACAAAGCTGGGAGTTACACACAGAGCCATGGAGAGGTCAATGATTGACATCACTTTTAGAGATAGTAAAAGGAATAGCTGGATAAGACATAGAACCAAAATTACAGACATTAGAAACAGAATCACAATTGAAATGGAGCTTTGGGGGTGATGTAGCACGATTAACGGATAACAGGTGGAACTCTGTAATTATACGCTGGAGATCATTGACAGAAGGAAAAAAATAGAGGAAGGCCAAGTGCACGCTGGTACGCCGATATTAAAAGGGTTGCAGGATTGAGATGGCCAGACACAGCACAGAATAGAGAGAGTTGGAGAATCAAAAGGAAGTCCTATGCTCGATGCTGGTAGATACAAAACTGAAAAAAGAAAACTAGTATTACCCTTAAAAAATGGCATATATTAGACCAAACATATACAGGGCGAACATCTTAAAAAAGTTAAAATACTTTTTCCTTTAATATTTTCAACATTTTTAGTTTCAAAACTTCCACTTGCAATGGAAATTCCGTCTAATGCACTTTACAGATTTTTACCTTTTACTATTCCATCAATAACTATATCTAAATATCCATAACGCATCAGCATATATCTTATCATGTATTTTCTATTTTTAATACTTCTTATATGCTACATTTCTAAGCTATCGCCAAGAAATATTGTAGGTAGGAAAGGAAAATTAATCCGCTATTCTGGACGTTTACACCATAGATATTTTCAACATAGTTCAACATAGTAGTTCTAAGTCGGCCTAGGATTGGTTTATAGCCAGGCCTGTCTTTCTGTTTATTGCTAGTTTCTTCATACATTGGTAGCTGTCTGCGACATCAGAAGCATCTAAAAGCACCCCCTTCTCCTCCCCCGCCTTCTTAAAGAAGCATTCTCTATGTTAGGGAAACACTTAATTAATTCGCCGAATCGAGTCATTAAAGTCAGCAATTTAAGTTACAAATATCTGCTGTAACTAGGTCATTAATATCAGTTGACAGAAAATGGAGATCAGAAAGACATATATTTTTGGTGACTTTATGAATGTGTTTGTACCGGATGTCCACTCTCAGAGTCGAACATAGGCAAACGATGTTGTACATTCAAGTTTTATTTATTTTACCAATATTTCTATATTATATCAAGAAATGTTATTATTATTAGTATCATTTCATGCGCAATAATTTTATATATCTATTGAGACCATTACCTTTTGCATAAGTTGAATTGGCGAACAGGAGTCAGCAGAAACGTTTAATGAAGCGGTGCGCCGTTGGACCAGATAGCAAATGCTTGACTTTCAGACGGCCGGATCGGGTTCAATTTCCCTGCGGTTATAGAAGGATTTTACAACTCGTACGCTTCCCGGCTACCACGTTAGCACCCGTGGTAGCTGCTAACCCCTAGCAAGCGAACTCTTTCTCCATTTCGACCGGTAAGATTAGCTACCCACCCGATTTACGAGCAAAGAGGGCTCATAGAACCACAACTTTGTGGAACTCAACAGGCCCGTCTCCGGCAAATTCCTCGAATGCAATTGCTCGAAATCAATTGCTCGAAAGTCAAATTGCTCGAATGTAACATTTCTCGAATACAAGTTCCTCGAACCGCAATGTCTCGAAAATGTTTTGCTCGAATTTATGTGGTCTTATCATCTGGAAATTTATTTCGGCATTAAAGAGGGAGCAGAGTGTGAACGAATTACGGATATGTCAGCGGTCAAAAACACACCATAAGTCGAAGAATATATCGTGATAGTGCACAGAGACTTTTAAGATTAGTGAATAATTATGGACATGACAGAAATATATATGATTATGTCCGTGGAATAGTTCATAACATATATTAAAAACATATAATATTTGGTTTTTATAATTTTGAACTTAATCACATACCTATACCTATTTTTTATTAATAAAGGGTGTAATTTATAATTTGTATTTTTTTATATTTGATATTAACTGATTCGAGTTAAGGCTATTTCACAACTTTATTTTTTCGAGTAACAGATAATCGAGAAATTGTATGTCTGTCTGTTGGCGGTATAACTCAAAAACTACGTATTTGTCGGAGGAAGACATTATTTTATATACAAATATATATCTACCTGGAATGAAACCGACAAAATTGCAGACAAATATATACAGCGTGAGCACCTTAAAAATAAACCTTTGTTAATTTGTGTTTGAACTGAGAAATGCATAAAAGTAATAATTTGTACACAGATACAGAATAAATGTTGTACGATACAAAATAAAGCGACAAATTAGTGCGCTACTTAATACAGCAGCAACGCAGGAATACGCAGGAAGGGTCGGTGTTCCGTAGCTCAAGTAGAAATAGCCCGTTTCATTGCAATATCCCACAAAATGTTGGGACTGTATACGCGGTCCGCCTGCCCTTCGAATTCAACCACCAAAAAATCGTCAAAAAATCATCTTCCGAGATTTCTCCAGATCTTCACGTTTCAGGGTCCCTAGATGACGAAAAACAGGTTTTCTCAATTCTGTCGGTCTGTTGGCAGTATAGCTCAAAAACTATTAGTCGGAGGAAGACGATATTTTGCATACATATTATATATCCACCTCGCATGAAACCAGTACAATTTCATAGAAATATATACAGAGTGAGCACCTTAAAAAAATAATATTTTGTTTATTTTTGCTTAAATTGAGGAATACATAAAAGTACTCATTTGTACATAGTGCTGGCTTTATCGTTGCCAAAAATTTAAATCAACAAATACAGAATAACTTTTCTACGAGACAAAAAGGAACAACGAATAAGTGTCTTACGTTAAATAGATCTGAATCGCAAGGATTTTCAGGGCGGTGCGGTGCGCAGCGGTGGTTTACCGGTGAACAAAAGAATTCAATATTTGGGATCGTTCGCAGGCAGTAGTTCGAATCTCATTAAGGATAAAATATTTTTTTTATTCAAAAATTTTATTTAGTATTATTAGAAACGTGAGTATATAATTGCCCACAGTTTCTTTCGATTTTTAAAATTATTTAGTGTCAAAATGCCCACTTGTCTTTATGAAAGTATCCTCATAAAACTATAAACCAGCCCAGAACAATGCCGCCTTGGCAATTGCTTTTGCTTGCAGAAAGCGGACCGCTGGAAATTTCCTGGTTTCTTGGTTGTCCCATCCGCCCCTAATTAGGAGTAACTCAAGATAGAATATTATGTCAACAATATTAAAACATTGCACTTAACTGTCATTTTGCTAAAGGAATATAATTGTTTATCGAAAATACAGCTTTGCTCAATTTTATGTCACAATGTCTACTGCGAGGGAAGTTTTGAGTAAAGCCCTTTACAGACTTTTTTATTTGTAAATTTATTTAATTTATTAGAAACGTGAAGATATTTTTACTCCTAACTTAATTTAATTTTTAAAATTATTTAGTGTCACAATGTCGACGAGGAAAATTCTGAGTAAAGCCTTTTACAGATTTTTATTAAAATTAAACTAAATTTACTATCAAGTTGCATCCATCTACTAACTCTCATCTTTTCTGTGTTCAACATGGTTGATTTATCAACAATTTCGTTCTGATTATGTCCTTTTTAACGCCTCGTAGTCATCTCTAGTTTTAATTTTTTTTCCATCATTCTAATTCATCGACAAACGTTAAGTATTCAGAATTGATACAGTGTAGTCATTTATAGACATGAAAATAAAAGCGGGCTCACATTTGAACCTTGATAGGTACAACGGCAGTAGTTGAGTATTGTGCGGAAAAAAAATCCAAATAATGCGAGTACAAATTGCCTCCATTGCATGTTCTTCAACAGCAAAACATGCGATATTTTTTAAACTGGTTTTCATGACGTCATCCAATGCTTTAGATACATTTTGAATAAGTATGAGTAAATTTTGGTCTTTGAATACCTATATTTAACATAAACCCATATAGAAACTGTGTCATCTCTTATTGTAACTTTTATGAGGTGGTGACTTAAAAAATTTACATAATTGAAAGTTTGAAAGCCGCTGGTTTGTAGCACCGTTTCAATGCTCCACATCATTCAAAAAAATAGCTAACTGCACTATAATTGCTTCGAAAAAATCCCACAAAACAGCGTGCTCACAGGAAGGTGACAATAAGCGTAATATGATTTAATGCTAACTGCTACTACTTTGTCTAGTAGTTCATGCGCACACCACAAACGCCGACTCATCGGCTGTTGATGTTCACTATCTAACACAGGTCTTAATTTCTAGCTTTCGATGACCACGGACGAGGCAAGAAGAACAAGTTCAAAGTGAAAAAGAAATTGAGGCAGTTCATTCTGCCCCTACTGCTGGCCTACAAGATGAAGTTTTTCACGCTCATCCCCATCCTGGTCGGGGGGTTGCTGCTGCTCACCGCCTCCACGGGATTGGCAGGATTCTTCTTCGCGCTGTTCTCGGCGGCTATGGGTTTGAAGAGCGGGTGGCACTGAGTAGTCGGTTTTAACTTTGAGTTTTACACCACTTATTTATTTCACTATAGTAATAGTACTACTTTAAAGTTCCTTACTGAAACATTGTCTACAACAAGCTAGTACAAACTAATGTGCGACACAAAATGCCATTTGCCTCTTTAGCATGTAAGGATTAATTTATTGAATGTAGATTGAGTTGGTCATTATAAAAAGTGTCTTTAAATGTGACTTTAAATCGCATAATTGTAGTCCTGTCCCAAAGCAATTATTGAAAGAATTCCAAGTAAAATAACCTGCTGTCGGCTACAATATAAACATTGAGAACCGCATGGCTATTCGATAAACAAGTTGTTAATCTCTCCTGGTTTTAACGTAACCGTTGAATCATAACAAACCATGAAGCATAAAATTGCATAACAAAGCAAGGTTACGCATCGTCTAGGCGGATGCAGTCTGCAAAACGACCCATTGAATTTATAACAACTAATTACCGGCAAAACGTGATCAATTGAAGCGTGCCATTGTACACATAAAAGAATCGTTCTACCAATTCACGCAAATAACCAATTTTGGATTTGTGACACTAAAGCTTGACAAATAGTTCAAAATCAAGATATGCTAGGTATGTCAATCCTGCCAACACCTCTTTACAGGTTCACTGTTATCTCGTTATTGCGGAAGTTGTATAACATTAAAACGTAACCTGGAGTTGTATATTAAGTACTTAAATTAGCAACTTTACAGATCACTGCGCCTCAGCCTAGCAGCTCTAAAAGTATAAGTAAGCCGCCTATTGCAGTTTGACATTGTCAATTACAATGGAAATTTATACGCATAACTGCAAGAAATTCTCAGAAACTAGTTAACATAACGTTGCTATTATTGCACAAATGTATAATTATCCATGCCTTCTATTTAATTATTCTAGTGGCAGTATCTAGTTTTACTGAATGTTCCTCGAAAGATGACAGCAATTAATTTGTAAAAGGAAATGGCATAACATATTAGATATAAAAATTCTTTTAAAATAGAAAATAGTTAACAAACACAACATAAAAATACCAGAATTTACAAAAGCATGTCCTGGAATAATTGGCACTTGCATTAGTGTCAAATGAAAAAAGATAAATAATTTCAACATTTACTAAGTCCATATAAACCATAGAACACTAGAAAATATTTGCTTCGCATCATATAGCATAAATAAATATTGTGATGCAATCTAGATGCAATAAAAACAGTTATACGAATTAACAACCATCCGGAAAATCCAATTTATATTCTAATATAAATTACTGCACTATTTGAATTGTATATAGCGGAAGCGATTGTTAATTATTAAACCACATAAAACAGTTAACATTTAAACACCGATTTTATGGAAAATTCAATGAACAGCTGATAGAAGTGCTCTGTTTATTGTTAGTTATAATAAAAAGAGACTATTTAATGAAAATAACTCCATTGTTTTTACTTCCTTTTACAATACAGGAAGTATTGGATTTACCCCAAAAACGCGAATTTGAATTTTCAAAAATCTTCCCGTGTTAGGGTCCCATGAAATAAGAAAACATATTTTTGTTCATTGGTGTGTCTGTCATCTGTGTGTGAACAGAATATCTCAAAAACGAAAAGAGAGTTGAAACTATATAAGTTTTGTGTACTGTCTAGATGCGACAGCAAGCTTTTGATTAAAATCGCATAACCGGAAGTATGGTGTTTACTCTTGTGATTTTTCAGTTTTTTTCGATTTGTTCAAAAACGGCTCTAACGATTTTTTTCAAACTCTACATTTTTATTACATTTTTAATGTGTATTGATGTGAGATAGGTGCTTTTCCAGTTGAATACCTACAAAATTGGTTTTGTCCTTTTTTTTATTAACTACTATTTTAAATAAGACACCCGGTGTATTAGTACATTTTTGAATTCAGCTTAAAATTTTCGAGAAAATTTGTCTTTTTAACTAACGCTCTATTTTGTACGGTTTCTGCAGAATTTCTGTAAATATTTGACAAATGCTTACAAATTTAAAATCTAATTTTTGGCTAATTATAAGATCACAATAAGAGAAGTTGTCTGCATGTATCATACCAGATTTTTTCAAAATAGCTCTCTATATAATATATTGATTCTTTCTTTCGACTTTCCAAAAATGGAGTTCTCTGTCTGCTTGGAGTAGTTTTAAAGAATGAACAAATGTATTACGACTTACTGGAAATATTTTGATAAGCAATTTAATTACTTTCTTAAAAAATGTAGACTTTTCTTGTAGCTAACTATTAAAACAACACAAGCCCGACCAAAATATTAATTTTGATTTAATAAATGACACATCAAATCAAAAAACTAAACCGATTGATGACAAAATATTATTGCTTATACAAATTTGCTAAGCTGACATTGAAAATAAATAATCGCAAATTAACAAAGCAGATATATCAGGAATATCCGATTTGCCTGTAAATAATGTTGACAATTCAGTAGCAACAGCCGAATAATTAGTAGAAGTTAACAAGCCTACGTCTATGCTCAGCGGTAGGGTTACTGCAATGGCGTCGGCGTAAGAAGGGGTGGTTGGGCGTTACCCTCAGCTAGACACTGGATTTGATTGGAACAAAGTTTATTATATTTACACATACAAATAAGCTTATAACTAGGTAACATTTATATACAGAAAAAGAAAAGAAAAATGGCGGATTGGCATCCGCGATTGGAAGCGGGTGTGGTCCTTCGGAGGCGGGGCCGGCGGCTTCCTCCTGCGGTTGCAGCGGCGGCGGTGGCGACTGGCGACGGGGCGGCGAGCTGAGAGCAGCGGCGGCGGCAACGTCGGCGGCAGTGCGGATCTCCTTGGCGGAGGCGGCGGCTGGCGGCTTCCTTCGGCGGTTGCAGCGGCGGCGGTGGCGACTGGCGACGGGGCGGCGGGCTGTGAGCAGCGGCGGCGGCAACGTCGGCGGCAGTGCGGATCTCCTGGGCGGAGGCGGCGGCTGGCGGCTTCCTTCTGCGGTGGCAGCGGCGGCGGTGGCGACTGGCGACGGGGCGGCGGGCTGTGAGCAGCGGCGGCGGCAACGTCGGCGGCAGTGCTGATCTCCTGGGCGGAGGCGGCGGCTGGCGACTTCCTTCTACGGTGGCAGCGGCGGCGGTGGCGACTGGCGACGGGGCGGCGGGCTGTGAGCAGCGGCGGCGGCAACGTCGGCGGCAGTGCTGATCTCCTTTGGCGGAGGCGGCGGCTGGCGGCTTCCTTCTGCGGTGGCAGCGGCGGCGGTGGCGACTGGCGACGGGGCGGCGGGCTGTGAGCAGCGGCGGCGGCAACGTCGGCGGCAGTGCGGATCTCCTGGGCGGAGGCGGCGGTTGGCGGCTTCCTTCTGCGGTGGCAGCGGCGGATCTCCTTTGGCGGAGGCGGCGGCTGGCGAAAGTGGCTTTCCAAAGACGGCAGGCAGCAGAGTCCAATGCGTAGGATTGGTTCTAAGTCCACGAGGGTGATAGGCTCTGGAGAGGCTGGAGCTGCTAGCTGGTCCTGGAAGCTGAAGTGGCTCGAATCCCAAGTCCCACGAAGACGGCAGACAGCTAAGTCCAGTAAAATGGATCGGCTCTAAGTCCACGAAGATGCGGCAGACAGCTAAGTCCAGTGAAATGGATCGGCTCTAAGTCCACGAAGATGCGGCAGACAGCTAAGTCCAGTGAAATGGATCGGCTCTAAGTCCACGAAGATGCGGCAGACAGCTAAGTCCAGTAGATGAAACGGCTGGTGGTCCTGGAGCTGAAGTGGCTGCTGGTAGTCCTGGAAGCTGAAGTGGCGGCTGGTGGATTCTCCTTGGCTGAGTCGGCGATGGAAGGCTGAATGGTTCCTGGTAGCGAAAGTGGCTCGAACTCCAAGTCCCACGAAGGCGGCAGACAGCTAAGTCCAGTGAAACGGCTGTTGGTCCTGGAGCTGAAGTGGCTGCTGGTAGTCCTGGAAGCTGAAGTGGCTGCTGGTAGTCCTGGAAGCTGAAGTGGCGGCTGGTGGACTCTCCTTGGCTGAGTGATGCTGGGTCGACTCTCCTGGATTGAGTGATTTCTTACTGCCAGCGTCTGACTATTTAAAGGAGCCAGTCCTTTGTCCAACGCGATCTCGACGCTCATTGGTCGAAGTAGAAGGGATGTTTTGCCCGATTTCGATATATTTTGAAATTATAGCATTTAATTGAGCGGCGTGATCAATTATCGACTTGGTTTGAGTCGCAATCAATAGTTGATGAAATTCCGATTCTAACGACACCCAATTTGCTATGTTTTGAGTAAAAATTAGCTCAACTTGGAATTTTTAATGCAATGTTCCGCTTAAAGCTTAATTAAGTATTATTCTTATGGCGTGTGTTAAAAAGTTTATTATGCTTTGATCGGTTGCGCGCTATTTTTATAAGATTTTTGAGACCAATTTCGCTTTTCTGGGACGCTTCCTTCCGTTAATTAAAATTTAATTTGTAATCTGCATCTTTGCCCGCTGTACTCGGTCGTGGCCCCTGATTTCTTCGTTACAATATGCCTTTCCTCGGGCCGCTGAACTCTCGGCCGCTCTCCCGGGCGCGTGTTTGGCTGCCTGATGGAAAAATTGCTTTTTCTCCACCTGTATATGTGCTAGCGCTCTGTGGTTTGTTTTAATAGGTAGCGGTTAATTTTTCCTATCTTCTGGTATCCTTTATGTGTGATTAAAACAGAGCGCACTCTGTTTTAAGGGCGTTTTAGTGAAAAATTCTTAATTTAATCTGCAAACATTCGTGAGGCGTATTTCGCTGGCTGTCACCTTTCTTGGCCGGCCGGCTCCAATAAAGTTTATGGTTGCAATCTTGCTGCACTTTAGAAATTCGTTGTAAGGACACTTATTTTTATGATTTTAGGGTTTTGAAAGATACTTCTGCGTAGGATCGCGGCGGTTTGTTAAACAGATGTAATATTCTTTGTTCTTCGGGCGCCTTGCGGGCGGCGTACGTTTCCTTTGTTTTTATTCGATCTGTTTAACGGTTCATATCAATTCCCCCCTCCTTTGGCGTCCGCGATCCGGGCGCAAAAAGGTTAGGGAGAGAAGAGGCGGAGTTGGTCGGCGTGAATTTTTCTCCTCGACAACGTCTAACTGGCTTAGCGGCGGATTCCTTGGTGGTACTGCGAGATATGAGTGGCCGGTTATCCGTAGATGCCCTTGTGAATCCTCACATGGTGATGATTGGTTGCGAGTCGCATGATCCCTTGTAGCAGGTTGTTGAAACCGGAGGGGATCTTTCCTTTGCTGGTTCGCTGGCCGTCATGCATCTTTGGGCTAAGTGGTCGCTGAATCCCTATGGAATGATACGCTGCTCGGTGGAGGTATCTCGATGAGCGAGATGTTGGGCCGTTGAAGGTCGTTGTTGGGGCCTTGGCGGCGGTGAGAAGCGTTCCGATGGAAGGTGTCGTCAGCCGGGACTCGTGGGGGGCGGATGTCGACCTGGGGTGTTGGAAACTTCGGCCAGGACTCCTGGTACCTGGGGCTCGTGTCCAAGCGAAGTCCCTTGGGGCGTGGGCTTTTTCACGTTCTGGAGCAGATCTGTGGCTGGGCGTACTTCGCCAGTACACGGCTGGTGCGGGCGGAAGCTTGGGGTCCAGGCGCGGCCAGATCGGTCCTCGGTGACATAAGCGCGATGCTAGGAGTTCGGGGTCTTGAAGTGCGTGCTTAGGCGGAGTCCTCTCCTTGACGCGGAGTTCCTATCCTTCTAGGTGACCCGACTTGCTGACGTGGAGACGGCTGAGGTGGGACACCTTGTTCGGGGGCTGCTAGGGATGATCAGACGTGTTGACGTTTGGGTGAGAAGCCAGGTGGATCCTCGTCGTAGAAGGTGCCGTGCTTGATCTTCCGGAAGTGGGAGCGCGTGACCAGGCGAAGTATGGCGGCGTTGCGGCAGTCCTCACGTGCTGAGTCAATCTGCGGAAGGATACACCTCGGTGGCACGCGGTGGGTGCGGGCGGAGGCTTGGGGCATCCTTGGCGCCGACAGATTGACCTTCGGTGGTGGAGGTGGCAAGTCCTAGCTTCGGGGACCTGGGGCGCCTGTTCCGGCGGATTCGTGAGCTTCGGCCTTCTAGTGAGCGTGCTTCTCTGTTGCGCTTCTCGGCGAATTTGCGCTAAGTGCAGGTGCTGGAGTGCCTGCAGAGAGTTGGTGGCGAGCTTCTGGCAGCAGATTGGCACTGCCGGCCAGAGAGCTGGTGATGAGCTTCTGGTAGCATATTTGAAGTGCTGGCCAGAGAGCTGGTGTTGGGGCCTTGGTGGCGATGGAAGCGTTCCGATGAAAGGTGTCGTCAGCCGGGACTCGTGGGAGCGGATGTCGACCTGGGGCGTTGGAAACTTCGGTCAGGACTCCTGGTACCTGGGCTCGTGTCCAAGCGAAGTCCCTTGGCGGCGTGAGCTTATTCACGTGCTGGGGCGGATCTGTGGCCGGGCTTCGGCGGCACGCGGTTGGTGCGGGCGAAGTTTGAGGGTCCAGTCTTGACCAGATCGCTCCGCGGAGAAGTAAGCGTGATGCCAGGACTTCGGTATCTTGAAGGGCGTGCTTAGGCGAAGTCCTCTCCTTGACGCGGAGTTTCTGTTTCCTTAGGCGACCCGGGTTGCTGACGTGGAGGCGGCTGAGGGGAGACACTTTGGTCGGGGCTGCTCGGGCTAGTTGGACGCGTTGACGTCTGGAGAAGAAGCTAGGTGGATCCTCGTCGTAAAAGGGGCTGTGCCTGATGTTCCGGAAGCGGGCGCACGTGACCAGGCGAAGTATGGTGGTGTTGCGGCATTCCTCACGTGCTGAGTCAATCTGCGGAAGGATACACCTCGGTGGCACGCGGTGGTAGCGGGCGGAGGCTTGGGGCATCCTTGGCGCGGACAGATTGACCTTCGGTGGTGGGGGTGGCAAGTCCTAGCTTCGGGGACCTGGGGCGCCTGTTCCGGTGGAGTTGTGGGCTTGGGCCTTTCAGCGAGCGCTGTTCCCCTGTTGCTCTTCTCGGTGAGTTTGTGCTGCGTGCAGGTGCTGGAGCTTCTGCAGAGAGTTGGCGGCGAGCTTCTGGCAGCATATTTGAAGTGTTGGCCAGAGAGCTGGTGCTGAGCTTCTGGTAGCACATTGGCGGTGCAGGCCAGAAAGCTGGTGATGAGGGATCCTTGAGATTGCTGTGAATCGTTGTGGATCATGGTTGTTGGTGGTGATGTTGTTGATGTTTGTTTTGGGCGCCACTGGGTGTTTACTACCACTCCCAGAAGTGGTGTTGGTCCTCTTCATTCATCTTGGTTTTCCCTGGGTTGAGACACTGTGGTGGTGTCCTCTGTCCACATGGAAACGGAGATGCGCTGTCTTCTGTGACTTCCGAGTGATGCGGGCTGACACTTGGTTGCGGTGTCTGCTGAGGTTCCTTGTTGGTCCTCTTCATTCATCTTGGTTTTCCCTGGGTTGAGACACTGTGGTGGTGTCCTCTGTCCACATGGAAACGGGGATGCGCTGTCTTCTGTGACTTCCGAGCGATGCGGGCTGCCATTTTGTTGCGGTGTCTGCTGAGGTTCCTTGTTGGTCCTCGGCGGAGTTGTGTCCATCCTTCTTCGTCGACTTCACCATTGTAGTGGGCGTGGCTTCCCTCTGATGTCCACCAAAGGCTGGCCCCACGTTCCGGGCGACAATTAACAAGCCTACGTCTATGCTCAGCGGTAGGGTTACTGCAATGGCGTCGGCGTAAGAAGGGGTGGTTGGGCGTTACCCTCAGCTAGACACTGGATTTGATTGGAACAAAGTTTATTATATTTACACATACAAATAAGCTTATAACTAGGTAACATTTATATACAGAAAAAGAAAAGAAAAATGGCGGATTGGCATCCGCGATTGGAAGCGGGTGTGGTCCTTCGGAGGCGGGGCCGGCGGCTTCCTCCTGCGGTTGCAGCGGCGGCGGTGGCGACTGGCGACGGGGCGGCGAGCTGAGAGCAGCGGCGGCGGCAACGTCGGCGGCAGTGCGGATCTCCTTGGCGGAGGCGGCGGCTGGCGGCTTCCTTCGGCGGTTGCAGCGGCGGCGGTGGCGACTGGCGACGGGGCGGCGGGCTGTGAGCAGCGGCGGCGGCAACGTCGGCGGCAGTGCGGATCTCCTGGGCGGAGGCGGCGGCTGGCGGCTTCCTTCTGCGGTGGCAGCGGCGGCGGTGGCGACTGGCGACGGGGCGGCGGGCTGTGAGCAGCGGCGGCGGCAACGTCGGCGGCAGTGCTGATCTCCTGGGCGGAGGCGGCGGCTGGCGACTTCCTTCTACGGTGGCAGCGGCGGCGGTGGCGACTGGCGACGGGGCGGCGGGCTGTGAGCAGCGGCGGCGGCAACGTCGGCGGCAGTGCTGATCTCCTTTGGCGGAGGCGGCGGCTGGCGGCTTCCTTCTGCGGTGGCAGCGGCGGCGGTGGCGACTGGCGACGGGGCGGCGGGCTGTGAGCAGTGGCGGCGGCAACGTCGGCGGCAGTGCGGATCTCCTGGGCGGAGGCGGCGGTTGGCGGCTTCCTTCTGCGGTGGCAGCGGCGGATCTCCTTTGGCGGAGGCGGCGGCTGGCGAAAGTGGCTTTCCAAAGACGGCAGGCAGCAGAGTCCAATGCGTAGGATTGGTTCTAAGTCCACGAGGGTGATAGGCTCTGGAGAGGCTGGAGCTGCTAGCTGGTCCTGGAAGCTGAAGTGGCTCGAATCCCAAGTCCCACGAAGACGGCAGACAGCTAAGTCCAGTAAAATGGATCGGCTCTAAGTCCACGAAGATGCGGCAGACAGCTAAGTCCAGTGAAATGGATCGGCTCTAAGTCCACGAAGATGCGGCAGACAGCTAAGTCCAGTGAAATGGATCGGCTCTAAGTCCACGAAGATGCGGCAGACAGCTAAGTCCAGTAGATGAAACGGCTGGTGGTCCTGGAGCTGAAGTGGCTGCTGGTAGTCCTGGAAGCTGAAGTGGCGGCTGGTGGATTCTCCTTGGCTGAGTCGGCGATGGAAGGCTGAATGGTTCCTGGTAGCGAAAGTGGCTCGAACTCCAAGTCCCACGAAGGCGGCAGACAGCTAAGTCCAGTGAAACGGCTGTTGGTCCTGGAGCTGAAGTGGCTGCTGGTAGTCCTGGAAGCTGAAGTGGCTGCTGGTAGTCCTGGAAGCTGAAGTGGCGGCTGGTGGACTCTCCTTGGCTGAGTGATGCTGGGTCGACTCTCCTGGATTGAGTGATTTCTTACTGCCAGCGTCTGACTATTTAAAGGAGCCAGTCCTTTGTCCAACGCGATCTCGACGCTCATTGGTCGAAGTAGAAGGGATGTTTTGCCCGATTTCGATATATTTTGAAATTATAGCATTTAATTGAGCGGCGTGATCAATTATCGACTTGGTTTGAGTCGCAATCAATAGTTGATGAAATGCCGATTCTAACGACACCCAATTTGCTATGTTTTGAGTAAAAATTAGCTCAACTTGGAATTTTTAATGCAATGTTCCGCGTAAAGCTTAATTAAGTATTATTCTTATGGCGTGTGTTAAAAAGTTTATTATGCTTTGATCGGTTGCGCGCTATTTTTATAAGATTTTTGAGACCAATTTCGCTTTTCTGGGACGCTTCCTTCCGTTAATTAAAATTTAATTTGTAATCTGCATCTTTGCCCGCTGTACTCGGTCGTGGCCCCTGATTTCTTCGTTACAATATGCCTTTCCTCGGGCCGCTGAACTCTCGGCCGCTCTCCCGGGCGCGTGTTTGGCTGCCTGATGGAAAAATTGCTTTTTCTCCACCTGTATATGTGCTAGCGCTCTGTGGTTTGTTTTAATAGGTAGCGGTTAATTTTTCCTATCTTCTGGTATCCTTTATGTGTGATTAAAACAGAGCGCACTCTGTTTTAAGGGCGTTTTAGTGAAAAATTCTTAATTTAATCTGCAAACATTCGTGAGGCGTATTTCGCTGGCTGTCACCTTTCTTGGCCGGCCGGCTCCAATAAAGTTTATGGTTGCAATCTTGCTGCACTTTAGAAATTCGTTGTAAGGACACTTATTTTTATGATTTTAGGGTTTTGAAAGATACTTCTGCGTAGGATCGCGGCGGTTTGTTAAACAGATGTAATATTCTTTGTTCTTCGGGCGCCTTTCGGGCGGCGTACGTTTCCTTTGTTTTTATTCGATCTGTTTAACGGTTCATATCAAAGTAATCACAAAATAGATCCTAGCAATAACAAATTTCCAGCAAATGTAGTATTAGCAGAAAAAAACATTACAAATTATAAGATCGAGTATCAAGTAAAAGCTTTAAAATGGTGAAATTGGCAAGATAATTATAGGAATCAATTAAATAAATAATAGAACATTAGCAAACTAATAATATGATATCTAGCTGGTTTAAAAAATACCCATGATCAGGGGTTATGCGCATTAAAACAAAGAAATGTAACCAAACTGCACTATTGTAATACCCCAGGGTTGAACACTCAACTATTAAAACTGGGTATATAAAATAGCCCCCGTAGAGGTGCTACGTTCAACTCTAGATTTTCTTTTGAATTGCTATCAGCGTTTCCAGCTTACTCTTATGAACGTCTCTAGTATTTTTTGTCAATATTAAACTTTCATTTCAAACGTCACATTTTGATCACTTTTGAATATTTCTTTCCTGATAATAGAGTAGCTCGTAATCTAGGGTATAAAAATACTAAAGTTTTATGAAAACTAGATATGTTGATACAGGGTGTCAAAATGTCCATATCTTCAATCTTAATTTTCAATTTTTTTTAAATACACCCCCATTTACTTGATTACAGAAATAGATAGATAGAGCCTTAAATTTCCTTCAGTTTCGATCACACACATTATTCTTTATTCCAAAAGGTGGTTGAGAAATTAAGTTAGATATGCCTACTGTCCTTCTATAAGGAGGTCGCGTTTTAACAGTGAACTGCAATTGTTTTTTAGGTTTTCGTTAATACCAAGAGATGGATATATGGTAACATTTCAAGTGACTGCCAAGGAATAGTGTTCTGTAGTTTTTACTAATGACAAGTGTGCATGTGCGGCAGTTGTTTTAAAAGTTTATGATGGATGCTCAAGCAGACCTAAATTTAACAGGGTGAGTATTTTACAGTATTTATTACCACACATTTCAATAAATTTTACTTTATTATTATGTGTTATGGTTTCATTTATCAATAAGCTGAACCCACTTTGGTCAAATCACCTAAAGTATGTTCGATTCTTATAAAAAACGAGGCCTTCTTTTAAAAGGACAGTAGGCAGGTGAGTGTCTAACGTAGACATTTTTTGCAGAGGCATTACCTTACACGAACTTCATCAATTAATTGATGATACAATAAATTAGGATATTGAAATAGCAGTTTTGCCTCCTAGGAATGCCTGTGATCTTGTAGCAGATGAGGAGTCTAGCGAAGAGGACTTTATAGAATTTAATAATTTACTTGGAACACAGTTTGGAGCCGAAGACGTATGCAGAATGAGAATAATGTTGCTAGTGACGAGAGTGAAGACAATCTACCACTGTCACCAATTTGGAGGTGGCAAAAAGCAGCTCTGCACGCAATAATAATTCACCAATTGGACTTTAATATTTCTTTTGGAATAACCAAGTAATAGATAATTATCTTTGTTGCTTATTCAAATAAATATCCTGCCGATAAAAATAAAAATGGAAACATCACTAATGTTGAAATGAAAACTTTCTTCGCTGTTCTACTTCTTAGTGGCTATGTTCAAATTCCTAGCCGTAGATCTAGAAAGTAGAGATCGCTTCGAATTTATTTTCAGTAATTCGAATTCTAGTGACAACAACAATTTAGATAAGTCAGAACGTTTTGCTTAAGTGAGACCTTTTATCAACAAAATGAATGAGTTATTCCAAGAGTTCACCCCATTGTGGGAAAATCATACCGTTGACGAAGCCATTGTTGACCACTTGATCTTTCCTCAAGAAAAACAAACGCGCTGTCGATTATGCTATAGGAAGAGGTCAAATATGTTCAAAAATGTGATGTATTACTTCATGTTGCGTGTTTTAAGCCATATAATACTAAACAATAAAGTGTATTTTTTTTTAGTTTGCTTTATAGGTACTGCATTTTATAATTTTTAATGCCTACTGTCCTTTAAAAGGGATACTAATTTTTTAATATAACAAAAATTCATAAAATATTGATGAAAATATAATAGTTAAGGCTTATACATTGCAATTCGAGAACAAAAGTTAAAATTTTACAATCGAAGACCGGGGTACTAAAAGGACACACTGTATAAGCTAATATACCGGGTGACAATGAAGCCAAGCCACGCTTCTATCTCTTTCATACACGGATACTAGACATAATTTTGAATTGATACACAAATGTAATCAAAATAGCCAATTTCAGATTTTATTGGAAATTACCATAACTTTGGTTTCTTAGCTGCTAAATTGGCTTAGGTATTACAAAAAAATATTTAAAAAAATACTAATTAATTATTTTTCAGTTTCAAATCAAGGTAAAGTTGCGCTTGTTGCATATAGTGAGATTGGTACAAAAAACGATATCTAATGGCAGAATTACCCTTAGTAGATGCCATTTAAAAAGGTGGCTTTCTCTTAAAAAACAGTTAGCAAATTTTATTATTATATAAATAGTGTGTTATTGACCTAATCGATAAAATAGCTATTATTATGGGTTGCTAGAGTCACTTAGAATCACAAGATTTATGAAGTCGTAATTGTACCTCTGTAATTACATGAAGGAAAATTGTACGTAATTTTGTAGTTAAAAATTAATGTTTTCGAAATGTGTGGTTGCCAAAGTTAAACCTTACTGACATTTGATGTTAACATTGACGTTTGTTTGACTTTTTAAGTATCGTACGCATCTATTAAAGCTAGTCAACCTTTTAATTCACAAATAAAAAGGCGAAAAAAGCAACCACAAAATTAATCGACACAGGTGTTTTGGTAAATTCTAAGTTATGTTACCTTTATTCATATGCGAAACTTAATACCATTTTAATGTATTTAAACAAAGTAAACAACGTACTTAGAAGTAGAGTATAAGTATATTGAATACAAAAATGACTAGATAAGTAATTACACACACTTCTGTACTTTTATCTAACAGTTAGTAGACCATGATCTTGTTCAGAGTTTCCAATAGTTCCTTTCTAGAAGATCCATGTCCCGTCCAAAAACAGACTTTATTCAACCCTCTGGTTTTATACATAAAATAAGCCGAGATTATACAACTACTCGCAGTTCAAGCGTCCCTTGCCCTTTTAAATGGGGCAACTTTAAGGTTGGAGAAGTTCCGTGTTACGCACAACATAAATTGTAGAGGGCGGTCGGTGTATCAAAATGCTTGAAAATTATATATGCTTCTTTGGTTGCATAGCTACGTAATATCATTGAATCACAAAAGATGTTGAAAGGCGAATGATATGTGTTGCAGCATTTATGCAGTATTATTCCAAAACGTCCACGCCTTCCTTGAAGTCACTGTCATCTTTCGTTTTCATGTTATTCGCCCAGTTTTCTAATATTTTCTTCAATTTCTCAACAAGCTGTTTTACTTTAATTTGTAGTTCCTGTTCTTGCAAACAACCTCGAGTTCGTCCCAAATTTACTTTTTGATTTTTAGGCTACTTTTAGGCGTTACATTTTCAACGTTTTATCAAACTCCTTCAAACGAAGTATTTCCAAAATCCATATTTGCCAAAGTAAAAAATTTTAAACTTGACAAACAATTTGTATCATAACTGTAATCAAGACACTGCTCATAGATAGCTAAGTAAATTCTTGACGAATTTTTAATGATATTACCACATCTATGTTATCATGGAAATATACCAACGTACCCGGATATATAGTAAATATACAAGTTTACCCGCTAATATTTAAAATTTGATTGGTCAGAAAAATGCATTCTATTCTATATAATCATAAAAATGTGGCACTATTAAGTACGTAGTTAGTTATTGTATGCTAATAATTACATAAATGTTATAAGCCAGCTGCACCCTTTGGATGTAACTATAGAGGTATGGTTTACTTAGCTTACCGGTTGGAAAATAGTAATGAAGTTATTTTCGAACAAGTAATAATGTGATTTGTGACCTGTTGTCGCCAAAAGTGATAATATAGCGGTATTGCTTTTATCAAAAATTTGGGGAACTTATTAATTTATTTATTGGATGCAAAGAGTTCAACATATATCTTCAGGTAATACACAACCTAAGTCGTAACTGTGAATGAAATCACACGCTAATCGGTTTATTATACTAATGTAATAATAAAATAGTTGTACTAGCACGTAATAAAATTAACTAGGTGTAACCACTAACACGTATAAGAATGCCCCTACAATATTGCAGATAATTCCTAAAACTTTCACAAAGTAATAACGTTAACTGCATTCTCGTTAAATTTAGTGTCACTTTTATTGGTGGTTACTAATTTATGCATCAGTTATTTACTGTGGACGTTATAAAACGAAAATAAAAGTAAAAGTGATACCAAACTCCAGCTGTTTACAAACCGTGTTAGGAAAGGTCGTAGTACATTTTAGAATATTAAGTTGAATATATAAACTATATATAAACTAAATAGCCGTACAATTATGCATTTTAAAACAATTTCAATGTTTACGCCCTCCACTTCCTTGAAAATGAGGGGCACTAACTAAAATAGAGAACTGTATGGTATCCGAATCTTCTGGAGAAATTCTATTATGTCTTTACTGTTAACGATGTACATTTTAAAAATATTTTGATCCACCATGGTCGACTCGTATGGGAGGGGCGATACCAACTCACATTTGTATAGGTATTGAGCGTCTTATATTCTTCTTCACAATTTCATTGGATATGATTTTACCTATTTTACATATTTTAATTTTAAAATTCTGACCATTACTTTCGAAGTTTGATTTCTTTAAATGGCACCGGCCTATTTAAAAAGTCGCAGCAGCCTTGCTTTTAAGAATTCAGAAAAATTAAGCTGTACCCTATTAACCAAGAGTCTAGAATTTTTGATGACAGAAACAGAAGTCGATTTCAATTATAGAGGGTGAATTTTGTTTATTTTGATGAGAATTGAAATAAGCCATTTTTTCCAGTGAATTTCTTAACGCTACGTCGTTTCGACAATTGATGGAACGATTTGAGTAACTGGAAAAGTGTATTAAACATAGTAAACCATTATGAATCATCCCACTCTAATTGAAGAGAATGAACTCGGCATTGTTCTCAATCTTAAACAATTTCACACTTGTGTGTGCAACAAATTACTGTTACCACTGACGTAAGTAAGGATTCGGCGAATCGCATCATACGGAATCACAAATTCTATCAATGCTGTATAAAACTAGGATTTGGAAAACAAATGCGTTTTTACCAAATTATTATGGAAAATGTTGATAAAAATTGGAATTTTCTAAATAAAATTTTATTCGACGACGGAGCAACCTTTAAGAACAACGGTGTAATCAATCATCCTTGAGAAAGAGAGTGTCCTCAATCAGCATATATAGCATTAAAATGGTACGGAACATCTACACTAGATAGGACAATTCAACTTCCAAAATCAATGGTCTATCAACGTTTGTGGCGGCACAATGGGAACAATTACGTCATAAACCAGTATTTTTTCAAAAATCTTCTAACGAGTGAAAGGTATTTTAATAACCCAAAAAATGACTTATTTACTTTGATTTACCCCTGCTATTGAAAATATTTAACCTTCAAAGACACCTGTACTTATGATACCAATATGACGGTGCAGTACTACATTTTTATAGAAGGGTGCAAATTATCTTCACTACTCTGCTCACTTGGTATAGTGTTGTTACAGGACATGATTAGTAAAAATCAAGGAAAATAAAAAAGCAGTCAAACGGTATACAAATGAGTTATGACTCTTTGTAGTCCTCAAAAACCAAAAATTCCTGTACAATCAAATCGACTTTTGTCCATGCCAACGCAAATTAGAAATTCTTCTTTTTTATGATTTCTTAATAACAAGGCAACTTTGATTTTTTTTAAATAGGCCTGTAGGTGCCATTCTTAAAAAGAAACTCATAGCTTCTAATTTGTAGTCAGAATTTCGAAAATAAGATATGCTTATGTAAGTAAGATCCTAGACGATACTATCCTGAAAAAATACAAGATGTGAATTTCAAAAAAAGTGTTTCCAGCTCCTCCTACACGAGTTGACTATGGCGGCTAAAAGTGTTTTAATCTGTAGATATAAATACCGCTATAAGTTAAGCGAGTTAAGTTTATTTAACGACGATTAGTGTTTTTAAAAAGCATTTATTTATACTTAGAACACTAATCACTTTACAGACGTCGGAGCTCTGCTCCACACACTTGATACAGGACAGGCTAACCTGAGTGTCGAAACAGAACTGAATGCAAGAAGCATCTTAACACTAAGGAAAACTCTTATCCTAAAGAAATGCAAGCTAGTTTCCGTTCCCACAGGCGTTATCATAAAGTTCTAGGAACAGAGTACAGATCTAGCGGGTTCTAATCTTATCTCTAAGCTAGTAAGCGTTTCTAGTCACGTAACTCCTCCCATCTGAGAATCTTAAATACCGTGAAGCTGTATTTAAGTTATATTTTGACATTGAAGTAAGGAATTTTGAGTATCGTTTAATACGATCGCTTCATTTTGCGATTTTCGCAATAGTTTTATTAGTTTTGATTTGAAAGAGTCACGTTTACAATATAGATATAATATAATGATTACGAACATAGTGATTAATAATATAATAATAATGAGCGAAATTAAACTTAGTTTATTTACAAAATGGATATTGTTGTTTATCAACTTATCCTTATGGTTTGTCAGTTTTAATTGATTATTGACTAACTCTTGTGTGTTAATAGGGGATAGGTCAATTTTTGAAATATTGATTAGTTTTGATTCATCTATTCGCAATTTACTTATACTGGGCAATTGTAAAATAATCTGTTTTGTAGACGTAGATTTCATGGTGAACAGTATTTTGTCGTGATTTATTAGAACTGAACAGTCAGGAGTTAGATGTATTAAATTTGATCCTGTAATTTCTCTCTTTGCAATAACCTGATTGCATTGCATATCTAAAATTGTTTTAATGGGCGAACTAATAAGCCACGTAGCTGAATCTATCTGCAAAATTTTATTTGCGGTTAAATTGAAAATATATGGTCGACAAGTTTGATTGTCGTGAAAGGACAACAATTGTGTTTCACACAATTTCGAATTTGGGATACTGAAATGATTATCTCGAGAACAGAAGTAGTTATTTATTGAAGTTTGTTGACATTGATTAATATCGATAGGTACACTAAAATCAGGATTAAATAGTAAAGTGTTGTAGGAAGGGATTATCATTTGAAATTCGTTATTCGTGTTGTATGCCGGGAAAGGAATCAATTTAATTAATTCTTCTTCTTGGGGTTCCGTCTCCTAACGGAGGTTGGATATCTTGATTTTGGACACCGCTGCTCTGAATAGGTCTATCGAGGAACAATTGTACCACTCTCTTAAGTTCCTAAGCCATGATGTCCGTCGCCTTCCTGGATTTCTTCTTCCCGATATTTTTCCCTGTATAATCAGTTGAAGCAGTCCATACCGTTCTCCTCGCATAACATGTCCGAGATATTGCAGCTTTCTGGTCTTTATGGTTCTAATTAGTTCTCTCTCTCTCTTTGTCCATCTGGCGTAAGACTTCTTCGTTTGTTTTTCTCTCTGTCCATGATATTCGCAACATGCGGCGGTACACCCAAAGTTCGAAATTGATTGATATTCTGAAAATGTTCGAATTAGCGGAATTTCGAAAATGAACGTGAAGATTTTATCTTTCTGGTATATTTTTGTCGTTATAATCGATTCGTACAAATGGAGGTTTTCGTATTCTCCAGGATAAGGAAGAGCTAAACCCTTATTATTATTACTTTGAAGTTTGGTTAAAGATTTTGTTATTTGATTAAGGGATTGGATTAGTTCATTATTGTCAATGAGGGAAAGATGAAGTTGTTGTTTTTGTGCGAAAGTTAGTGCATTTTCTAATTCAAGCCAGATATTAATAAATAGTTGTAATGATTGAATTGATTGATTTATCACTGAATAGGTAGAAGTTGCGGCTAGTATTCTTTCAATTTTTACATTATCTAGCAAGATTTTATTTAAGTTATGATTTAATAGTTTTTGATTCTCGGAGAGATCGTGTATTGTAGATAGGGTGTTATTAAGGATCTGAGTTTGTTCTAACAAAACATTCTTTTGGGTTTCGGAATTGTGGGTCAATTTAGAAATTATTTCTTCGTATCGTTTTCCATCTTCTTGGTCTAAGTTACCGGTGATGAATTTTATTACTGTGCCAAGTCCATCTATTAATCCACATTTTTGTCTGGTGTTTTGCATTTCGGGAAATAATTAAAATAGCAGCTGATCTGCTTTATTAATATATTGTTTGAGAATTAAAAGCTGATTGTTATGATTAATTAAAATGTCTTTTAAATCTACAAAGTGTCTATAGCCTATTGGAAAGTTTTTGTTTTCTAAAAGTGAAATTGACGCTAGAAGGTTATTTTTAAGAGTTTGATAGTCAGTCAATAAAGGGGTGTAGTCAAGGATTTTTATTAAGGTCCATTCGGATTCCTTTAATAGGGCTTTACCTTTTTGTAAGGGGTATAGTCCAGGATGGTTGTTTAAAGTCTTGATTGTTATGTCACATTTGAGGTGGTGCCAGGCGATGGCGAAGAGGATGATCGATAATGTCCTGTAAAAGGCATCAGATCATTGGCATGTCTTTTTAATATTGTATTTTTGTGTACGTGTTTAACATCGTACGTGCATTTGTCCTAATGTAAACTTGGTCTCCAATTTTGAATGATTTGGAATTTCGGGATTTATTGACTTTGTCGTTTCGTGCTTCTTTTGTAGAGCTTTGTTTATTTTGAAGAGCGTCGTAAAGATGTTTCATTTTTTCTCTGTGATTTACTACATAATTTTCGAAAAATGATTTTTCATAGTCTAGGTCAAAAGGGTTCTTGTTGTCGGTATGTCCAAATACTATTTCGAAAGGTGATAATTTTAGATTTGAATGGATAGTATGGTTGTAAGCCATTACACAATATTGTATTTTCTTGTGTTCGGGCATTTCTCCTAAAAGTCTATAGTGTTCTATTAATGTCGCTCTACTGGGGAATTTGATTCGTGATGATAAGGTGTTGTTGTATGCAATTGAATTTTGAGTACTTGTAAAAAGCTTAGAAAAGGTTGTTTATTAAATTCATTATCTGTTATCAATATGTTAGGGGCCGTAAAGGTTGTAATGAAAAAGAATAGTCGATCTGTCACATCGATCATGTTACTGGATCGTAATTGATAGGCTTTGGAAAAAGCGTCTATTAACGTTAAATATTTAATTCCTTTTATTTGAAATATATCCATATGAATTGTATAAAATGGTCGATTAAAAGTTGGAGTTAATTGAAGGGGTTGCTTTATGGGATTTCTGTTATATTTTTGTGTTCTACAGATTTGACAATTGTTAATAAAAATTTTAATGTCGTTGCTCATACCTTTCCAAAAATATTTTCTTTGTAGGTGTTCTATTGTTTCGGATATTCCTCTGTGATTCGTTTTACCATAGTGATAATTAATAATTTGGTTGTGACGTTCTTCAGGTTTAATTATGTATGTAACTTGTGTCGTACATCTGTGGAATTTGGGGGTGTTTTCATTTGTGATTGAATTGATATATTGAGAAAATTCTTGGTATAATTTGTCGTTAGAGAAATAGCAATAATAATGAGTTTTGGGTTGACAGTGTTCTATTAGTAACTCGTTAAATTTTGAATTTTTATTATTAGAGTTCACGAAAACTGAATAATGAATGTTTCCGTCGAATTTGGTGATTTGAATTTGTCTAGGCAAATTGGCTTCAATAAATTCTATTTGTTTACTAAAATGTTGCAAAGGTTTGTCGCAAATATCTATTACGGGTGCTGAACTTACTTGGGTGTGTACTGTGTCTACTAAAGATTCGTTTCCATTATTTGATGGCGTTCTAACAATCGGTGTATCGAATAAATCTGATAAGTTTGGTGTCTCTGCACGATTGGGAATTATGCTAAAATTATCTGGTAAGGTTTCGGGTGTGTCTAATCGGTCAGAGTCGTTTAAAATTTTGTGGATGTCTTCAAATATATTATCGTCAATGCTTAAGGGATGAGTTTGAATTCGAGAAAGAGCGTCTGCTAGTTTATTTGTTTTTCCAGGTAAATACTTAATGTCAAAGTTAAATTCTTCTAGTTTTAATGCCCATCTGGTAAGTTTTGAATTTGGTTCTTTAAGATTACGGAGCCAAATTAGAGGTGTATGATCTGTGAAAAGCGTGAATTTAGTTCCAAATAAATAAGGTCGGAAGTGTTTTGTAGCCCATATAATGGCTAATAATTCGCGTTCTATGGTACTGTATTTTTGTTCAGTATCGTTTAATGTACGTGAAGCGTAACTAATGGGTTTACCATCTTGTGAAAGAACTGCACCAAGAGCATATTTTGAGGCATCAGTAGTGAGTTCAAACGGCTTGTTAAAATTTGGGTATTATAAAATTGGTTCGTTGATTAAAAGGTTTTTACAATAGTCGAAAGAATCTTTAAAATTTTGGGTATGAATAATTTTGTTGTCTTTCTTTAAGCAATAAGTGAGGAATTTAGTGATTTTTGCAAAGTTTTTTATAAATTTTCTATAATATCCAAAAAGTCCTAAAAATGATTTGATTTCTGTTCTAGTGTTAGGTAATGGGAAATTTTTAATGGCTTCTATTTTAGAGGGATCTGGTTTTATTCCGTCAGGTGTTATTATATGGCCTAAATATTTTACATCTTTCTGAAGAAATTCAGATTTGTCGAGTTGAATTTTTAGATTGGTGTCCTTACATTTTTGAAATACGTTTTTAAGTCGCTCGATATGTTGTTGTAACGAAGTCGAATAAACAATAATGTCGTCGAGATATACTAAACATTGATTTGGTGTTAAACCTGTTAAAGCGGTATTTATGGCTCTTTGAAAACTGCTTGGAGCGTTTTTCAAACCAAAAGCCATTCTTTTGAATTGAAATTTTCCATCCTCTGTTGAAAAGGCTGTTTTTTCTCTATCTCGGGGATCCATTTCAATTTGGTGGAAACCGGAGGCTAAGTCGAGAGTTGTAAAATAGTTTGCTCTGCCTAAATTGTCTAAAATTGTCTCTATTCGGGGTAAGGGAAATTTATCGTCGATGGTCTGTTCGTTAAGTTTTCTGTAATCGATAACGATTCTCCATTTTTGCTTGCCTGAGGCATCACGTTTCTTTGGGACTACCCAAATTGGAAAATTATATGGTGATTCGCTAGGTTCGATTATATCTTCTTTTAGCATTTTATCAATTTGTTGTTTGACTTCTTGTCGGTGTATATGTGGATATCGGTATGTTTTAGTGAAAATCGGGGTGCTTGGTTAAATTTGTAGTCGATAGAGGAATCTCGGGGGTATAAAACATTTCTTTATAATCTAAACAAAGATTTGTTAATAAAGCTCTTTCTTCTGGATTTAAATGATCTAATCTTAAATTATTTTCTAAATTTTGAAGAAGTATTTGTTTCTGACGAGGGTTTGAATTAAAATGACTGTTTATTTGAATTTTTTCCTTTACAGGAGTGTAGTCTTCTAAAATGAGAGGTTGTGATATAATTAATGTTTGGGATGTATCCGATGTGTTTATTAAACTTGTTTGGAACCAGTTGTTTTTTAATGTAACCATTGCTGAAGGCATTATTATATTTTTGGTAAAATTTTATTTAGGAGCTAATTTATATCCATTTTTTCCTACTGCGGGTAAAGTAACAAATTGTTCTGTTCGTGGTGGTAACGTAATGTGTCTTAAAATGTCCTTAGAGGGTTTAATTTTGGAAAAATTGCACTGATTGCGTTTTTGTTCTTCTTGTTTTAATTTGGAATGGTTGTAGTAGAATGGTACGGTTGTCTTTTCAGTTTGAATATGCATCCATCGATAGTCGATGTTTGCAGGGAGGTTAGCTAGGAGGTCTGTGCCTATTAGTCCTACATATTCTTCGTGAAAGTCGAACAAATAGCAAAGATGTGTTCCATCTTCTGAAAATAAATTTTGAATAGGTACTTCTGCTACCAAATTGTGATAAGTAGTTCCATGAGAAGTAGAAATTTTGAAAGGATGTTCGTAAATTGAGTCGGGGTAATATGTGTGTACAAATTTTGGTGAAAGAATAGTACGTGAACTGCCAGTATCGATTAGTAGTTTATCGCCAGTTTGAGGTATAATGATATAGGGTAAATTTGATTTTGGGTTTAATGAAAAAGTTTCTACCGAGGCATTTGACGAAAATTTACGGCTTCGCCGGGGTCTTCTTCGATGTCTGAATCTGATTCGGGTAAAGAGAAAAAGTCTGTGGTTGGGTCTAATTCGATGAAGTATGTGTGACAATTACTGTCTTCTGTTATTTCAAAGTTTTCGGGAGTTTCCTCATTATAGTAAGGTTGTTGGTCATATTCGGGTTCATATTGTGATTGATTAGCAACATGTTTGTTAAATAATTCCTTCGGAATGGAAGTTTCTCGGTTGATTGGATTGTCGAATGTAGTTATTTGGTCTAAAATTGGGTTTATAATTTTTATTTTGGGTGCCTAACTGTTGTGAAGCTGGGCGTTTTTGAATGGTACTAGTTTCCATAGGTACGGGTTTAAAGGTAGGCTTAAAATTTGGCTTTGGTGCAAATGCATTTTGTGTATGTATCACGTTAGATTTTTGATAAGTTGGAAATCTAAAATTTGGAAATGGATTTTGATTGGTTTGAAATCTAGGGTTTGGTTGAAATTGTGGTGGCTTTTGATAGTTTTGTGAATGATTCGGATAATATTGAGTCTTGAATGGTGTTTTAGATTGATTTTGTGGTGTAAATTTGTTTTGTGGTTGACTAGTATTATTACTAAAAGAGAAATTCTAAAGAATTTGGTGCACGACTTCTTATGAAGCTGCCAAGAGGTTCTAATAAACCACTTATAAAAACTTTTAAGGCTAAACTCTTTGAAGTTTGTAGTTTATGATCTTTGATTTCTTGAATTTCATTTCCTAAAGATATTTTTGAATTTAGGATGGCTAAAAGGGATCTAATTTTATTGAAAAAGTCGATAGGGGTTTCCTTTTGATTTTGTCTAAGTCTGGAAAGATCCATTTGAATATTTAATTCGGAACGTTGGTCACCGAAATTATTTATTAAAACTTGTTTCAGTTCTAACCATGAAATATACGTGTGTCCTGTCACAATTTCTAAGGCTGCACCTTTTAAACGGTCGCGAGCAGCAGATAAAAGTAATTTATTGATATAGGCATTGACATCTGGTTGCCAAAATTGATTGAATATGTCCTCTACAGCGCGGATGTATTCGCAAAGTTCGGCGGGGTTGCCGTGAAATGTTGGAATTTCATTTAGCATACTCATATGGAAACCTAAAGGGTATCCATTAAAGACTGGTGCTAGCGGAACAGCTTGATTTAAATTTTGATTCTCATTTGCCATGGTTAAATTTGGTATTAGACGGGGTGGTCTTAAAGTTAGTCTATTTTGAGTTAGATTATTTTGAGTTAAGTTATTATTTCGAGTTGTATTTTCGAATTCACTTTCAGATTCGCTTTCAGACGATGTGTCTGTATTAATCATTAACACTATGATTTTAAAAATTCGTTGATGTTAGTAAACAGTGCTTAAGATTAGGGGTTCCTAATTGAATTCAGGGTTCCTACGCATGATTGCAAAGTCGGTTGGCGATTATTAAGTATACCTAACGTATACGCCAGTACCTCATCTCGTTTGCAACCACCTGAGCTTATAATTAAAAATTGTAAAGCTATGTTAGTAGCTGTTTAAAATATTGGTTTAAATTCACTTGTAACAAAATAATATATGTAGCTTTCTTACTTATTCATTGTTGTTGATCTCGATGGATCTAGTTGTCGATCTCGGTGGATCTAGCTGTCTTCGATAGACGGAGTTGTTCCCAATGAACTGGATGTCTGCAATAGACAGGGTTGTTCCCAATGAACTGGATTGATCGCGATGATCGGCTCGAAAACTGCAACCAGCGGGCTCGACGCTTCGGCGATGCTTGTCCTATGGTCGGCTCGAGGGTACAGGTGCGGTTGTAGATCTTCGGAGGCAGGGATCTTGCAATTAAGGGTTGAAACCCACGGTACAAAATTGGTTTTAATGGTCGAAAACTCTTGAGACCGTTGCAAATATCCCAAAAAAATGCGCCAGTTAAGTTTATTTAACGACGATTAGTGTTTTTAAAAAGCATTTATTTATACTTAGAACACTAATCACTTTACAGACGTCGGAGCTCTGCTCCACACACTTGATACAGGACAGGCTAACCTGAGTGTCGAAACAGAACTGAATGCAAGAAGCATCTTAACACTAAGGAAAACTCTTATCCTAAAGAAATGCAAGCTAGTTTCCGTTCCCACAGGCGTTATCATAAAGTTCTAGGAACAGAGTACAGATCTAGCGGGTTCTAATCTTATCTCTAAGCTAGTAAGCGTTTCTAGTCACGTAACTAGCGTCGTAGTTTTGTAGCATCTTTAGTAGTAAATACAGAATAGAACTTTTCCGGACAGTTACGGCACCTTGTATGCGTCTTGACAATTGTGGATCCAAAGCAATCAGAACATTGTCATTATTTTTATAAGCATTGATTGCAACATCCATTGATTGTTTAATGAGCATTTTATAACATTTTAGAAAGTAGCCTAAAACATTTTTTGCACTGCTAGTTTCAGAACGCACCGTTATTGATCTATCTTTAGGTCGTGAAATTGTTTTGCTCCACCATGGGAGAGAAAGTAAAATAAACAATTTTCACCGTGGTAACTAATAAATTGCTAAGTTACCAAATATGACTATTTTAATTTTGACGTTTTAAAGAGCTGTATTGTCAGGTTGACAGTTAAAATATTTGTTGGAAATTTAGGTATTAAGCCATTTGGTACTGCAAAAAATAGTATATACACCACGGTAGCGAATCGTCTTATAACCTTTGCGCTTTAGATACTTCGCGCTCAGTATCTAATATGCGCTCAGGTTAAAATACTGCGCTTCTCTACCTTGATGTATAATATACTATTTTGCACTACTAGTTCAGAAGATACCATTACTGACCTATTTTTGGGTGGCAAAGTTTTTTCTGCACCTTGGGAGACAAAGGAAAACAAATAATGTTCACCGTCACAATTAATAAACTGCTAAGTTACCAAATATGGTTTGTCACCATCAGGCATTACTATTGTAATTTTAAGTTTTAAAAAGCTGTGTCAGGTTGACAATCAATATTTTCGAAAATTGTTGAAGATTTTATCTGTAAAAGCCGTTTAGGTAGTATAAAAAATATTACATACACCGCGTCAGAGACGACTATTATAGCCCGCACGCCTTGTAACCCTCGGTGATCCGCACCTCGGAATATAATCTTGGCGCTTGTGCTATAATCATAGTGTTCCCAACTTTGATGTATAACATACTATTAAATATATTAAAAAGAAAATAAACAAATAAATGTTTATATCAGAGTATATAATAAAATCAAAGCAATAAATTTCTTATTCTAGCCTAAATTCATTACGAAAAATGAAATATATCTGTACACCAAGAAAGCAATAAAGCACCTAAGAAAAACCACAATTTAGTTGGATAATTTTGAATATAGCGTCGACCCTTATTCGGACCACATAAGAATTGGAAATGCCCTCATTGGAAATCGTATACCGAAAATTGGCTGAATAAAAAACCATCGTCCCCTTTTATTTCAGAATTACCGAGGGTAAAATACTTTTCGTGGTCAATTATCATGATTTTGTTGTTTAGAAACTGAATGAGCCTTAACGCACGGCATCATTCTGACATCCGGGCCAACTGGTTTGCAGTGCATTTTGGACATTTCTTTCATTTGAACAATATATGTCTTGGCCATTCCTTCAAGTAAATTATAGGCACTTCTTCGGAGCTCTATTTAAATCACATTTTGTCGTAACCCTCTTCGTCTTGTTTCTTCTTCTCGACCTTCCTTCATTTACCGTTCAAAATAGGCACCCCTAGATTTTACCAAAATGTTCTATTTTGGACTCTTTGGTGCCATGTATTTTCAGCGATTTTTTGACCTCATCAATCCACCTCTTCTGTGATCCCCCGACGCTTCTTTTTGTTGTTCTTGGTCGCCATCTCGTAATGCGACTCACCCATTCACTTGATGTGTTGCGAGCGACATATGTAACGCAGTTCCATTTCAACTACGTGTTCCTTTGTGCGACATCGGTAACGTTTGTGCGTCGTCTAATTTCTGTATTTCTGATTCAGTATCTTAGGCTTATACCAATCATAGCTCTTTCCATGGCACGTTGTGTTCTTTCCAATTTTGTAGCTCTTTTTAGCGTAACTGCCATCGTCTCGGAGCCATAGGTCATTACTGGCAAAATTCAACTGCTCGATACCTTCGCTCTTAAACTAATCGTAACCTTCTTGTTTCTAAGAACCCAACTCAGATTTCCAAAGGCCGTTCAACCTAGTTTTACCCTTGTTGTAATTTTGACAGCTTGATTAAACTCAGTTTAATTAAGTGGCCAAGGTATACATACTTATCGCCATTTTTACTATATTATGGTTGTTTGCATAGATTTGTCTTTGTGAATGGGCCATTACTTTCGTTTTATTGAAATTCATTTGGAGTCCTGTGGTCTGAGAGGCTGCATTTAGCTCCAATAGCATTTGTTCCAATTGCTCTTCGTCTCTACTGATAATAACTATATCATCTGTAAATCGCAGGTGATTCAGGTAAGCACCATCGATATTGATTCCCCTTTTTTTCCAAGACATTTTAAACACGCTCTCTAAGGCGATCGTAAAAAGCTTGGGAAAGATAGTATCCCCTTGTCTGACACCTCTTTCGATAGGTATTTACATTCGTTGACATCGATATGTATAGTGGGGTTTTGTAGATGACTTTCAAGAGTGTTATATACCGGGAATCTATTCTGCCGTCAGTTAGTCCTGTAAATATTGACCAGAACTTTATTGTGCCGAAAGCTTTTCGGAAGTCGACAAATCCCATATGTAGTGGAATTATATTCTTCGCATTTCTCAATCAGTGTTCGTATTGTTTGCAGATAGTCAATGGTGCCGTATCCTTTTCTGAAAGTCAAGTTTCTTTGCCAGGTGGTTTGTTATAATTTTCGTCAATACATTATATAAATGTGATAATAAGGTGATTGCTCTGACGTCTCCCTTCTTGGACAACAATATTACTTCCACTTTTTTCCAGCTTGTTGGTATTTTTCCTTCATATAGTCACCGGTTTAGAAAGAGCTGTACAGCCTTGATCAAAGAGTTACCACCGATCTTTAATATTTCTGTAATTATACCGGCTTCCCCAGGTTATCTACCTTTTTTCATCTGGTTTAGGGCTGCATGCATATATTTCCTCTTGTATAATTTCTGGAATTTCCTTAGAGTTGACATTTTGTAAGATATATTCGGTTTGGTCATTTTGGATGCATACCAGTCGAAGTAAAATTGTTCGCTTTCCTTAGAAATTTCAGATGTTGCCTTCCCTATTTTTCATTTAGTGACCTAACTAGTTTCCAAAATTTAACTGTCATTAGAAAGACATAATACTGCGGTAGCCGTGTTTCCAACGCCAACTTGTTACTTTGTTATTTATGCTTAATATAAAAGTGCTGAAATTTGTGTCAGAACCTATGGGACATGCACTACCAGGATTATATAAGTAAACAAATTTATAATATACTCGGACAATAATAATACTGCTGCCATTTCTAGTAGAACTAACTGCTTCAGCAATCAAAAATATTTTTTTTCTAATTTTGACATATAAAGTGTCATTTTTCACGGAAGTTTCAAAAAGTCACATTTTTGTCAGTGTCGTTATTATGGGGTCTCAAAAACTAAAATCACTAGAAAATTATTAATTCTAATATATATGAATATTTATCAAGAAAAAACCAAAAATGGTCAAGCAACAGTTTTATACATAGGTTACAAAAGCCGCAAAATGCGTAGTACTCACCACTGAGAAAATTACAAGAATTCAAGACAGGGAGGAAAAATTGACAAGCCCTAAGAAACGTGTAAAGTCCCACCCTGTAACCAACCCATTCTGATTTTGTTGCCTGTCCTATTCTTTGATTTTCTTTTTGTTATCTGTATATCACTAAAAATTAATAGGTATTTATTGGTTTTGTGTGAATTTTTTTAAAACAATTTAAAACCAGTTTGCTATTACGCTATTTGTAATAATAAAAAATTATTATTATTTTTAATTTATATGTGCAATCTTAACTTACAAAAGTTACACGTTTATAATCGTTGTTTACTGTAAGCACGATAAAAAATTACAATAAAGCACTTTTCTTTTTTGTATGTTCCGCTTATGCTCAATAATTGTGACATAATATCTCATATACAGTCTTGTTCTAATAAATCTGGAACAATGCTTTTTCCATATGTAGGTTGAGTTAAGAATTAAAAAATATCTCCATTGATTTCCTGAAATTCTGAAAGGGTTCCAGATTTCATTTACCTATCAAAGTTTAATGTAACGCTTTCTGATAGTAGGAAATCCATGAAGATATTCTACAATTCTTAACTCAACCTACATATGAAAAAAGCGTTGTCCCAAAGTTATTTGAACACGACTGTACAATAAGGTAAGGTTATATTTTGTGCCAGAATGACATATCATACCAACAACCGAAGTTAAAAATATTAGATTTAGTTCGCACATATAGATCTCGTCAGCTGTAATAACATAAATTTGTGTATCAAAATTTCACAAATTAAATTTCTTTCTTTTTAATAAAAATATAGAAAATACTGTAAAGCACTTGTTATAGAAAACTAATTCAGCACTCGTTTAGTCGGAAACGAGCCGTTAACGCGGCTTGTTTCCGAATTTCAAGTCATGCAAAAATACATAGTTTTGTATAACTTGTACTTTAATACAGTATTTTTATCAAAATTATAAAAAATCTTGTATAAAACAAATATTACTTTCAATTACAAAAGCTAAAACGACGTATGAAACGCTGTAGGACATTTCTAGAATTTCTTAACGACTCGAAACGCAATTAAACCATAATGCGTGGTACATTTTTGAATTCAGAATGAAAGGGGCTTTTAAAATGTGACATGAGAAAATTAAGATAACATCGAAACTTAAAAAAAACGCAAAATAAAATAAAAGGTCTTTTATTTCACTTTGGACGCATAATCTTGTTTATTAGCTCTCGATAGTGCGCGTGATATGGTTTTTATGGCCCAACGGCTTATAAAGTTTTTAAGCAGTGCAACAAACAACAACAATCTAATACAAAACCTAGAACCATCTGCAAAGAAACAGTAGAAAACTAAAAATTTACAGCGGCTGCGCACAACAAGGGTGCTGTTAGTAGACTGTGGCAAAAATACTGAATCCTTGAATTTTGTCCATTTTGAGAATAAAAATAGATTCAAGCTTTATGTGTAGAGTCGTGTTCAAAAATGTGTTGTACAGAGACCGTTGTAGGTTATTGGTGGTTGTGTTATTACTCAAGAAAGGCTCTTATTGTATCATTAACTAGGTACACCTAGATGTATACTTTCAAAATATTTGTATATATAACACTTTTTTGAACTTTGTGTAATTAATTTATATTCACAAAGCACAAATGCTGTACAACAATTTAATGATCCCGTCTGTACTATGAACATAATCACGATTATGCCCCTAACACATAGATAATTAATAAATGATTTTCTGAAAATGAAACTTATTTGCTACTATTTTTTTGTATGTTTAGTGTCTCATAAAGAAACTATAAATTTTTACATCTTTTAGGACAAATATGGCAAAAACGAAGTACCTAGATTACTAACTATGATTTTTTTTGCAAAATTTAACTGCGAATCTAGAAAAATATTCTGTCAAAAAAAATTAAAGAGCATACGTTTTCATTTTGATTAAAAGTGATTTATTTAAAAAATCTGGGTTATTGGATCAGTTATCTCAAATTCACCTTATTGATAACAGTCGGTGAAGCATTTGAGCACACCAAATCTCAATATAATATGTTTCAGTTTTTGACAAATAATATTGAATAAAAACACAAAAAGAAAATTTAACCAGCCTGTACACATCACTCATAGTGTCATTTAACTTGAATAAAAAAAATATTAATTGCCCGACGTAGACATTCATTCAACAAGATCAATTGTTACGGTTCGCTTCTGGTTCACATTATTACACGCGCTGAATTTAAATGTAAATAGTATTTGAAATGTAACTGTTAATAATTCATGTTATTATTTCATCATTAGGAAAATGTATAATTTTAATTGTATGCTTAGAAGAACATTAATTTAAAACTAATTACATAACTGAGTTGAAATACATATGCAGATATATTACCAAATTATATTGCTTTGCTTAGCCAAAAACTTATACCGGAAGTATTTATTATAAAAATAAATATACGATATTACTCTATCAAAATTTCTTGGAAATTCTTCGACGTCCTAAATAGGCAACGAGGTTGTTTATTTTTAAGTTCCATTTCCCGAGTTAAGTGTAAGGTGCGGCAAATGGAAATCGCTATATCCGTAACGGTACTTTTCGACGTTGTGCTGTGAAAGAAATGTGTTTGTTACCTGAAGTACACGGCGGAAAATTTGATTAAAGGTTTGTACTACAATTTTTATGACATGCGTTAAGCTTAATCTCTTGGTTTTAGCTATGGTCTGTGCCGACGAACAATTATTCCGAAACTTTTGGAGTGTCCTGTTGCTGCTACAGCAATTTTAATTGTTGTACTTAACATAACTGTACTTTACATTAAACAAAAGTAGGAAAGCATAATTACGTTAGCCCATCCACAATTTGATGACTTCATTATATTAGGTGCTGCTGTTAATTGTTCTATAAATAAAATAAATGTAATTCTTACAAAAATTATCTTTATCTTATCTTGAATGAGAACAATAATGACGGTCAACCGAAACTGTGAAAACTGTAAGGCAGAACAGAATAATAACATCAATTTATGGTATATTAATGTTTTGGTTTCGCCACGTCTTATTTAAAGAGTAAAATGAATAAACTATTGATTATTATTCAATTAAACAAAACTTAAGTGCTTTCGTCAATACATGATATCTAATGAAACTTTGATAACAAAACAGAGGAAAATGAAAACCTGAAATCAATATTAGAAAAATACAAAACAATAAAGTAGTTACAAAAGGCAGAAGACAGATTAATGTCAAAAGACGCAAAATGTTGCATTTAACGCAAAAGCTATACTGTTGTAGAACAACGAATCCACAGATAAGAACACTAAAACTATAACCAACGGGGGTTTGGGAGATACATTAGAGGTCAAAGTAGAATAAATAACTGCAATTATAGTAGTCAATGCTACTATCTAATTTAATTTAATTTAATGAATCTAGAAGCCTAACGTTGATTCAGCTTGACAGTGTCAACTTGTCATTTATTTTCTTACTTTACAAATTTATGAAATAAAAAATATCTTGAAGCGAATATTAATTGTCGAAATAACCATAAAATGTAACTTTTTCTTATGTTATAATTAACATTACACCAATACATACTATTAATCGAACTGTCACATAAAATATCCTAACTTCATGACACATTCTTTCATGCCTCCCTGCAATGCAGTCGCTAAAAATAAAATTGTTTGAGTTGCATAACCTTGTCCGCGGAACTAAACCACAGAGTTATAGTCCCTCAATTATACCTATTAGTACTGTACGAGTGCAATTCACTCCAAGCTAGTTTTTGTACCGATATCAAAAGATTTTTTTCTTCCAGGACTTCCACCTATTACATTGTGTAACAATACTTCTATTCAGCCTTTACGGTGGGAATCTTAATGTAACGATAATTTTGCTTAGCCCTATACTCTACTAGTCTACTGTACTACTAATTTATATTGCCCTGGGTGCTCTAGCTTAAACAGTTGTAGAGACATAAACCTCTATTAAAATAGTCAAGAGTTGATCTTGTTTTTGGGGTTGCTCGTTGTCACCCGCAATGCTGAAATTATGCATGCAAATACTGCAGCAATAAAAACCCAATAGTTTACATAAAGAGATATATAATCTGTAAAAAACCACAAATACAAAGAATACATGTACATAAAACACCAAGAATAAAGGACGTCCAACCATACAGAGACGCTATCAACAATACTTTAATTATCTACGAGCGAAATCTGTTTCCACTCGCGTTATTACATAAAAATACATGTAGAAATACACCCTATTCATATAAAAATAATGTACGCTACATGCATGAAAGCACCTTAAATAGTGCGCTAATGTTCAACTGTTGAAACAAAGTCAAACTCCGATAGTGCGAAATGTATTTAACTTCCGCACACAAATTCACTAGGCGAAGTTGTCTACTCTTTAAATGCGCTGGTTGCTGGAACACGCCGTAATACGAACACTGTCTGAGCACGTTAACAGATGACGCAGTAATTTAGTGTTGGCTGCGGGTAAACCCCCATTATCTTCGATAAGCAATCATTCATTGAAACAATTGTCAAATATGTTGCCATCGCTTCTTAAATTCGTATTGTAGTTTTAACTAGAAACTAAACCCAAGCGTCCCCGAGCCTGGACAAGAGCGATGCCTCTGTGGCGTTACGTCTATGGAACATGCAGCAAACTTTTGCCTCGTAGTCTGGGTTCCCACTCAGGATCCTCTTTAGGACGGTGGCGATTACTGCAGGCCAACACCTCACCATTTTGTGCATTTTAGTGCCTTTACTAACACGCCTGGTACCTTGGGTGATATGGGACAACACGCATGATCGCTAACTTATGCGCGACTCCTTATTCCCGCGGTCATTCACGCACCCGCTGGCTTCGTTCTATTTTTAACTCCGCTACCTAAAATTAGCTGTCTTGTATATTCACTTCCGCACTCGCAAGGCACTTATAGTAAGTGCTAACTTAATGAATACATATAAGAAATACGGTTCAGCTTTATTACTAGCAGTATATCGAAGAAGGATATGAAATATATGTATAGGGTGACACAAATTGGTCCATTACAATTGTTTATAGTATTTTCTGATATAAACTATTTTAACTGCTCTCAGGTTTACTTACATTTCAGGTTATTAAAATTATTATATTCCGCGGCTATTCCTCACTTTATTTTGAAAAAATGCACGTTATTTCTGCAACCACAAAAGTCAGCATATGGCTTTGTAAAGATGAAGGTTAAGGTATTTCAACTCCCCCACTGGGGAGGGCTGCTATAAGAACCTTGTATCCCTCTTCAGTCAATAACGGGAATTACAGAAAGTTTTCGAAAAAGTGTAGCATCATTAAACAATGCAGACCATTAGAAAAACTATCTGATAGTTTCTAGATGAATACAACTACTGCATGTCCATACGTCCAGTCGCAAGTCTTATCAATCAAACATCGTGTCCTCATGGTCAATATGCAGCACGTTTTATATGTTTTATCTTTAAAACTTTCTCTATTGGTGACAGCTCTTTTTCTGGAAATAACATCTGGTAAAATCCTTTGCCTGGTCAATCCAGTGCTTTGATGAACACTCCGGAGAACGCACTACTTCTGTCTTCTCCTGAACTACAAGTTTAATCATGCACGTTACCATTCATTCCTCTAATAACACTGCAGTTGCTACCTATGCAGATAACACGGCAGTACTCGCAGTAGATCACAATTCAACAGCCTCACAATATCTTCAAGAAAACCTAACTATGCTACAGACCTGGTTAACCAACTGGAAAATAAAAGTCAACGAACCTAAATCAATGCAAGTGACATTCACGCTAAATAGAAATACTTGCAACCCAGTCAAGCTAAACGGTCAACAGGTGACACAAGCAGATGATGTAAAGTATCTCGGAATGCATGTGGACAGACGACTAACATGGAGGAAACACATCTTCAGAAAACGGTAGCAACTTGGTTTAAAGCTGAGGAAAATGTACTGGTTAATAGGAAGAAAATCTCAATTAATAATGGGAAACAAGCTGCTACTATACAAGGTTATCCTGAAACCAATATGGACTTACGGGATACAGTTGTGGGGCACTACAGCTCTCTGCAGCGCTTCCAGAACAAAGTCCTTAGAACAATAGTTGATACCCCTAACGTCATAATCGCGAGGGATCTACAAATTCCAATTTAAATGGTTTAGTGCAAATTATAGTGCTAGGACTGAAGTGCATCCTAATGTGCTCTCGAGAAATCTGTTTATATTAATGGTGAAGTGCGACGTCTAAAACGATTTAAACCAAATGACTTAGTAAATAGGTTTAATTAAGATTAATATGTATAAATTAGATTCATTATCTTTGTTATACTATGTCTTTATTAATATATACATATAAAGGAGCAACTTCATTGGAAGTATCTCCTCATGTTATTGTTGTACTATAGTCTGTATTTGTACATAGCTATACCGATTACTTATTGTCCATGTAGGACAGATTGTAAAGATAAAGGAGTTATATAAAAAAAAAACAAAAACATACTGGTGATTTAACTAATGGGATAGCTACCATAAAGGATATTATTTAACTAAAGGGAAAATTAACTCAAACCACAAAAACAAGTTCGTTATATCCGACAATTATATGTGATTACGTAATTAAAGCTTTGTGATAAGTAAATAAACGTCACAAACAAAAAATACTTATAGGAAGCTGTGCTAGAAGTGCTCATAAAACCAACGCCACCACGAAATTTACTAAATGATATCTTCTGGTATGAAGTTTTCTGACCTTTTTGTTGCATTTGGAACGGAAATTAGGGCTTAACACGAATTCTTAGCAAATCCCACGATGCTTCGCCCAAAATTCCAATTACCAATCTTTCTCCGTTGGGCTGCCGATCCAAGCAGCTGAACGCTGCCGCAGAACGATTTCTGTAGCTCGACCGCTGCTACACAAAAACTGCTTCTAGATCACACCGTAGCGCATGCCTAGGGCTCTACTGTTTTGTCAGTGCCTACCTCTAGCTCACAGGGCTCCAACTAATCTGCTAGGACCTTTAAAAGAGCCACCAAAATACTTAGCTAACACTCGATGCACAGATCAAACCTTTTTTTTAAACTTCTGCAGAGGTGCTACGAATCAATGCACTCTACTACAGCGTACCCACAGCATATATAATTAATTCTAAAACTCACTGAATTGGGAAATGTGAATTTACTCACAATTTAACAATTATTTATTAAGTATGCTAAATTAACACCAGCTCAGTTTGGCTATCTTTCCCCAATTGTTTGTCTTCGATCTTACATCATTTTCATTGTTTCCAAGCCTCCTCTGATTACATTTTGTTTAAATCAAGGCTACACTATTTTTAATACCGTTTTACAAATTATTATGAAGGCCAAGGCTAGTTTATACTATTTACAGAAATTAATGTAGCACATTTTTGGAACCTTTTATGAAATAATATTTGATTTGCTTAAAATGTTGTTAATTGCTGTTGTAACCATAGAACCTCAAAATTTGTTTATAGCAATATGTAAATGTATTCAACTGCAAATATATGACAAATCGTGCCTAATCGAAAATGTTCGAAGCGGCAAAAGATAAATTTCTAATAAATAAAATTGTAGGTAGTAGAAATTTACAGTTAAGGATATGTTAAAGTGTATTTTAAGTTCTAGGAAAAATAGGATAAACAAAATGAGAAGGTGCAAAATCATTATTGATAATTCGGCACAGTGTTGGGATAAAGTGATAGTTATCATGCGGTTTTTAAGACACCCGCTTGTTATGACACATTAATTTAGTCTTCGTAATCTGTTACAACGGTACTGTTAGTGTGACATGGCTATCATCATATTGTGCTACATGATCGTGCCATATGTGCGACGACTTCGAAAAAGAGAATTCGCAAGGAAAACTATAAAAGAATTATACCGAAGGCTATACGGAGACAATCAGTTTAAAATCGATACCTTCCGTTAGCGGAGAATTTGAATGGGGCAGAGAACGCATTTCAAATTTAAAGGTGAGAATGTAAAGAAATTTATATTCACATCTTTCGGTAACTTAAAAAATTCATAACCAATGTTAGAACTCACTACTTTTGGGACGGCAGTCGAGTATGAAGTCCACTAGACCATACCGACACCGTAGTTACGTTACTGTTTAACGTCTATTACTGGCAACGGAAATAAAAAGCGACAAAAATATAAAAAAAATGCGACAGATCCGTCCAAGAGCTTCTTAGTTCTTTGAATTAACATTCTACACAAACTATCGTCCTGATAAACTATGGCCTTCTCGAGATGCAATGTTTACATCTGCCCGGAGGGATACTTTCACTAAACTTAATTTTTGGACGTTCCTTTGACGTCAAAACAGTCGTCTTCACAAAAGTTTTGCAGTTCCATAAGACCTTTCATATCATTATGAGTTGGTCGCGCTTGATCGAGCGGTTGTTGCGGAAAAAATTGTAAAATAGTAAAAATTATTGAGCCCGAAAGTAGTTTGGTAGGCGTGCCGAAGTAACTTTGAACAATTAGCTCAGATTATGTTCCACGCGATGCTATTCGGTAGCACATGTTTCATCCGCTAGCGATTTTCGGAGCGATAACTGGGCACGAAAGCTAGAATTTCTCATCTGAGGAGTATAAGCCTATAGAACAAGTAATGAAAATAAATTATTTAGGAACACAAGTATACAGCTACGAAAAACGTCCAAGGTGAAGTACGAGAGCAAGTAAATAAAGCAGCAAGCGTCGAGGGATGCTTAAACTACTTCAGCTGACAAAACAAATTCCTCAGACTATACACGAAAGCTAGAATATATAAAGCAGTAGTAAATCCAATAATAACGTATACGGCGGAAACTAGAGCAGAAACGACAAAAACTCAACAACTTATGGAAACAACCGAAATGAAAGTATTACGGAAGGTCGCAAACAAAACTATTTCGGATAGAATATGAAGTACGGAAATAAGACACATCTGCAACGTGACACCGGTTGGGGAATGAGTTGAAGATAGGAGAGATAGGAACGAACATATAACAAAAATGAGAAAAAATAGACTTGTCAAAATAGCAAGAGATAAATCACCCGGTGGTAGACGAAGTGTGGGCAGACCCACTAAAAGGTGACGCCATAGCCTATACAACGTGGTTTGAGAACAAGAATAAGGTTCCTAACATAGAAGAAAGAAGAAGAAGGTGTATTACATTTTAAACCAAAATTCTCTCTATAGCCCTATGGCGTCCAAATTATTATACCCTTGAATTCGTGTAATAACCGTCAGCAAAAACTAAAAGGAGCACTCCACTCCACTCGCAATATCATCGCAAGTATAGTTGGAGCAAAGATATTTCGGACGCATCAGGCTACTACTTAAAGGTTAATGAGCATGGCAGGTGGGATTATGTTGTACACACGACAATCCCTTTGTAATAGTTCACAAGCAAATCCATATCCTTAAAATCGAAATGCGGCTACGGAAACGCAATGTTTGTTAGTGTTTAAAAACTTATTATTTTTATTTAACAACATTGTTAATAAAAAAAGATACAATCAAGAAAGACAAAAAATTATAGAAAATATGTATATGCAACAAATAACTACAGTTTATTGATTGATATATACAAAAAACAACAATTATGAGTACAATATATAAATTAATTTTCGTTATCGCTATCACATGGCCAATCGTCACTATCTCTGTCTCTTAAATTAATAATTAATTCTGGAATATCAATAAATTTAAAAAATTGGTCTTCAATGCCAATCACATGCCGAACACAGTTTTTCCAGCTATTTACATGAATTTTATTAACTTCTTCTTTAATTATTTCTATCATTTTCTCACTAAACTTGGGGCATTGGTTACGTTTTCGAATGTGTGTTTTTAATTCTGCCCATATCATTTCTATAGGATTCATACAACAATGATATGGTGGCAATCTTAAAACTCTATGGCCTAGTTCTGTAGCTATGGTGTCTACTACATATTTTTTAGAGAACTTCTTAATGGACAACACTTCCAGTAATTGATTCTTATTGTAAGTTTCTTGAAAATACATGTTGTTCTTGTAAAGAAAATCTGTAATTTCTGCTTTAGTAGAATTACTATTTGGCACTTTTTCAGCAAGCCTTGAGTGATAACTGGCGTTGTCCATAACGATCACACTATTAGGTGGCAAATTTGGTAATAGCTTATTTGAAAACCACGACTCAAACACATCTGAATTCATGTCTTCATGGTAGTCCAATCGACAGTCTCTTATATTGTTCGCAGATAATAGGAGACCATCGTTCACCCATCCCATCTCAGAGCCTACATGTAAAATTATAATACGTTTTCCTCTTGAAGGTGGAATGTCTAATTGGCATTTCCGAGAATTATCTGTTCATCCTTTTTGAACCACATCATGTGTGTCATACCAAGTTTCATCCAAGTAAAATATCGGTCTCTGTTCTTCCCGAAACTTTTTTTATCTGTTGTAAGTATTCGCATCGCCATTTTCTAATCCGCGGAGATTCTATTATTTGTTGTCTTTTATCTATCTTCTTATAGCGAAATCCCATATTTTTTAGCGATGTCCTTAATGTCGTCATTGAACAATTTATACCCATGTCACCAATGATCGTATCATGAATAGTTTTAATTGTTGGCACCACATTAGTTTTATACATGTCATAAACTACGCCGCGTATTGCATGTTCATTAGGCTTTGTTAATATTTTGTGACACCCATAATCAGAACGCCGTTTACGTGGCAGCGCTTGATTTTTCGCAATTTGAAAAACCGTACTTTTTGGCACTTTAGTTAAAAACGCAGTTCTTCTCACAACATTGCTTTCTCCTTCAGAAATTAGTGCGTTGTATACATTCAAGACTATGTTTTTCGCATCGTCGGATAAAAAATGCATTGATCGCTGGCTTGGTCTCTCTCCCGCATCATCAACTTCTTCTAACTCATCACATGGAGCAGCGACTTCTTCAACTTCATCCTCAATTTCATTAGTATCCCATGGTCTCCACAAAATACAACACAACGCAAATACTAGATGATAATTAACGTGCGTCAAAGTATAACAGCAAGTTATTATTAAATTTGGGAAGTCAAGGCAAGTCAAGTGATTTATATAATTTATCTTTCATTCTAATTACTGGAAGGGATGTAGTTGTAAATACATACATTAATGCCAATATGACGCGACGAAACATTAAATGTCGATTTCTCTTATCTAGGAATGTCATTTGAGCAAAAATAATTTATTCCTCAATCAGGGCATAATCGCATAATGTGCTTATTTACCTAGTAAAATTAATTTTGTCATTCAATATTATTAGATAATTAAATATAAATTAAGTAGAAACTTCACTACAAAACGAAATAAATACCACCTTGGAAATATTCCCACCTTTGCGTATACCTGGCACGACTTAAGCGGACTAACAATAGTAAACTCATTTGCGGTTTAACTTTTAAAGCTCGCTCTGTCCGAAGTATCTTTGCGTCTACTATAAAGGTTGTTGAACGCGACTGTGCTAAACCAGCTACTAACAAACTTAGCATGTCACAGTTAACCTAACAAGCACCCACTAAGAAATGCTGCAGCAGATTTACAGTTTTGTCAACAATCTGCATGGAATTATCACCACAAGTAAAACACATTTACAACAAGATCAATCATTCTCGTAAGATATTATAGAACTTCGCGTTAACGCTTGCTGCCACAAACAGCTCGATCACGAAGAACAAACGCTAATACTTGGGAATGGCCAATCCTGGATGGCTGACGACCATGAAGAAGGCGCAGGGTTTGTGGAGAAGCACGGAAACTGCATGGCCAATTTATGTGAGCTTTTCCTCAAGTAGAGGTGTAGACTAGCACGAGGAAGGGAAAGTTGCATGGAACAGCCTCGGAAGTAAGGTAATGGCAAGCGTAGCTTTAAAGGTATCTTAGAACCACTTACAGAACTGTACTTGTAGGTGCTCCAGATGGTGGAAAGATGGAAATTGTGCCGAAAAGAAAAAATACCGATCAGGATAAAAAGAGGCTTGAACTATTTATCGAAACATCAGGCAATGTGTAAAGACGATCTTAGATTTACGTAGCGGAGTTGAAAAGAAGCCACAGATAAATTTTGCTTGTAAAATACTTTGTAATCCTGGCATCACCATATGAATTTCAGCTATTACACACACAACACCTAGATGTTGAGCTAAATTTTACAAACTATCGAAGGATTCGAATCCACATATAGTGTGAATCTCCGGAAAGTTAACCACGCAGCGCCGGAAGCCACCTACGAATAAATACACCAAAATAACTACTGGAAACCTAGAAAAAATTACCAACAATTTCGCCAGGTCAAACATTTTCAAATTTGCACAAAAATTAAGAAGGAAGTTACGCAACCAAATGCACACTAACAAACAGGTGGCGACCTAACCTACATCAATAATTAAAAACAGCTAAACTTAATATAATTCCTAAGTATTAAATCAATTGAAATCAACGTAAAATTTACACGTCCCAACGTAATCTAGGAAGAGGGGACAATAGAGTATAACAGAGTTCATGGTATACACAACGGAACTGAAAACTACATTCAAAGAAATTAAAACAATAACAGAAGCAGAAATTGGAGCAGCACACAGAATGTTAAAAAAAATAGGTACAGATTTAATTATAATCATAAAAGATACAGATACAGAACCGTACATTTTTATCTATTGTATGTGGTTCTGCTTTGTTAGTTTTACTTAAGTGAGGGATAATTGTTTATAAAGTTACTAAATAGGAATTTACGAACATGAAAAACACCATCTAAAAACTACTTAAATTATGCCAAATTGCACCAAAAGTTGGTTCGAATTTATTGACCACGACACTAAAATAACTAAGCACACCGAATATTCAGCAGACAAACGGAGTGACAGTAGAAATGGAAATTGAAGGACCAACGGAACGGTTTAAAAAACAATACTCAAAAAGGCAGAAGACATATGGGAGAAGAGAAAAATAACGAAAGAATAACTAAGAATAACTTTGCGAAACGCGTAAGTAAGGCTCTAAAAATTTTTTTAAAAATGTAGAAAAGATTTAACCAAACTAAATCAGACCAGTACATAACAAAATATATTACGATAACAAATTCAGTAAGAGAAGCAAAGAGGGGAAAATAGTTTGGAACATAAATTAACTAAACGTATGGCATTAATAATATAAAGTTTTGGAATAGAGTAAAAGCAATGGGTGGAAAGAAGGAGAAAGAAATAGAGGAATTAAACGCAGAGCTAACCACTTAAAATCATAACTAATAAAAAATGTAAGCATGGAATGGTCACTAGAGTGAGAAATTCTGTGGAGAGGCAGAACACAAAACACGGATAGAAGAAATGGAAAAAACTAAGATAGAGGAAAAATTAAATGAAAGAAATGACCTGGAAAAAACTAGAAAAAAGGCTAAGAAAAATCAAAACCGGGAAAACGAATGGGGATCACGTCAATAACCCAGAAATGATAGAATATATTGATATGATTACAAAGGCAAAGACTCGCCGCTGAAAATGTACATGGAGTTGTGCCGAGAGAGCACAATTTCAAAAGGTTAGTAGAACTTAAATATTTCAATACGTCAAAAATAAAAGAAACTGATTGTGAGAACTATAAACTATAGAGCTGGATACAAAATGTTAAATAGATTGACAGTTTCTGAATTATCACGCTACTACGTGGGTACATTTTAAGGCCGACTAGCTGCAGTGAAGAGGGCAGGTTATAAATACAACATATTAAACCAATTACAATTGCTGAGGGAGCCAACAAGTCTTTAAATACGAAAAATGTGCCCATATAGAAGCGAAAGCTCGGAAACTCAAAAAGAAGGCAGTAGATCGCAATATAATCTGTAACATAAGCAACCTAAAGGCCAGATCCAGTGCGTTTCAGTGGTAAAATAGGACAAGTACGTTATAGTAGCCAATGTATATAATCGCCAGTAATGTGATACCCACGTGTAAACGCTCACTACGCTGGGTGCACCAAAAAAACATAAACTCAAATAATAGTTGTAGCTTAAATATCACAAATCCTCCACCGTAAACCAGTCAACGAGTTCAAAAATACAATATACAGCTAAATGTATAAATGAAATTGAAATCACCTTAAATGAACCAAGTATGTTGTTAAAACTTAAGAAGTGAATATTATTATTAAAACAAATTGAGCTCTATGAGCCTTAAAAGAACTCACCGTTGACGCAGGCGTAAAGGTACAACGCAAGATGCAAAGTACGAGTTCAAATTTAAATTGCCACACATTGAAGCAAAGATGAAGTTTGAGAACCCCTGAATTAATACAATCAAATACTTTCGCTTTTGGCTCAGCAATATAGTCTGAAACAAAATCAACACAAGTTAAACTTTACAGGGAATTTGAAGAATTCGGACCGGGACGTGGAACTACTCCACAAAATTCATAAATTAAAAATCGGGAGTGTGCTCCCCTAGACTTTCTCGCATTCGCCTTGTTTTCTAGCATTTGAAAAGTTTATTGCAATGTATATACATACAGCGATAAAATTACATTTTCAGGTAACCACTACCTGTTTAGGTAAAGTGCCGCTTTAGGTTAACCTATCATACTGAAATTTTATATCTGGGAGTTTTTCTCAATAATAAATGTATGTGCAAAATTTTGTTCAAATATCTCGAAGCAAACTGGTACTTTACTTGAATAGGTACCGCTACCTGTTTAGGTAAAGTGCCACTTCCGGTTAACTGATTTCGCTCAAAATTTGACAGGAATCTACAAATTTTGAATAATGACTATGTACATAATTTCAAGGGTCTAGCTTATTTCGTTTTTAAGTTATCGTATTCACACACACACACACACACACACACACACGCACACACATACACACACACAGACATAATTCGAAAAATGGTTTTTTCGGACTCTAGGAGGTCTAAAACGCCAAGATTCGTCAAAATCTCGAAGTCGATTTTTTTGACGATTACAATACTTTCTCTATACTACCGCATGCGAGAAAGTAAAAAAATAGGACAACATATGGTAGCAGTAACGCAAGCAGAGCCGGATTAAGGATATGTGAGGCCCAGGGCTAATTTTTTTAGAGGCCCCATTCCCATTTATGCAACCGGTACAAAGGGATCTAAATGATTAGAAACAGCACTAGATTATAACCTTCGAATATTTCGAGGCCCCCGAAATTCGGTGGCCCGGGGCTGCAGCCCCCTTAGCCCCCCCTTTAATCCGGCTCTGGCAAAAAGGCTTCATAAAGCTTAGCTCAAATTGGGCCACTTCACTCAAACTTCAGCAAACTCAAACGTCTAATCCGTTATCTTAACGAAGGAAAATACTGCGAAACGCTGCTTCAAAACCAAAAGTCGCCGTAAAGACGAAAGCCACAGGAAGTCGTACTCTATTTCTAACACGCTATGAGTAAAAAAACACCTAAACTAGGTTATGCAAAGCGACAACAGATATCGAGATTCACTTAATTCACAACAAAATGGAAAAGGAACCTAAAGTGTCGCCCGAGTGCAAACTTCACGTCCAAAACAAAACGGCTTTTAGCCGAGCCTGGGATGTGACTCGTGTAATTCGAACCATAAGCTAAATTGCTTTCGACCACTAACAAGCTCTAAGTATATACCTAGATAGTGTGCTTTTAAAGCTTACACGAGGATAATAGAAGGCAGAATCAAAAGAATAAAAAAGATGACTAGGAGACGAATAGGCAACATTCATAATGGAAAGACAAACATCAGATAATATATTCCTTGTATTAAAAAACATAACGGAAAACAAGAACGAAAAAGGGGGCGCACGAAAAAAGGGGCGAACTGAAACTATATAGTACCTTTATTACCGAAAAGCTACACTCGACACAGTTGATAGAAGAAAAATGTGGGATATTATAAAAGAACTAAAAATACCAAGGAGTTTAATTATTTAGGTAAGAATGTATGTAGTAAGATACACGATAAAGTTCAATTAAATGGGAAAATATTAGAAGGATTCGAAATAAAAAAAGCATAAAGCAAGAAGATCGTCTTAGTCCATTACTATTCCTCCTGATAATCAACAAGACAACACAAAATATTTAAAACACATCACTAAATATCTACAAACAAATATAGGATACAGATATTTAACAAATGTAAAAATTGATAAACTTTTCTACGCTACTAATATGATGTCATATCATATTAGTAGCAGATTTTCAAAGAAAATGCAGTCACTAACAGGCATATGGATAGAGCAGATAGAAAATAGG